>PISW01003002.1:0-163918 GCA_004023785.1 Mungos mungo | reverse complement strand
CCAGTCTTCCTAGCGGCCTTCAAACCTCCATCTCGTGGGGCTCGGACATGCGCACCACACCCTCCGTGCCGCTCCCTGCCTGCTCGGCACTCCCCAGTTTCCCTCCTGCACTTCTGACAACCACTCAGCGGCTTCTACCGCCCACCCCCCCCCGTGCCTGTGCTCCAGCTTGGAAGTCTTAGCCCTCAGCTATCGGGGCGATCAGCGACGTCTCTCCAAGTGTATGCAACATCTTGCCTGCAATTGTACTTTTCTAAAGAGAGGCGGACGTCCGGTTTTTATCACGGACTCAAGAACAAATATCTGTGGCTCCCCGGGGGCTCCGTTTGTCACCCTTACCACATTCGATGACTCAGTGAAGGCCGGCACCTCAGCCCTGTGTCCCCAGCCCCCCCCCCCACTTCCCTCTGTCTACTGAACGTGTTAGCCAGAGGACACCTGGGCATGGCACGCCTGATGGGCGGGTGCCCGGTTCAGTACTTTCAGCCTCAAACCTCGTTTTCTTTCCGTGGTCTTGATCTTGGCGGCAACGCTGCCGGATGGTTCAACATCACCGACTCCTCCTTTCTCCTTTGCCATTCAATTCGTGACGGCACAATGCCATGGTGTGTGGCCTGTGCCTTCTCACTCTGAGACGGTCTGTGAGCGGCATGGCTAAGCCGGCCTGCTCCTCGCTGCCCACGGTTCAGGCTCCGTCACTTCCGAACGGGATACCGGACAGTCTGTTAGCTGACCTTGGGGGCCCACCTACTCCCGGCACGTTCTCCCCACAACTGAGCTATTTCATTAATAGTTTCTGAGAAAGAAGAACGTTTTATGCCTACAAGTTTTTGCTTTTATTTTCTACAACAAATGTAAATGGCTTGTATTTTATATAAGTATCCACACCACCAGGTGGAGGGGTTGGGAACAGACTGGATGGCGTTAACCTTGGCATAATGACGGCCCCTGGCTCCAGCGCGCTTGGGCCGGGCTCCGTGCTGCCCCACTCACCCTCCTGCACCAAAACCTGCTGCTCTCCGCTGGCACACGGCACCGCGAGGTCCCCATGCTGCCGCTGGAACGCCGTCCTCCCCACCCTGCTGGGGGGGCTCCTCTTCCCGTCTTTCCAAGGACCAGTTACACTATGACCTCTCACGAAGACTCCTTAAGTCTCCACAAGTTAAATCCCTTTCTCTCCTGTGTCCTTTCCACATGGCTCTTCGCGGCTCACAGAGCACGGGCCACAAGGTGTGAGCTGGGCCTGGTCTTGCCGCCCCTCGGCCCCGGACAACGCTTGGTTCTAGACAAGCACTCAACGAACGTCTGACCGACGAACAGGCCGGGGGAGACCTTGGCAGGTGCAGGAACAAACTCACAAAGCACAGCACACCGCAAGGCCTACAAACGCGTGCTGGCAGACACACGTATTTATGTGACACCATGTCACTATGCCGAGCAAGGAAGAGGACTCACTCAAGTACTGAGTTAGGATTCGTGATTCACTTTTCCCTTTACGGAGAAAGTCTTAAAGCTGGGCAAGTCCGAGTGAACGTTTAAAACATGATACACTCAATTCTGATGCCATGTTTTACTAATTGACTTATGGTAACTGAATAAATAGAAGGCGTTCCCTCTGGTGTTCTGAAGGATAATGTTTCAATGCTTCATTAAATTATATTAAAATATTGCAAGCTCGGGATTTGCCAGAATAATCCAGCCAAGACTGGAACTCGATAAGCAGTCTGTGCCAAAAAGCCCAGCCAACCGCGGGCCGTTCGTACCAAAGGCTCATTACTTTCAGCTACGGGACTCTCCTTTTAAGCTCATGAAGTTCTGTCACTTACACAGTTCTCTACTCAAGAAAGAAAAAGTGAAACTTAGTAAAAATGTTTAACTGTAGCGTATTAACTTGGCTACTATTTATTCACTAAACACTCCGTCTCGTTTGCCTGCCACAGTAACGTCCTGCCGCCAGCCTCGGGCAGGACAGAAACATTAGCCCGGAGTGGTGCCCCCGCCCCCGAATCCCCGCACAGCCATGCTCCCACTGGGGACCGCTGCTCCCAGGTTGCCCTGGTCGATGGAGGGTTCGTTCTCAGCAGACCTTGAAAGGGTGACTCCCCGGGCGGCCAGACACTGGCCAAGGCACAGGGGGTCCCCTCCACAAACACTTACCCAGTGCTCACTGGGTCTGGTGCTGGGGCAGAAGCCAGTAAACCAGGCAGGACAAAACCAGTGGATACTCTGACAAGGACCCTCCCTCCCCTGAACAGAACCCCGCAAGGAACTCGTCCTCATTCCGTGGCTGAGCAGGACGCCAGCTGGCCCCCCGGGAACAACGGGCGCACAGAGCGAGGCTGCGCTGCCGGCGGGGACGCAAGACAGGGGGCTTCCCCGAAGGTTAAGCGTCGTGTTGCCACGTGACCGGCAATCGCACCCCTAGGAATACAGCCAGGAGAAATGAAACGTCCGTGTAAAATCGCTTACACAAACGTTCATAACAGCATCATTTCTGACAAAAAGTGGAGCGACCCAAATGTCCATCAACGGGAAACGGTGAACGATGTGTGGTCGGGTCTATCCACGGGGTGGAATATTACTTGGCCGTAAAAACGAAGGAAGTACTGACAGCTGCCACCGCATGAAGACGGCAGGCGCTGCGCTCAGTAAAAGAAGCCAGACCAGTGCCGCGTCTTCTATGGTCCCATTTATATGAAGTGGCAGAGCGGCGGGTGCACAGGGACAGAAAGGAGACAGTGGCTGCCCGGGGACCCAGGGACGGGGTGGGCTGTGGGCAGAGGGCAACGGATGCTAACGGGGGTGGGGTTTCATCTGGGAGATGAAAATGTTCTAAAAATGCACCGTGGGGTTGGCTGCACAACTCAGCGGTTACACTGGAGACCAATGAACTGTGCTCTTCATGTAGGTGGATTATAGGTTATGTAAATTGTATCTCAAGGAAGTTGTTACTTTAAAAAAAAAAAAGTGAGGCCAATAAAGGTATCTCCAATAGATAGCAACCTTATTACTAGGTTCTTTGTTTACCAACAGACCTTTTGTGCGTTAGGAGCGGAATCCTGAGATGCTCCTGGGTTCCAAGTTAAAGGAGTCCCTCAACACCTGATATCTCGGATGCTTGCTAGAAGTTGGTGAGATACACATGACGGGCCAGACCTCCGTTCCAGAAACAGTTCAGACTGTCCTATGACGTCCTCTCCACCGTTTCCCTACTTCCTGTGTCTGAAAAACCGTTCTCCAAACAGGAAGCCAGGCGCTGGAGAAGGACGGCTACAGAACTGGCACTGGCCCAGCCCCCACCTCCTCTGGGCTGCCCACACCCTTGAGATGACCCACCACGACCGCCTCACCGCTTCCTCCTCTTGCACATTAACCCTCAGCCCAGGGTCCTCGCAGCAGAGACTCCCGGAACTCACAGCTCGTACACGAGCCGCAACAGAGGACCTGGCGTGTTCCTTACGGAGACACCGACACCTGAAACTGGCCAAATTCTTCAAGGTTGACTTTTTCCATTGTGGTGAACTCCTTCACGGTGCTGGGACCCGTCACCACTCTCCGTTTCCAGAACTTCCTCCTCATTCTAGACTGAAACTGCACCTCATTCAGTGATTTCTCCCCATCCCCTCCCCCAGCCCCTGGGAGCACCCTGCTGCCCTCCCTCCATGTACCTGACTGTTCTAGAATACCACTCTTGCTCATCTCTCGGTTCTCTTGCAAAAGGCTTAAAATTTCTGGCAAATTGTCCAAGTGACCTTTCCAGTAATCAGGTAAGCTGAGAGAGAGATAGCTAGAACTAAAATTCTAATAAAAAAATAACTTTTTGTGAAGAGAGCAAGAATTTGTAACCTCTTGATTACCACTGCACAGGAAACTACTAACTGTGGGGCAGAGAATAAAATAGGTATTTGTAGGTCGGGGAAACGGTAAAAGAACAAGAACAATGAAAGAATGTGACTTGTATGGTGGACAAGTGGTTGCAGTATGCTGGCTGGCACCCGGAGGGGCCGGCACCCGGAGTGACCAACACATGGAATGACCAGCACCCGGAGTGACCAGCACATGGAGTGGCCGGCACCCAGAGTGACCAGCACATGGGAGTGGCCGGCACATGGAGTGACCAGCAGCCAGAGTGACCAGCACATGGAGCGGTCGGCACCCTGGGCGGCTGGCACCCGGAGGGCTCTGCCCCAGGCATGACGGTGTGCAAACACTACCTCAGAAAGCTGTTACAAGCCATGGCCAAAGAAGACCAGTGTCTTTCCCCTCAAGCCCTGTGGCGCCTGGCTCACGTCAACTGCAAAGATGAAAACGTCACCCCCAGGGCGACACGGCGGCAGGAACAGCAAGGCCCCGGCACCGCCGCGCGCAGCGTTACTCACTTCAGCAGCTTCTGCTTCGTGGCCGCGTCTCGGAAGCTCCTGAACTCCTCGCCCGCTTTGATCTCGTAGAACCGGGGCTGCAGGACGGCCTGCTGGTCCTCCCTGAGCCGCTCCCGCCGCTTCGCCTTGTCCTCCTGGAGGAGCAGTCGGCGCTGCTTCCTGACCTCCTCCACCCAGGCCTTTTCATCATCCGAACTCTCGGAACTTTCCGCATCACTTGGTTTTCCTTCCGGTTCCTCTTCCTCTTCCTGAAAACAAACATAGTAAGCAGCAGCCCCTTTCCCCCACCAAACCCCGACCTGTTCTTTTCTGGTGACCCGCAGTCACCTTCTAGAATACGTGACAGGGCTCGCATCGGGGAAAATGCCTTCCGTTCGAAAAGACTGACACCTACACCGAAGGTCCAACAAGTTACATCTCAGGTGTCTGAAAGGCTCTTCCAGCCCGCACGGCAAGCCGCACTAACGGAACACCAGCGAACACTAAAGCGTGAGGAGTGCGTTACTTTGTCATGAAGTTCTTGTTGCTCCAGGAGTCTGAGTCTCTTCTTCCTTTTTTCAGTCATTTTCGAAACAAGCGGATTCAAGAGCCTGAACTCTTCACTCTCTTCGTCGACTTGGAAGTCAGGGTTCTCAAACATAACTTTAAATCGGTCATCAGTGAGAATATTAGGAAGGCTCTGTGAGAAAAAGGAGGTAGGAAGATACAGTTAATGTGAATAAAATCTGACCAGAAAGATGGCCAAAAAGCAGCTGTCCGTTATAAGTTAATAAGCGGCATAAGGCATTACTTTAATTATTAGGAGACTTCTTTAGAGCTAGTTTCCAGAACTTTCTAACTGCCCTTGGGTTTTATCTGCTACTCACAAACAAATTCTATTCATCTGTTTCAGATGGTATATGTTACTTGGACATTCAACATAATGAGCTAAGCATAAACCTTTTTGGCTTAATTTTCTGCCTAAGACATTAGATAGAATTTTCTTCAATTAACATTTTTTTCATGAAAAATACTTTTCAAGGAAATCTATGTTTTGAAACATAGCTTTCTAGGTGGAGCTACCACACTGAATTAAAATTAGTGGCTCGTCCCACTTCATCCAAACCCGGGAAAGGAAACCTTCGGCAATAAGAAGACCAGCTCTAACACGGTGGGGAGCTGCCGGTGGAAGCTTCCGGACCCGGAGTTATGTGGAAACACAAGGGGAACTCCCATCTCTTACGGCCTCATCAGTATTTCTCTGCGGGCCGTTTAACGGTTCACAACGGATGTGGGGCAAACCTACCGGCACAATAAAACTGCCGCGGACACCTGTTTGAACACCTCAGGGCGGACGCTAAATTCCTTTTTATTTGCCCCATTTTGAACAGCACGTTTTCTAGAATGTATCATAAACTCATCTGTTGACACAAACAAAGACAATCTTCCACACTCAGGGCTCTCCTATTGTTTCTTCTCTGCTACAGGCTTGGAGAGCAGGTAACTCGACCTACTGCACAGGTCCGTACAGTGAACAGCCCGACCGCGGGCCGCACGGGCCAGCCTGTCTGTGGTGGGTGGAAAGCAGCGGAGTCCGAGTGTGGTGCTTACAATGAGGCTACACAAAAATCTGCCAAATCATGAGACACTGAGGCGCTCAGGCTGTTTGCTCCTGGTAGGCACCCAAAATCTAATAAATCCTTAACCTAAATTTCTACGACATACTGAATACGTATTTAAGATATACCAAACAAATCTTCCCTGATTAAATATTTCCAGGACAGATTTAGGCTCAAGAAGACACAGAGGTAGGTAAGATCTAGTTCCTGATCCCAAGGTAACTAAGGAGAAAGAAAAACACAGTAACGGAAACAAAAGCCCGGATGCCACAAGGCACCTTACGCAGGACGCTAAGCAGAGCTGAAGGAGCTCTGAAAGCAGAGAGGGAACGAGTCCTCGAACAAGAGGCAGGTCAGAGGGGCTCACCGGCGGCGGCCTTCGGAGGACAGACAGAAGGCCGGAAGCATGTCCAGCGTGCTGAGGAGTGGTGAACAGTCTGATGACAAAATTGGGAAAAGCATTTTTCGATGAGGCCAGACTCTAACGGAAATCAGTACTGTGATACCGTGCCCTTTATTCCACAGGTGAGGGGACCACCAGGGAAGAGGGGAGGGGAGAGGAAACAGGTGACAGAGGCGTGCTCCGGGACTCCCGGGGGACAGGAGAATTCTGCCCGCAGAGCCCTCTGCAGCGTGGGGCCCGGCGGACTGCTGAGGGAAGAACCACTCACGGTGTGACGATGGGGCCACTTCAGGAAACCGACGGGGCCGATCTCAGAGCGGTGGGATAGAAGGGTGGGACCAGGGACAGTCGTAGGAGAGGGTGACTGTGAGACACACTTCTGTGTCAGAACTGACAGATGCAGCTCCAGAGGAGCCGGGGCGGGGCGGTGAAGAGCAGGGTGCGAAGTCTAGCTTAATGACCGGAAAGCCGGGGGTGCCGGGATTAGGGACCCCTCACTGACGACCCCCAGGAAAAGGCCTAGGGAGGAGTGAAGGATGAGACATCACGTCCCACAAACCAAGCTGTCCTCCAGTAGAGGACGCATGAACCTGCATTCAGACAACCGAACGGCATTCTGTGCCGGAAAGAAATGAGCGATCAAGTCACGAAAAGACAGAGGAACCTTCCGTGCATATTACTAAGTGAAAGAAGCCAATCTGAAAAGACCTCGTATGTCGGACCCCAACCACGTGGTATTCTGGAAAAGGTAAAACAGTGCAGACAGTGAAAAGGTCCGTGGTTGCCACGGGCTGGGAGGCGGGGGAGGGAGGGATGAACAGCACTTTTAGGGCAGTGAAAATACTCTACATGATATTCTAATGGTGGAAACAGGTCGTTACCCATTTGTCCAAACCTAGAGAACGGACAGCACCGCGAGTGGAGCCTAATGTCAACCACGGACTTCGGGTGATTATGATGTCTCAGTGCAGATTCACCAACCTAACAAGGGCCCCTCCGGTGGGGCGTGGGGGCTGGGGGATGGGCAGTACACGTGTGGGAGCAGGGGGACAGATGGGAAATGTCTGTGACGTCCCCTAAATTTTGCTGCGAACCTAAAATTGCTCTAAAAAAATTAAGTCTTTAAGGAGAGGGTCATCGGGTTTCTGATTAGCACCATCAGATGCCTGGAAACAGCGTGCCAGCTCACAGGTGAGAGGAGGTGGAACTGTACATACTTCAGAGTTACCTGTAAGTACAGGACTTTGCTAAAGATCCAAGTATTTTCAAATGAAAAGCAATTAGCCTAGTACATTTACACAATGAATGAATAAATGGACCCTAAGAGAAGTGTTTTCCTTTCCATCCTACTATATTTATTAAATAATCCTATTTAGTAACAGAGAAAGTTGTTAAAAAAAAGAATGCTGCTAGTATTCATAAGTTTTTTCTTAATTTAAAAAAATAAATTGCTGCCTAAGGACAAGTATGTTTTGGATGAACAATTATGAAATAATAACTCTTCGAACCTAGTTATAAAAATATTCTCCTTGGAGGGGCGCCTGGGTGGCTCAGCTGGTTAAGCGGGCGACTTCGGCTCAGGTCGCCACCTCGCGGCTGGTGAGTTCGAGCCTCGCCTCGCCCTGGACTCTGTGCTGACAGCTGAGGGCCTGGAGTTGCTTCAGATTCTATGTCTCTCTCTTGCTCTCTGTCCCTCCCCCACTCACGCTCTGTCTCTCCTTCAAATATAAACGTTAAAAATTTTTTAAAAAATTTTTTTCCTTGGAGATTTTTCCTAGTCTAATTGTTTGCTTTCACAGCTGACTTAAAAAGGAAAGACTAGGATAAGGTTAAGTGTCTGGTGAGCTACCTACCCGAGAAAGGTACATGGATGTATGCTAAATACCTACCATTCAAGTCTGAAAACATCCTGGAGCGTTTCTCCTAGCCCTACCTCCACACTCGAGCAGGATGCTTACCGTGAATACTCTGCACCAACACAGTAACATACAGGGAATATTAACATTTGAAAGAAGTCAACTCCTTCAGTGCTAGGTGTTGTCGAGAACACACCTGGCTGAAAGATCTCTTCACGCTACACCCTCACACTGACTGTCTGCTTGTCTGGGTTGGAGATAATATTCCTTCAGAAAACGACAGGTGAAGGGTTCTGTATCCAGCATGGGGAGAAGGTGGGGTGCGTGCCCCGGACACCGGCAGCGCGCCAGAGCCTGGAGGTGACCGGTCCAGAATGCAGCAGGGCCGACACGTGGAGAAGAAACTCCGTCAGGAAAAGGAAAGTTAATATAAAAACTGGTATTCATATAAATGTCCCGAGATGAGATGTAGAGAGCCAGCAAACTGGTGAACTAGTTTGCCACTCTAGTTAAGTAGAGCTAACTAGTGATCCCCACATAGGAAACAAAGGAAGAGCCGACACTAAGTGCAGGGAAGCCGGAGGTGGGACGGAAACGGCACGCGGACCGCCTGGAGGCGTGCGTGGGACGACACGGGACGGAAGGACTGCACCACCGAGGCGCCCAGCAGAGGGACATCCGTACAAGACTCTATGGCAGCAGCAAAAAACTGGTAGAAAAGTCCAACAGGCAGGAAATGACACTCGGAAGAAAAATGGCTCAAACCCTTTCCGATCAAACGATGACTCACCGGCGCCACGCCTCGCTAAGCGGCCTGCGCACTCGCGAACTGAACTCCTCTGGATTGACTCTGAATTAGATTTAATGCCACCAAGTGTCTATGTTTGGATAAGGTCCAGATAATGCTTAACACGGTATGGTGGGCACCTTCCCACTGGAGGTCCAACGGGAGCTGAATGAACACACCTCATTAAGCTTTAGTTACCAGGCCGGCGCACCTGGGAACACACTTCACCGTCTGCCTCCGAGGAATTCCGGTTGGGGCCAAAGCAGAAGGACACCCACTTGCCCATCAGGAGCTAGCGGGCTCTGCAGCGTGTCCCCAGCACACAGCGTCCCCAGCACACAGCCTGAGGGAGGATTCTTCACAGGATGGCCCTCTTATTGTTTTGACAACAAACTTTAAGTACACAAGTGATCATGATTTTTCCCGTGGCTATTATGGTAATTTTGCATGTTTTCAGTTCCCAGGGTCTCATGTTCACCGTCCGGTCCCCCATGCACAGGGAGGACTATCTGTGTCCTAACGCTCTCTGGCTGCTCCCGAGCTCAGTGAAAGAAAGGGGGTGGGGGCAAGGACAGGGTACTTTTCACACATCTTCATAATCAAAAGGGCTTTTTTAAAAGGCCCTGAACTGAGCATACCATACAGCCCAACTATCAAAACTGCAATTTAAGTGTCTTACTCTGTAATATTAGGTATGTATCATACAGATAAGGACTCACGGGCATAAAGCAGATAGGAACGCCTATATCCGCGGCCTGCATCAGCCCCCTCTCTTCTTCCTGGAGTTTTAGGGCACGTAATCCAGAGATCGCTTCATTTAGCTTGTAACAGGACATTATGAAGCTGAGAAGTTAGCTCCCTGATCAGGCTCAGGCTGAGCTAGCAAGAAAACCCAGGTGAGCGCCCTGAGGACCGTGGGCGCCGCAGGGAGCACTGCCTTCCCTAGCACTTTAACATACACACACACACCAAATTAATTAGGAGGGTGCGTAGACACAGCATGTGGATACAAATGTATGTAGTAAGTTTAAGTGATTGTTTCAATGTTGGTATATTATTCACACACTGAAAATGGAAGCATTAACATCGTCCACGCATTTATGTAAGGGAGGCTTCTGAAAATTAAGACCTGAATACTATGTCAGAAAAATGCAGTGGGGTGCGGGGGGGGGGGGCTCAGTCCGTTGAGCGTTCGACTCTTGGTCTTGGCTCAGGTCACGATCTCATGGTTTGTGGGTTCGAGTCCCACACTGGGCTCTGTGCTGACAGCATGGAGTCTGCTTGGAATTCTCTCCTTCTCCCTCTGCCCCTGTCCCACTCATGCTCTCTCCCTTTCTCTCAAAATAAATGCATAAACTTAAAAAAAAACCATTTTTTAAAATGTAATAGGCCAGGACGGAAGATGCGGCGAGTGTGGCCCCACGGAGAACCCACCGTGCTCCAGGAACGCCCCCTCTCCCCCCAGGGCTATAATGTTACAGAAGAAAAACTGTGCCCCAGGGAAGCCCAGGGTCACCCAGGATGACCCAGGATGAACGAGCAAGAAACTAGAGCAACAAGACCCTTCGGCTGCGGCCACCGGCATGACTGGAAAAGACTGGAACAAACGTAAATACCCAAGGAGCGGTGTTCGCTTACCTCCTCAGAAACTAGCAAGAGAACAGAGGAAGAATAAACAAGCAAACAAAAACCTCCCAAGAGCATAACGCAGGCGACCCAAAGTTCCAAGGCCGGCCCTTCACGCAGAGCCGGGCCTCGGGCTCCTGAGAGGTGGGACTTCACAGCTCCGTCTAGTCAGAGCCGGTGGAGGTATGTGCCTGCCTGCGCGGAGCAGAGGCTGCGGAAGTCTCCGTGTCACTGCGGAAATTAGACGGCTCTCCCCCGTCTCGATCACGTCAGCTACACGAATACAATAACTCCTACTGAGCTCGGGGCTACTCTTCATTTTCACACCAGTGACGGACGTGAGCGGCGGCTACGCAGGAGCGTGCGTGCCCCTGATAAGGCCGGGTCTACATAAAAATTAATTACTTCTGAAATTACAAAAAGGCCTACAAAAAGGCCTAGTCAGAACAAAGAACAATAAGCAATTTAGATATCTAACAGCAAAAGGATTAAGTGAGTTATAGATCCTTAGGAGGGTATCCGCAGCTTTCCAAAGAATTCACAAAGAACTTTTAACAAAACAGGAAACCACCCGTGTTATTTTACACAGCCAGGATAAGCATATACACCACGTGATCTCACGGTGCTAGCCTAGAATTTTAAGAGAAGGAAGACAGGAAGGAAATTCACTAGCGTCTTAATGATGCCTTTCTTTGGCTGGGATCACAGAAGTGACACTCTTTACGTTCTTTTCTATTTTCCAAACTTCCCATACGGAGCATACATTATCCTATAAGCAGGGGGGGGGAAGAAAGCTACATGCATGTTTCAAGAATAAAGAATAGAGATAATTTTCAGTTCCTACTAAGAAAATACAGAAGCAGTTTATCAATGTCTCCACTGCCTTATAAAATCTTACCTTAGCTTTCTTCTTCCAGGTAGATTTTTGCTTCTCCTCTTCCTCCTCGATTAATTTAAGTGCCAGCTCTTTGTTAACTTTTGGCAATTTCTAGCAGCAGAAAAAAACAGAAGTTGTACTAAATATCTACCTCTTAGCTTTAAAAGTTAACAGTTCTGTAAGAAGCATAGTCCCACAAACAGGTGACACCTGATTCTCCCGCTGGCGCAGAGCAGGCCAGCACGTGGACACGCGGGACGCCTCGGGTGGGGCGCTGAGACGCCGCGGGAGAAGCTGCATGGGGGGGGGGGGCACCGGAGGCCCGCACGCCTGCCACTGCGACCTCTGGCTGGGGTCCAGGGAACCCCAAATGCTACTAATGCCAAATGCACCGCTCCCGCTCCCGAAGTGGCAGACTTCTGGGGGCTTCTGGCGGGGGGTCTGACAGCTCTCAGGATAAAGCTGAGCTTTTTACTGTCCCTTCCCACTTAGCGCTTCTGTTCCCCTGTAAAATACAGAAGGGGACAAAAGTACTCCATGTCCCAGTGTCCCCCTTGGCCCCCAACACACACACATCCGACACTCCAAAAACACTCAACAAGTGTCTGGAAAAAGGAAAAACCAGTGACCAGCCTTCAGTACTGTGTGTGTACGTACGTGTGTGTTTATGCACCTGCGCGTACATGTACGCACACATGCGTCTGTGCTCACTTACCGCCACCATCAGGGAGAAAGGAGCAGGGCTGTGAGGCTGGGAGGCGGAGGGGCCCCGCTTCCCGGCCTGCGGCTGCCAGCCCGCCCCCCCATCCCCCCCGCCCCCACCCCCGGCGGCAAACAGATGGGTCCCGCACAGCGTGAGGTTCTGTCCGCCCCCCAGGAGCAGACGCATCTTAGCCCCACCTGCAGCCCTCCTGAGCGGCCCGGGCCCAGCAGTGGCCCCAGCAGCCCAGCTCCTCGGGGCGCGCCCCCTTCCTGGTGTCCCCGCCCCCACTACCTGCTTCCTGCGGCCGCCCCTCTCTTATCAGTACCCTTATTCACCATCAGTATCCGTGGGCTTCAGTCCTCGGACACCTGGCTAACAATTCTTTACGTTAAATCCTCTCTATTAATATAAGCAGGCGGTCTGATTCCTGAACTAATGACCCTGATCCAAGCAGACAGCCTAAGATCCTGCCACGTGTCAGAATGAGGATCATCGAAGCCTCAACACTCTAAACCCGGAAAACTCCACCACATTCTCTCAGAAGGGCTGCTGATGTCGGTCCCTCCAGCATTCCTTCCCACGGCATCATGACCACAGAATCCATTACGATCAAACTGTAAAGAGTATTCACCCTCATGACTAAGATACCAAAACTATCAGGAGAAGATGTAAACTAAAAATGGGAACACGAAGAAATGGACGGCAGGCTTCTTTGGAATAACACACAAATGAAAAGTACGTCCTTTTCTCGGGTAAACTCAACAGGGAGCACAATATCTACCTTTAACTGGACTCTCTGTGCACGTGTTTCTTCTATCTTCTGTCGGATCTTATCTTTCCTGTATTCTTCATAAGCAAATGGATTTACCATCAATTTCACCTTTTCAAAGTGGAAAAAAAGTTCAGAAATACAACTCATGTAATAATGTTTCATATACCAACAGACAGATGCTCTTACAAATCAAGTATATTTTGCAAAATGCAAGTAAATGGAGAAGAAGTGGCTCATTAATCACCTAAAATAAGTGTGGTTTTCTATTTACCTTGTGATAGAGTCTTATATCCATGAAAAATCCATGCATATACGCCCGGAGAAATGGTGACCCGATGAGATGTGTGAGCCCTGGAAAGAGTTAATTGCAAGAGGGCGTGTCATTATAAAATCTTTTTTTTCCCCATTTTTGTTTGTTTGTTTTGAGAGAGAGACAGAGAGCAGGACACAGAGAGAGAGAGACAGAATCTGAAGCAGGCTCTAGGCTCTGAGCTGTCAGCACAGAGCCCGATGTGGGGCTCGAACTCATGAACCGTGAAAACATGCCCTGAGCTGAAGTCTGATGCTTAACTGACGGACCCACGCAGGCACCCGGGTCATTACGAAATCTTGATGAAAATTAGGTTTTCTTGGATTATAGTAAAATTTCAATTCTGACTGTAAGATTTCACTCTAGAGACCAGAACCACTAATTTTCAAAAATGATGGAGACAATTTAACCCACTTTAAACAGTGTCCCTCTTACTTATTTAAAATGTCATACTGGGGCGCCTGGGTGGCTCAGTCGGTTAAGCGTCCGGCTTCGGCTCAGGTCAAGACCTCACAGTTCATGGGTTTGAGCCCCACATCAGGCTCTGTGCTGACAGCTCAGAGCCTGGAGCCTGCTTCAGATTCTGTATCTCCCTCTCTCTCTGACCCTCCCCTGCTCGCACTGTCTCTGTCTCTCAAAAATAGATAAAAACCATAAAAATTTTTTAATGTCATACTGAGCATAAAGGTGACAGAAAAGTCATTATGAACTGGAGAGACTGCTAAAGAAAGATCCTTAATACTAGTGGCTTCAGGGTTTGGGATTCCAAGGATCAGTTCAATTTTAAAAAATACTACTGGTATCAACAGTAACTTGCCAACTTTTGTTCTGCCAGGCAGGAGCAGTGGTGGCGGGGGTGGGAGGCGGGGCATTATCTTCCATCATTTCCAAACACAAAGCACGCCATCACAATGATAATGTGGACAGGGCACGCTCTTTCCATTATTCTCATTTTACAGATGAGAAAATCAAGGCTTAACAGGGCTAAACAACTGGCCAAGTCACTGAGATACGAAGCAGAAGAGGCAGGATGGGTACCCGCCAGCCTTCCCCCGATGCCCACAGTGTTAGGCACCACGTGTTTCATCTGGCATGCTAGCAGAACATTCCATGAAACCTATTTTGGGAAACACCACGCTTTGTAACTGCCTTCCTCACCAAAATGAACACAGTAAAAGAGACTAAACAGGCACCCAAGATGAACTAAACACAGTCTTTTTAAAAACCCTGCAAAACAGCAATGCCTTTTTCCCTCCAATGTAAGAACGGAGGGGAGTGTGGCACACTGTAAAAATCACCTTGAAAACGCTCAGGGAGGCACGTCAACAGGGAAATCCCATTTCACCATACTTCATTCAGGGACCATTTGTAAAAAGCTGACTACAAATCTTTTCTCTCTAAACATTAACATTTAAAGAGTTATGTTAGTGGGAACTGGTAGAGAATGAACTCTGCCTGGATTAACTGTGCTATGAAATACAGCGTAAGGGACTCCTCGGTGGCTCAGGTGGTTAAGAGTCTGACTCTTGCTTTTGGCTCAGGTCATGATCCCAGGGTCGTGAGATCGAGTCCTGCCTCAGGCTCTACACTGAGTTTGGAGCCTGCGTAAGATTCTCTCTCTCTCGCTATCTGCCCTCTGCTTGAGCTAATTAAGAAAAAAAAAATACAGCTTAAAAATAAAGTTTAAGAGCTTCTCAGTTTGTGACATGACTCTCTTTTCTGTTAACACTTAACTGCTGCTCTGTGCCCATCTGTCCCACGGCCAAATCGCCCGGTTCACAGGGAACGTGTCCTCTGAGTCTGGCCGCTCTCCGCGCGAGGCCCTCACGCAGCCTCTCTCCCGAGACACAACTCGATGAGTAACACCTCCTCTCCGTGCCCCCCCACCAGTCACCTGACACACACGCCCCCCCCCCCGAGGGGCGGGGTGGCCGAGGCGACGGCCGTGCGCTCTAGGTGTACTGCTGAGCCCTCGTGTTCATGATCGCCGAGGTCTCTGGCAGGTTAGTTTCACCTCCTTGGGCCTCAGTTTCCTGGGCTACAGAACGGCACCCCAGCCGCATCCACTGCCCGGAGGGTGAGGATTAAGAGCGAGAGGTGAGCAGGCCGGACGTCACCAGCCCTGCAGGTGCTGCCTACCACTGACAAAAGGCATTTCTTGGCCTGTGATCTTAAGCCTAAAGCAACTAGTAAGGTTCTATGTACCTGAGGATTTAATCGGGTTTCTAAGCTTTGGGCGAGGTCTTCTATAAGCAAACTTAAAAGGGAGCCACCAATCACTTACGTGCCGTCTCTGAGATATTTTCAAAGCCTTTTACTCAAAACAGTACTTGAAAAAAAAAATCACTGCTTTCTTGACATTTTTTCTACACACACCTATACTCCGGTTTCTCTTCAGATCGTATGAATCTTTCACCTTTTCTACACAGAGCTAGTCTGCTCAAGAAAACTATTCACCTGTGATACAACAGAGCATCCGGGGGTTGGATTTACCTGAATCTTTCTCTAAGCAGAGATTACAAACTAGACAACATACACAGAGTGTTTAATAGCTGCTTTGGCAGAAAGAGGAGATTCGGAAGCTCAGAGACGCGTGACTCTGCTGCCCCGAACATTCGAACCTCCCCCGTCCTCAACAACCGTACAAATGTTTTACCGTACGTTTTTTTACCTAGATTTTCAAGGTCCTTCTTGGTGACAAACTTGTAGTCGTCGTACACTGTACTTTCCGGGTTCTCTTCTAGTTCTTCCGTCAAGTTGTCCAGGAAGGAGCACCACCTGGGGGCAGGGCCCAGCACCTACCGGCGTGGATGAAAAGGTGAGCGACGGCACACTCTCGCCACAGCAACCCCCAGTGCGTTATTTTACAACCAGCTTTTCTTAAATTTAAACATCCTTGTTTGTATCACAAGTGTTGAAAACTAGTGACAATATGCATAATCAACAAGGGTATAATGGCAGGGAATAAAGCAGGAAAAATTTAGGCTTGTAAGGGAAAAATCTCAATCTGGGAAGCAAAGATATGAAGGCACATTCTTCCATTAGCACTATCAAAATACAAATAAATAATTCAGGCACATAAGGTAACATTCATCCATTTACCACCTCTTTCATTCAAAAGAGTACTAGAATCTACAGAAGTATATTTGGCATAAAAGTTTGCCACTCATGGTAGACGAAGGTCTAAAATGAGAATCACCCTTTTTTTTTTTGAAGTCTATTTATTTTGAGAGGCAGAGAGGGAGCACATGCACGAGTGGAGGAGGGGCAGAAAGGGATGGAGGGAGAGAGAACCCCAAGCAGGCTCCACACTGTCAGCCCAGAGCCAGATGCGGGGCTCGAACCCATGAACCACAGGATGACCGGAACTGAAGTCAGACACTTAACTGACAGCCATCCAGGTGTCCTGAGAATCACCTTCTTTTCAGGGATTTTCAACTAGTTACTTGATTATTATGGTTGCTCTTGTGTGGTCCACTTCATTTAATTCATTAAAAATTAAATTTCTCTGGACAGGATCCTTCAGCCTTAACCCCAATGACAGGAAAGTTGAACAGAATTTATAACCCACTAATACAAAATGAATAGTTCAAAATTCATAGCTGTAATCCAACTAGTTCCATAATATACTGTGACGCTTTTTACCTTTCTGCTGTCGATACAGATCTTTCCCAGCACTATGCCTCACCCATCAAGGTCAAGGCTTAGCCCAAATGAAACAATGCTCAACGGGCAGACTATGCTATTGACAGTGTCTGTGGAACCACAGGCTTTCAGAAGAACAATCTGGGCTGACAACATGGAACTTCCCGTGGCTACTTCCCTGTGTATTTTGATAGCACTCAATTCGACAGGAGAAAAACAAAAATCATAATGGAAATTATTAAACCTAGCTTAAATTTTCTGAGGAAGGGAAGGTGGAAGAGAGTTGTAACAAGGAAAAACAGTGCCTACTACCATCTTCAATCAAAAAAAAAAAAACAGTGAATGTTATTAGATACGGTCATACTGGCATAGTATTACTGTGCCCGATTAGTAGGGTGGCCCCCAAGCCCCAAAGGCGATGGCGCTCATCAACATGAAAAACAAGGCTCAGTGAGCACAAAGGGAGACCTGTCAGGAAGTTTGATATTAGCATCATCTGTGCAACTTTTTAAAAAATAAAGGTTTTGATGCTCTGAGTGGTTTGACACCAACCACACTTTCAAGAAATGCAAGGCATTAAAAAAAATTCAATGTAGAACACTTTTTAAAGAAACTGCTAGGGTTTTAAGCAATTTTAGGACGGTAGCTTGAAGTCAACCAATGTCGAAGTCAACCCGACTACGTATGAAGCACATGCTGAGCCAAGGCGTTTTCAGAATCCAGCTGGGGCGGAAGCCAGCGGGGCACGTGCGCACGCCGCTCAGCGTGTAACGCGGAGGACAGACGGCACGGAGTCCACGGGGACACAGGCGGAGAGTGGAATCAACGGCAGGCCGGGACACGGAAAGGCACATGAGGAGGGACGCCAGGTTGGCGTGAACGCCTGAGCAAGCTGGGAAAGGCACGGCCCCTTGGAGAGACCGCGTGGACACTGACACCTCCAGGGCGACGCGCACGGGCCCCACCGCTGACAAGAGCAGAGCTCTACATCTGCTGGCGTAGAACCTAAGGCGGCGGCCTTCTCCCTTCTCTCAGACAGAAAGCACCCTGTGGCCACTGTTCCAGAATACAAGCCCCAAGATACTGTCCTCTTGGGAGGGTAGGAACTTCACCTGTTCTAAATGCTAAATTCCTAGTACCTAGAATACTGCCTGCCAAGCAGTTCTATTTTCGATATATATTTCACAAATACATCTGTTCGTATGTAATCTGTGAATGTGTTCATGAAGTCCACATGCACAAAGTGCTGAGACTTTAAAAGGGTCCTGGGGCGCCTGGGGGCTCGGTCGGTTAAGCGTCCGACTTCGGCTCAGGTCATGATCTCACAGTTCGTGAGTTTGAGCCCCGCGTAGGGCTCTGTGCTGACAGCTCAGAGCCTGGAGCATCTTTGGAATTCTGTCTCCCTCTTTCTCTGTCCTTCCCCCTCTTGTACTCTCTCTTTCTCTCTCAGATCTAAATAAACATTAAAATATTAAAAAAGATAAAAGACCTGCCCTGTTTGGCAAAAGTATTTTTTAAACTGCTTAATTTTCCTTATTCAGAAAAAAAAATCTCAAATACTTCTCCATAAAATTACTGGATATGGGAACACTTTTTGACGAAAGCCAGACTATTTTGCCTCCTATGCAAGGGGGCAATGGTCATCAAATAACCTCATAATAAAGCAGTTTCACCTTTAAAAACCTTCAATCAGTGATAAACATAGGCTTCAAAGACAATACGAAGATTATACTGTGTTTACCGACTCTTCTGGAGAGAGGGTGGTGGAAAGCAGGAATATCAAAACAGCGGACCAGATCGGAACTCACGGTCACAAAAGTACTTATTTACAAGGTTCCACAACATTCATCTTGATTAGTTAACTGAGCTCTAATGGAACTGTTTTAAACTACCTCTCAGGGGACAGATCCGGTTATGGGAGATGAACTCTGCAATCAAATTCATGGCCATTAAATTTTACAGGAGGAAATATTTCCATCAAAAACAAAATTCAATCAGGTGTGTTGATTTTATTAATCACATTTCCCTAGTTCCTCTTCAGGAAAAAAAACAAACAAACATGAGAACAACCATAACAAAGTTGAAATTACTGATTTAGCTGGCATGAAACTGCGGGTCTACCTAAATCACGGCTCACCCCAAAGGTCTACCGTTAGTTTGTGGAAGTGGTAGCTGGGTTCTGGAGGGCTTACTGTATGTCTGGGGTACTGATAATGACCACGATATTAATTAATGTGTAAAAACTCCTTGCTGTCTTCACTCATAAAATATGTTAAGCCTTCAATGAATCCTACACTTCAGGCTTCCCAACTTAAAGAAAGCTTCCTTTTTCACCACCGATGTTCCACGACTATGTACAAAAAGCTTCTAGGTTTTCTGTCCCGTCATTATGTCGCTATATTCTGTACTTCAGCCACAAGGGCTTGGTTATCTACATTTTTACGTACCCTAAGAGTTCTGTTTGTTTCAGAAAGTGGGTGAAGACTGTTCTGGTTTGAACTTCTGTTATCTGTTAATGAACTTCTACTCTGAGTCTGTAAGGATGTCCTGAAGTGACGAGTCAGTACAGCAGTGACCCGGAAAGGGACTCCACAAGCTGCTGTGGAGGGACACTGTGGGCCCCTCAGCAACTTTAATGACCACCTTATCAGTGAATCTGAACAGAACTATGTGAGCCTCCCGAGGGCAACCATCTTTATCGACACGCCCCGGAAGGCCTGGACTCCAAGCGTCTGCTTGCTCCAAGCCGTCCGCGCAGAAGAACCGATTCGCAAGTACGTGCCCTGATCCTCTGACTCTGTGATTACAACCTGCCTTGGAAATGTTACTGATGTAACCTCAATTTTAAAATTCAAAGCTCTCGCATATTCGGGCTGTGGACGAAAATGACAGAGCAGGGAAAAAGGAGGATGAATATTAAGAGTCTTACGGAGCTGACAGAACAGGGCGGCCCTCCCACACTCTACTTTCGAAAAATCGCTGTGTCGCACGCATCCCAAAGCTGCTGGGGCAGAAACAGAGATGGAGGATTTTCTAGAGGGGTGATTTTAACAGATGAAGGACAGTTAAAGTAACAACAGCAAAGTATCGTTCATATTATTAGAGACAAAGAGCCAAACTACTGGGTCAGTATAAATCTCATCATTTTCTTCCATCTACTTACGATGATACTGAACACAACTAAATAATCTATCTTCCTACCATCAGAATGGTAAGAAAATAACTGACAACAAAGAACAGCGGTTAAATTTGAAATTATTTCAAGTTTTACATTTAAGTTCCAATTAGTTAACATCTAGTGTGATATTAGTTTTAGGAACAGAGTTTAGGGACTCCTCACCTTCACGTAACGCTCAGTGTGCATCACAAGTGCCCTCCTTCATGCCCGTCACCCATCCGGCCCATCCCCCGCCCTCCAGCAACCCTGTTCGTTCTCCGTGGTTAAGAGTCTCTTGGGGTGTCTCTCTTCCACCCCCCACCCCGTGTTCATCTGTTTCGTTTCCTATGTTCCATGAGTGAAATCATGTCTTTGTCTTTCTCTGACTGCCTTATCTAGCTTAGCGGAGGACACTCTTGTCCGCATCGTTGCAAATGGCAAGATTTCATTCTTTCCTTATGGTTGAGGAATAGTCCACTGGATACAGATACATCTTCTCTATCCGTTCATCAGCTGATAGACATGTGCGCTCTCTCCATAATTCAGCTCTTGTAGATAGTGCTGCTATGAACACTGGAGGGCATGTGTCCCTTCAAAGCAGTACTTTCTGTATCATTTGGGCAAATACCTAATGGTCCAGTTGCTGGATCATGAGGTAGTTTTATTTTTAACTTTCGGAGGAACCTCCACGCTGTTCTCCAGCGCGGCTTTACCAGTCTGCATTCCCGCCAACAGTGCCTGAGGGGTCCCCCTTCTCCACGTCCTGGCCAGCACCTGCTGTTTCCCGTGTTGTTAATTTTAGCCTTCCTGACAGGTGTTAGGTGATATCTCGTTGTTGTTTGATTTGTTTTTCCCTGAAATTATTATCTTGAACTTTTAATGATTTTTAAAAAAAAACTTCAGCAGCTAAGAAAATTCTCAATTACTCCATTTGGTGGGACTACACCAACAGACAGTAAATACCTTTAAACCAAAATGGGCTTATACGCTGGGACACTTTGATATGTGCACACACAGAGGTATATAATGTACCCAAGTACAAACAGTTCATTTTTAAAACGATTCTGCTACACAATTTTCAGAGTGCACCGCAGCTGGTGTGAAGCAGGCGTCTTCAATGAGCGCTGGGGCAAGAATCGTGACGGTGTAAGAGGGCGTGACCTCACACGGAAAAATGACACAAGTACACTGTCACGTTCAGAGGACAGAGCCAGCTGCAGCAAATGTCAGGAGGCAGATTTTAATTCAATTTTCATTTCATCACATACATCACATACATCACATACTTACTGAGCTCCATGCTTATTATGCTCCGCTCTGTAAAAACAGGATGCAGGGCACCTGGGTGGCTCAGTGGGTTAAGCACCTGGCTCTGGCCCGGGTCGTGATCTCCCGGTCCCTGAGTGCCCCCCGCTGTGTCTGTGGTCAGCACAGAGCCCGCTTGGGATCCTTTATGCGCCCCCACCCCCGCCTTCTCTCTGTTCCTTTGCCACTCACTCTCTCAAAAATAATACAAAAATTAAACAACAACAACAAACAACAAACAGGGAGCAAAATAAAACCCCACAGGAGAAGAGTTTCACATATAACAATACTTAGGTGGAAGATAAGATGATTCTCAACTTTCTCGGCTTCATTCATTCATTCAAAAGGTTAAGAGAGCATTTACTACAGGCGAAGGGCCAAGTGTCAAATCCAAGTAAAACGAGTTTGGAAACAATGACCTACAATACAAATGTGCCTAGTGTCAGAGCAGAGAGCTCTGTAAATGGTGCCAGGGAGCCCTTTATTTGCCGGGACAGGGAATGAAGATAGCTTTTCAGGAGACAGCTGAGCTCGGCCTTGAAAGATTCGAAGAGGTTATAATTATATATTCAGTAAAACTTAACCGACATGTGAAATACCTTAAATTTAGTCCTACCAAAATTAATATATATTTTACGCATTATATAGAAGATGCCTAGTTAGAAAAATTGTCAACTTACCTTTTTGTGATCTGACCCTACTTTAATCCTCGAACCTCAATGAAAACTCTATTTTATAATGACACCACTGAATAGATAAGAACTACACTTACAATGGACAGTGTGAATACAAAATAATTGTACTATCTAACAGCCAAAAGTAAATTCTGTTAGAAGATTCTGTGATGGAACTGTTTTCAGGACATTCTAAAGTAGATATAAACATCAGTTTCTAGAATTAGAGCAATGATAAACAGTATCGAGAACAGCAAAAGTAATAATCACTTTAGCAAACGTAGAGAGTTTTATTCCCCTTTAAGAATTTTAAGTCACATTGAACCAGAAATCTTTTATGAGGCCATCGCTATCAGAAATTACTGGGGCCAGAAAGAACTTGAAGTCCAGGGTTTTGTGTGCATTTTGAAAGGGGAGCATGCATGTTGTAGACTGTGTAAAATCTTCGGTGGGGTCTGGGTCACTGCGCCAGATTCAAACACGCTACTACCGCTGCGGCAGAATCCACACCCACTCATACCAGCGATACGGGATAAGAACGCCTCATCGTGACACGGTAAGTTTTAGTCTCAATGAAGCAAGTCGAGTCAGGTTTCCCACCAACGAGTTGTAAAACAACGTTGCCGGGCTTCTGGACTGCAGAACTGCGGATCAGAGAAAATGGAGGCATACTGTCCGGTAAATAAAACTGCCCACTGTCATGATTATCACGTTTCCTAACTGCGTAGCCTATAGCTCTAGCGGACAATGGGATTTTGCCGACTAAGACTGCTCAACACAGAAACTTAAGGGGCGTCTCCGTGCAAGCCTCTCCCCCACCGCTGGCTGCAGGGCACCACTGCGTGTGGTTTCAAATTCTGACAGCTGAGGCTCAGTAATCACCGACGGTGAAGCCTGAAACCAGGGAGCCGGAGGGGCGAGCCGAGGGAGTGGCCGTGCGTGTAAGCGTGTAATTGCGTTTGCAACATAATGAGCTGCCTAATTGCATGCCCAAGTTTACATGCATTTGCCTGAGTAATTATGAGTCATTTAAAGGTACTCATAGTGCTTCGTTCTCTCCTTCCTAAAACTCAGATTAGCAAAGGAGCAATTTAATTTCAACATTTTAAAGGGTTTATTTCAAAAAGGAGAAAAATTATCTGCGATGATTTCAATTTTGCTTTAGTTTTGGAAAAAGCAGTTTAGACGCTGGAATGAATCGATAAGAAAATAAGGCCAAGCGGAAGAAACGTAAGATTGCTGATGCCCCCGTCTCACGGTTAGCCAACCAAACCGAGGGCCGAGCCATGTCTGCGAGGCTCTGGGGGCACCAACGGGCCGGCACGGAGTGCGTGTAAAACCCAGCGGCGAGGGCAGCCCGCGCACCCGAGGAAATGTTTCAATACAAAATTAAGACCGACAGTAACAGCAACAGCGATTTCGGTTAATGAAGGCGCGCGAACTGTATGTTTCTATCTCCTCTCCCTCCCAAGCTTAGTTAAAATTCACAGTACATCGATATAAAGAGGCAATGACCTTCAAGGACAGAAAGAAGAAAATGCAGCAGTTGAGGGGTTACCATGGTAAACGTGGGGGGCCTACCGAGGTAGATACCAGAAAACGGAGAGTAAACTGAGACCCAGGACTCCCAGGCTCCGTGCACCTGGGAAACTGGGTCTGAGCGGAGGGGAGGCGATGGCGCTGACCGATGCCAGCCTCCCCAAGGCCCTCAGGAGACCGGAGGGTGAGTCACCGGAGAAAGGGAAGTGAGAGGGCAGCGGGCGAGGAGACTTGAACTGTGGGGCTGAGACCCGCTCACCAGGCGCAGTCTGCGGTCCGCCAGCGGGGCCCGCCGCTCCTTCTCTCATCTTCCTGAACACCAAAAGCCGCAGAGGCGTTGCTGCTGCCGCCTAAACCCCCCACGTCCCCATAAAGACACTGGGGGTGCTTCTCTGCAGGGAGTGAAAGGTCCCCCAACAGTGACGGGCTCAACAGCAGCAGGAAAACTACAGTAGACAAGGTCACCGCGTACAAAAGAGCTTCCAATTGTTCTTAAACAAGAGCCGACTGCCGGAGATGGCCATTCCTTTATAGCGCAAATAGTTCTCTCAGGCGCTCATCACTTCTCGGTAGATACAGCAGTGAGTAAAACAAAGAAGCTCTACCTTACACGCCCGAGAGGAACACAAAAGAAAGATAGAACTTATAAAGACTTACAACTGACAATAAAAAGATACGTAATTTAAAAACTTGGCAAAGAGGGGTGCCTGGGTGGCTCAGTCAGTTAAGCCTCTGACTTCGGCTCAGGTTGTCATCACACAGTCAGGGAGTTCGAGCCCCATGCTGGGCTCTGTGCTGACAGCTCAGACCCTGGAGCCTGCTTCGGATTCTGTGTCTCCCTCTTTTTCTGCCCCTCCCCACTCACTCTGTCTCTCTCTCTCTCTCTCAAAAATAAAAAATAAACATTAAAAAAAAACCCAAAAAACCTTGGCAAAGGATCTGAATAATTCCTCCAAAGGCCTAAGATGGCCAACGCGCACAGAAGAGGTCCCACCCCACTGGGCATTAGGAAACGCTGATCGAAGCCGGGGATCGCGGCAGCTCGCCTGAACGGCAAGGCTCAGAAAAATGGAAACCAGGAACGCTGAGGACGTGGCGTCCCTGGGAGTCTCGAGGCTGCCGGTGGGGATGAAGACGGCGCGGCCGCTGCGGACACGGCGCGGCGGCCCCCCAGTGAGGCGCAGAGCTGTCGCACGAGCCAGCGATTTCCACCCTAAGGCTGTACGGCCAAGAGAACCAAAAACACAGGTCCACACGGAACGCCTGCGGCAGCCTTAGTTATGGGAGCAGGAGTATTTACTTCAAAAGGGAAAGCAACCCAAATGCACATCAACTGATGAACGGGTTAGCAAGGCGAAGATCCCCGAAGAAGGTTCCCATGCCAGGGAGTGTCGCTCGGCAATTAAATAGGATTGAAGTACTGATCCATGACTCAGCACGGACGAACCTTGAGAACAGAAGTGGAAGAATCCAACACAGAAGGCCGCATATTACAGAACTCCCTTCTGTGGAATGTCCACACTCTAGACAAATCCAGAGAAACCGAGGTAGATTGGGGACAGGGCAGCCGGAGGTCGGGGAGTGACCGGCATGGGGCCCCCTCCTGGTGTGACACCATGTGCGCTAGGAGAGTGGTGCTCACCACACAACTCGCAACACCCGAAAAACTCCTGAACCGTGTACTTTAAGAGGGTTATGACTTTACGGCTTGTGAACTGCATCTCCGAGAAGCTGTCATTTAAAACAACCCAACCAAGGATCACACACGGCTTAGGTGATTATGCCTCTTCAGTTTCCTTGAATCTAGCAGAGTCCCGCCCTCCCCTTCCGAGTTCGGGGCAGCTGACCTGGAGAGTCAGGACACCTTCAAGGACTGCTTCCCAGAGTGAGACCCAGCCAACCCCAGCTGCCAAGGGCACACGGGTGACGAGGCCAAAACACTCTCAAAGCGGTTTCTGCATCAAGCGTCCGCCTTGGTCTGTTACTGTTTACGTAACGTTCACGTGCTTACAGTCCTCATTTTCACCTGTTTTTACACCTTTTTTTCCTTTGAATTTTGGATTCGGGGTATCAGATGAGCTTGCAGGAAAGGGGGCCCAGTAAGGGTCTGTGTGGGGACCAGACCCCAGGAGCCAGTGAGGTCACTGGGGCGACAGGAGCAGAGAAGGCAAGGCTGCCCGGGGTCCTGCACCTGTCACGCCCCCCTTCCTCCCCCGCCACACGCGCACATAATCAAGCGGAAAGAGGAGTGGGCCGAAGGCAGGGGCACACTTCCTTTCTTCTCAGAAGGGCTGTTACCAGGAAATGACCTTGTGGCAGACTTGTATGGTACACTGTCCTACCTCCTCCCTTCTGCAAATAAAAACACACACAAACGTATTCCACTGTCTTTTTTAAACTATCCACATTTATTTGAGGTGCTGCAATGTCAAGAAAGCCTCTGGGAAACCCAAGGGACAATTTTTTGGAAACCAGACGCCCATATCCACTGGGGATGTACCGACTCCATCTGAAACATGGGAGCTTAGTGAAAACCCGGCCTTCATGCTAAATTTAGGAATAGAATTACACTCAAGTGAACCACTGCAATTTAAGAGAGCAAAAATTTTATTCAGAACCATGAAATCCCTTCAAAAAAACCAAATCTCTTCTATTTCTCTCTTCAGTAGTCTAAACTACTACATTTAGCCTAAGCGGTTCTAATTTAAGAATAAAATGAAAAGCTTTACATTTCCTTCTGCTTTCCGTGAAATTAACCAACAAGGCCCAACACACTCCGGAGAAAGAGCACGTTCCGACGGTCCCAAACGGCTTCCGAGTCCACTGCCAGCGGAGTCGGAACGTCTGTCTGTTCTAAGGGCCCCGCCGCCCGGTGCCGGAGAGCCTGGCCCTGCACCCAACGACTGACCACGGTCACCGTCCCAGGCCCCTCGAAACCCCAGGTCTCGTGTCCTGAGCTCACGCCAGGGCTGGCACGGACCATCAGCGCAAAGTGGTGTTAATGTCCGGCCTGTCCAGCCTCTTCCTCTCCCGATTTCCTACCCGCGCTAAACTTTAGATGCTCAGCCTTGACAGCGAGGTCGGCGCGCACGACCCCGGCCCCACGGGGGCCGCAGGTGGCACGCCAGCTCCACCCCAGGAGGGTGTGCTGATCCTTCTGGCGGCACACCTGGGAGCGGGCCCTCCTCCAGACCTTGTTTTGTCCCCCGATTCCTGCCAAGGCTCACACAGATGGCGGTCCTGGCTTATCCCGGTCACATCCGCCGCTTCCTGGTTCCGTCCCACTTCCTTGCGGGCAGAAGGGTTTATTTATAGTTGTTCTGCACATTCTCAAGCTTTCCAATTCTGAATTCCAAAGTCTACATTAAGACCAGCGCAAATTAATATTCAAAAATACCCAGGGATGGGACCGTGGCGGAAACGGAGGATTTGTGCACTTTTTCTCGAGGTTACACACCTCAGCAGTGCTATTCTAAGAGGACTTAAAATCACTTTGTCCCCACTTGCAGTTACTGCTTGCCGACACAGTGCCCCACGTGGAAGTAGGAAATCCTGAATTTTACATGCCAGCAGAGCAAGATTTCCCGCACATCCCGCAGAAAAGCCACAGAGCACTACGCCGGCAGCGCGAACGAGGAGGGTAAACGCACCCCAAACGGCCTCGTAACTGCACACTATGTGGCCAGCCGCTGCGTGTCTAAGTGACGCTCTACAACCCTAGGTAGACCGTCTCCTTCAGAGTTTTCTCCACTGAGAGGATAAACAGGGGTCCCATGCACGTGACAACATTAAGACCCGATTAGGACCGATGATTGGGGGCCTGGGGGGGCGGGGAGTAGCGTGTACACAGCATTCATCTTTCTTTAAGTCAAGTCAGGCCAGATTCTAGAAACCTCACGTAAAGTCTACCCGCATAAAAGAAGAGAGCTTCACAACAAAAACCATACCCACCATGAAATCTCTAAGCTCAGAAGGAATGAAAAGCCATGCAGTCTGGTGGGGAGTGGGCAAAGGTAACGTGTGACCTGCACGGGCTGACCGACATCTCCACTCGGGTCCCTGGCCACCAAGGCAGAAAGACATGGACCGTGAGGTGACAAGATAGCACGTACCTGACCCTGATATGTCTAGAAGCAGAAACCCTCTCAGAACTAAAGTCAAGAAGCAAATCTGAGATCTTTCTTTAAAAGACTCCCATACTATGGAAACCAATTTGACAATGAACTATTATAAATTTAAAAAAAGAGAGAGAGACTCCCATACTGAACAATATTTCTTTAAAGGGGTTCACAAAACACGCTTCACAGGACTGTTAGACACCCGATACCACTGAGCTGTAATTTACGAAGGCCGAAGTCAGGTGAGCCCAGCAGACAGTGCTGTGGCCTAACGTGACCCTGGACTCGTTGAGGGTCTGATGCCCTACAGAGGAGCCACTAGCCGCGTGTGGCTATTTAAAATTAATTCAATTGGAATGGAATAAAACTTTTCCTTCTAGGTTACATGTTTTTACAACGTTTGATTTTTTTTGTTAATTAGGACATTGTTTTCTACAGACAAGCAAACGACAGCCCCCAAAGGACTTCAGGCACAGCGACAGGCACCGAGGGTCAGCTGACAGGGTCAGCAAGCCCCGCAACAGCAGCAAACTGAAGCCGCAGCTGGTTCAGACGATCTTTAAAGGACTCGAAGCCCAGCTCACAATTCGAGACTGAGGTCCTCAGTGAGCACCTAGCTGAGATAAAACCTTGAGGAAAGTTTTTTTTTTTTTCCTTTCCAGAAAATTCAAGAACTGATTGCCCTTACGACCTTTGATCCTTTCCACAGAAATGAATCAAAAAAAGATCAAAACTTCTTCCCAGGAAGCATTTTAGCACAATACTACCTGAAGCTCCGGAGTTTTAACTCATACATGTGGGAGAAAGAATTGCAAGACAATCTGATTTGACATTTCTTTTTTTTTATGTTTATTTTTATTTATTTATTTTGAGAGAGAGAGCACACATGCGCAGGTGTGCATGCCAGCATGAGCACTGGAGGGAGGGGGGCAGAGAGAGAGAGAGCGAGCGAGAGAGAGAGAGAGAGAGAGAGAGAGAGAGAGAGAATCCCAAGCAGACTCCACACTGTCAGCACAGAGCCCAAAGCAGGGCTCGATCCCAGAAACTGAGAGATCATGACCTGAGCTGAAATTAAGAGTCAGATGCTCAGTATAAACACTGAGAGCAGCTTTATTCATAAAGGCCCAAACCAGAGGCGACAAGAAGTTCGTCAACAGGTGGAAAAAGAAACCAACCGTGGTGCCTGCAAACAGAAGAGAATTCAGCAACAAAAAGAAATGAGCTATTGAGCCAAAAAGACCTGGAGGGATCAAAGGCGTACTGTGAACACATTCTGAAAACGTTACCTATTCTGTGAGTCCAGCTTTATGACATTCCAGAAAAGACAAACTGTGGGGACAGTAAACGGGTCAGTGGTTTCCAGGGCTCAGTGAGAGCAGGAAGGGGGACAAACAGGCGGATCACAGTTTGGGCGGGGCACTGACACGATTCGGTATGACACACAATGGTAGATACACGTCACTTTACATTTGTCAAAACCCGCAGGACGAACACCACCGAGCGTGAGCCCTACAACCTTGGACAACAGTGCGGCATCAGTGCAGGTTTACCCACCGGGACAAACGCGCCGTTCCGCCACAAGGGTGTTGACAAGGCAGGAGAGGGTACTGTGTGTGAATGTGTGTGTGGAGCATGTGGGGACTGTCCTTTCCACTCGAGTTAGCTGTGACCTTAAAACCGCTCTAAAAAGTGGTCAATTATGAATGAGTGAATGGAACAGCTATGTGCAGATGCACAAGAAACACAGGAACTTTCCTCGGTCTGCCTATCATTTACCCGTGATTTGTTTCCAACCAACAGTCATGTTCTGTTCTTCACGCAGGTAAATATAACAAAACGTATGAGGCATGATGAAGGTCAAATTATTCATTTCCACTTAACAACGACCTTCTAGAGCACCTTGAAGCACTAGGAACGTGAATCAATCCTGCCTCCACCTTCCCCCCAAAACTGAAAACACCGAAGCAGAGAGATAAGTAGACAGGGGTTTGCTGTATTTCCACTTTCATGCATATTTGAAATTCTCCATAATAACATTTTCAAAATGAAGTCACCACTGCCCGTTCCTTCCAGTCAGCACGGCCTCAGTGAGAGCCTAAAGGCCCAGCCACTGCTCTGGGCAGCAGAGCCACAACACAAAGTGACACGACAAAAGTCCGGCCGTGCGGAGCTTACACCCGAGAACACGGCATCCATCAGGAGACCAACCTTCTCCGGCCCGGAGAACAGGCTGCCCGAGTCCCAGGCCTTTCTTACTGTTTTCTGCATGTGTCAGAATACAGAACGTAAAAGAATGCAGCCACAAATTCTTGCCTATTTGTAGACCTTGCCTTCTATTTTTTAAAAAAACATTTATTTTTGACAAAGAGCACACATGAGCGTGCGAGCAGGGGAGAGGCAGAGAGAGGGAGGGAGAGAGGATCCGAAGTGGGCTCTGTGCTGACTGCAGCAAGCCCAACGTGGGGCTCGAACTCCCAAACCGTGGCATCATGACCTGAGCCAAAGATGGTCGCTTAACCAACTGAGCCACCCAGGTGCCCCAACTTGCCTTCTATTTTTAAGGAGAAAACAAAACACACCAAAAGCGTCAGAGCGGGCCATGGGCCTAACTGAAGAAAGCACCGTGTGATTTCAGCAGTCAGCATCCTCAGAAGCTAGGACCCGTCCCTGGCTGTGGACGCTCTATTCCATCACCACCACCTACGTGACCATGCCAACGGGACACTGGGGTACCCCATCGTGCCCAAAATAAGTATGGGAAAGATCAAGGCAGAAAGCCCCAAGATGACGAAACAGCCAGAGAGCTAGGAGACAAGACTTCCGGTCAGTATCGGATTCAAGCAGAGTGACCAGCATCTGAATAGGAAGCTGTCATTTCTTTTCAAGAAAGTGGGCACGCCAGACATGCACCTATACGAGCAAAACTAAATACATCTGACATATTAGCATGATAAAGCACACTGACGTGTGCACATCAAGTAGTTCCCCGTGAAAATGACATGCATTCTCTCTCCAGAACGGACTTAACTTCTGAAAACGAGAGACGGGATGCTCAGATTACCACCCGAGGGCCGCACCTTAACGCTTTCGATAAGTCTGCCGTCTCGGAACCAAATGAGTTGTCATCGAAAATGGAAACGGAGAGGATTTCCACCGTTGGGGAAATGCCTCAGATACTGTGCTGCTGCCTGAAAGTGTTGAGACTGAAACAGGAAGCCCGCGTTTCCCTTTGTGAGGACGCAAACAACCTGTTTGTATTAGAACACACACTTGGTTAGCCAGCCACCTGACCGCCGTCTCTCCTTCCCAGTTCGTGGTTATGAATACGTACCTGAAAACCTCAAGCAGCAAACCATGCCTCAGAAAACAATTCCATGCATAAGATGAAGTTCAATTATGGCAGATTTGTTGTGAACTTGGGTTGGAAAGGAAATTCACCTCCCCCGCCCCCCGCTGCGAAAGGGGGGCATCTGCTCTGTGTCCCTCTCCTTTTGTTCACCGGGAAAAGGTAACGGAAATACACAGGCTTTGGATCTAAGTCTTCCACCAACTCTAAGTGCCTCACGTTTTTTTCTCCATAAAATCAGGCCTTTATTTTTCCTAAGATACTTACCCTTCTAGATCTTAGTGGCTTAGCTCTATCTTTTAAATGCTTTTCTTGAAGAACAAAATTAAGTATATGTCCCATTTGCATGACTATGAATGAAGACATCTAAAAAATATGCATCTTGGATCTGAAAACTGAACTCAGTTTACAGTGAAGTGTGTTTTTCCTTCAAATGTGTCTTTTTCTCCTTGCACTTTCCCCCACATCCCAACAGCCTTTCCCATGCTCTCGGGCACAGACATTTTCGGGGGCTGTCCGATATCCCACCAATTCCTCTGCCTCACTCACGTGCCTTTCTTCCAAGATCTGGCTCTTTCCCTACATCCTAAAAACGCACCTTCTCTGCGCGTGCGTGACTACACAATTCCTGAACTCTCTTCTGAGCCTGCTCGGACCCTCGGCCTGCAAAGCGTTTCTCTGTGAGCGTTCCCACACTAAGAGCCCCCAGATCACCGCGTCACCCACCGCACCGCCCTGTCCGGCTCCCCCCACTCACAGGCGGCCCTGCCCGCGATCTGCTCACCATCCAGCCCTCGGACGTACAGCTGAGGCGATTCCCAGCTCTCTCTCTCATGAGGCGGCTGCTAGGCCCTCTTGCCCATTCTGAACTTGCTGTCTGTATTTTCAAAATCGTTTCCCCTCTCTCACTCCATCCGCTGCGTGCAGTATTTCTGAAGTTCAGTTTCATTGATTGTACCTCTTCTGCGCAGATCGGGCTCTAACGTCAAGCAGGGAAGGCTAAAGGGAGCACAATCAGAACTACAGACGTGAAGAGCCCTTCAGGATGTCCCTCAGGAAGCGAAGGAGCACGTTGCGCTCGGGGTTGGAACGGGGCAGATACAATGGGGGCCTCGTCGTGCCAGAATACCCCACGTGCTCAGGACCAGGAGCACACGCAGCGTGGCAGCGCCGCAGAGACCCAGGGAGATGCCTTCCGAAGAAACGACAGATTCAGGCAGCCTCCGCCTCCCGGCTTCCTCATCTCAACCACATAACACGAAACGTAACACACTACTGCCTTCTCCCAAGAAGGACCCAGAACTAGTGCCTCCCTCGGAGCACGGGGGAGACGGGAACTAACTGGTCACGCCCAGCGGGCCCCTTGGGAACTGGGGCTGCCTTGGCTTAGCTGATAAAGGCTCCTCCACCTGCAGTTCCGTCCAGGACGTGTGCATAGGACCACACGGAACCGACGCTGTGTGCTCCGTGACACGAGGCCTCGGCACCCGGCAGGGCTTCCATCTGTATCCACGTGGGCTAAGTGAACCTAACGATGGCACCGCGCTCTAAACCTGACCAACGGCCGCTAAAAGATTCCCAAATGCAAAGAAAAGATAACAAAATATGAGCAAGAATGTCTGACTAGTGAGACTCTGGGTTTTTTTTCCCGCTTTTCTGATATTTCAACATTTTAAAAAACAACTATATATTATTTTTCATATTCACACAAGAAAACCCATTTTTTACTACTCTGCGGGAGTCTATATTGACATGGGGAAAAAGCAAGATGTGAGACCACAGAAACAATGTTTCAGATTAAAACAGAGAAAGATTCAATAAAATGTTAATGTGCTTGTGTTTGGGTGGTGGAAAGGTGTTTGAGTTTTCTACTTATCTTTATTTGTCACTTTCTTGTCTCTTAATTTTTTAAATGTTTATTTTTGAGGGGGGGGGGAGGGGCAGAAAGCAAAGGTGACAGAATCTGAAGCAGGCTCCGTGCTGTCAGCAGCACAGAGCCCGATGTGGGCTCTGATTCAGTGAGGTCACGACCAGAGCCGACGTCAGATGCGCAACTGACTGAGCCACCCACGTGCCCCTAACTGCCATTTTCTATAAGGAGCACGCTTTGAGGATACAATGGGGGTGGGGGATGGACTTTAAAACCGGAGCTCTGATTTTAGCAATCAGAGTTATTTCCATCACCACTTTCTGTTTCAGTAACAGCAACACTAATGGCATTCCGCCGCTCTTTCTCAAGCTGCGTTTTATGTGACCTGTACCAGACTGAATGATACCAAGTGGTACTCCTGAGCCGTTTTCCTAGTCCATACTTCGGGCTTTGTCACAAAAAGTATCTGTTTTGCTCAAAGCAGATTCCTTCCAAAAAGCGACAGAAAGGCCCATGTCCACATGACCCCAACACTCGCTGGCCCTGGGCTCCTGGAGCCCCACTGCTTTGGGAAACTGCAGCCGTGACCATCAGCTGACCATCGTGACACGCCCGGCGTCACCATGAGTGACGTGACAAATCTACTCCACGCCACCACCTTCCCTCACTCCCCTTCCGTGGTTCAAGAAACTAAGGCTCAGACAGGGTAACTCCCTCAAGGTCACAACACTTTTAAGTGACAAAGCTGGTATTCAGACTCAGGTTAGACTAATTATAAAATCTAAGTTCTTTCTACTCTGCACTTGGACTGAAGAAATGCCTTGTAGATCCAGGTCTGCCCACCAACTTGGCATTTGACCTTGAACAAAGAACTTGATTCCTCAGCTATAAATTAAGGAGATAAACTAAGGAGTCGGACTAGAGGACCCCCAAGCTCCCTTCCTTTTCCAGCGTTCTGTGCTTCAAAAGGTTCCCCCTCTCCTTTACAGCACACCGAGAATCCCCTTAGTGACGAAACAGCTCAGCAACTACGCGTCCAGTTTATGCTCGGTCTTGTACGTCCTCTGGATGCTAGCAAAGTCCCCAGGGGGACAGTTTTCTCTGCACCTGGCACCACCTCCCCAAACCCAGAGAATATGTTGCTACTGGCAATCTGAAACAGGAATTTCTAACAAAACCACTTCTGCCACAGTGTCTAACAGCTCTCTCCTTAAATGAGCATTTTAGGTGAAAATGTGATTTGCCACTTTTAGGACTACACTTGGACACTAGTATATTCGAGGCCATTTCACCGCGGACCCGCTGGCCAGGCAGACCTCACCTCTGGGGAATCTCCGAACACCGCATCGGTGGACACAAAAGGGCTCTCAGCACTGGCTGTGGACCGAAATGGATCAACTGGACCAATCACGGTCCGGAGTCAAACCCACGCCTTAGACAGGAGGCCACGTAGCACTTTCAGCCAACTCCTACCTCCAAGCATGGGTACGCACAGCAAGAACAAAGGCGCTGCCTCCGATCTTTAAAGCAGGTAATCTTCCTTATCCAAACGAAACGCCAACTTCTGCACAGATTTCAAAGAGTCCAACAAAAGCTAAAAGCCCGACTTTCATAGTTTCCTTCTGTATTCTTCTTGGAAAGAGTTTATCATAACAGCATCACCATTAAATCTTTTGGACAAGGTATTACCTTTATAAACCTGTCAGCACCCCCAAATACTAAGATTCCATCACTCCAAGATGTTCTGACCCGGCGGATTAGGACGTACTGTCAGAGCAAAGGAATTGATCCTTATCCGACCGCACAAAAATTATACTCTGGCACTTAGAAACTACGTTCTCCGCTTTTGTAATCCGATAGTGGTAGCAGAAAAAGGCAGGTGGAAACTTCGAACTTGGTAGAGTAGCTAAAAATCAGCATTGCCAGCCAGCCGCTGTGGGAGCTGACAATCCTCCTCCGAGGCTCTCCAAATCACAGTCTTCGATCCGGGTACTCGCCCACATCTTAGTTTTATTAGTTTTTCAACACGTGTTCACTGGATGCCTACCGTGTAACAGGCACTGCTTCAGGTGCTGGCATTAACAGTGAAAAGGCCAAAACGTGTCCCTGAAACCCATGCTTTTTATATGAGGAGGAGGAAAGACAGACGTAATTATTTAAGTAGATAAGTAAGTGTCGGGGAAACATCCTGTGTTCAGGGAGAACCGAGCAGAGCCTAAAGCAGGGCCAGCACACGTTTTGTGGCCCGTCACATATCACGGGGCTCGTGGGCCGTGCGGCCTCTGGGTCAAGCACTCAGCTCTGCCGTTTCTGTCCGAAGGACGAACACGTATGCCAGTGGGTGCGCTGTGTTCGAGCGAATCTATTTACAGAAACAGGACCCTCCACGCCTGACCAATCCGACCGCATCCATTTGCACACACCCAATAACAATCCAACACAACTTTATTCCATGTAATTCTGTGTTTTTAGACTCCTCCTCTGCTCTGGCATAACTGGTCCGGTTCCTTCATTTAACACACTAAGGAAACATTTTAACACATTTATTTGACATCTATGTGAGAGTCATGACTTCACCTTTTTCTGAAAGATCTTTTAAATTTCAGGGGTCTCATCAGGAAGTGTGATGGACTCACCTGACCGCCAGGCACACCCCACCCCACTGCACCTCGTGTGGGCTGCTTAGGGCCGAGCACAGCTCCCCCCTTGGCCCCCAGAGGTGAAGCTCAGCGGGGGGTTGGGGGGGTGGGGGGGGAGCAGAACTCTGTTTTCCTAATTTTGATTTTGTGTCTAGTAATTTCATGTGTTGGTTTTGGTTCATTCATGTTACACCCCCTCGGTGGCAGCAATGGCTGGGGACTTGGTGACCTCTGTGAACGGATTAATGGGTGATAAGAGATCTATTCTCCGATGGGTGAGACAAAGCGGAGACTCTGGAGTTTTAGCCTTTTTCCTGCTTGTGGGGCATTTTAAGTTATGAAAGGGGTTACGCTAAGCAAAGCAATAGGCCTTTGAAAGGTTTTAAGCAGGAGAGTGCTATAGTCCAGTTTATGTTTGTTACGTTTTTCTTTTTATATCTTAAATCACCCTGACTGCTCTATGGAAAACAGGCTACAAGAGAGACAAGCGACAAAGAAGAGCAGTTAAGAGGCCGCTCTGGCACTCTGGACGAGGCGCGGAGATGAGGCGCGGAGCTGGAGCGCTGGCAAGCGGCTGGATGTGAAGCCGGGAATGGAGGATGTGACCCGCTGGCAGGCGGGGCGGAGAGGGCCGGGGAAGGATGGCTCCTGGCCCCTGTGCTCTGGGCCTCGGTAACGGGGTGAATGGGGCCTCCTCTGCGGAGCAGGAACCCCTGGCGGGGGTGGGGCAGGGGTGAAGAGTGGGGATCGAGAATCCCACCGTGGGCCCATCCAATATGTGGGCCTAGTAGGGCTCCGGGGGAGAGAACGCAAGCAGGTTCGAGGGTACTTGGCTGCAGCTCAGAGCAGGAAGGACTCAGGCGGAAATCTGGAAGTGATGGGCACACAGGTGTCACAGAGAACCTAGGGACATATGAGCCCCTTAGGGGAAAAAGACATAAACAGAAGCGACAAGGACTGAACTCCTGGGTTCACTAAGATATGAAGGTCAGGAGGACAGAGGAGGGGCCCAGGTCCTGATCGCACACAGAAGCAACACCCATAGAAGCATGGTGTCCCGGAGCCAAGGCTGTGTTCCAAAGACGACTGGTCAGTGGGGCCGCGTGTGCTAGTCAGAGGCTAAGGTAAGCGATCTGGGTACGATGCACATGTTAGGAAAGCCCGGGCACCTGACCGCTTGGGCAACTGGCTATCCAGGAAAAGCAGCTCTCTCTTGGCTGGCCCAGAGTCACTCCACCGTTCGCTTTGCTTCTAGAGACCATGGAACAAATCCGCCATTCACCATTCTGCCCCCAGATGTGGGCTGTGATCTCACGAGACAAAAAGAAGACCAAGTCTTCAACCCTAAACTTTAAGATTAAAACAGGAAGAGAACATCTATATGGAAAGGAGACATAATGGGGCGCCTGGTGGCTCAGTCGGTTAAGCATCATGATCTCACCATTTGTGAGTTCAAGCCCCACATCAAGCTCTGCTGACAGCTCAGAGCCTGGAGGCCGCTTTGGATTCTGTGTCTCCCTCTCGCTCTGCTTCTCCCCACTCGTACTCTATCTTTCTTTCTCTCTCTCTCTCTCTCAAAAAAAAACTAAAGATTAAAAAAAAAAAAAAGACAGAAAGGAGACATAAAACACTGATATAAAACGCAGACTGAGGAGTGGGGCCTGACCCCCCGACCACGTCCACCCCCCTCCCCACCCAGAGGTGTGTTCAGTCCTCTGTCGCCGCACCACCACCCTCTCCTTCACAGCACTTAGCGTTTGTCTACCCTCCCTGTCCCCGTCCCCTGGATCGTGAGCTCACAAAGACAGGGCAGGGAGACGGTCTCGCTCACCGACACATTCCTGGCCCCAAGCACGTGCTCAACGCATCCTTGCTGAATAAACAGAACCCTGGTTGTCTCCTCTGTTCACTTTGATCAAACAGGAAATGACAGAAATACTAACAGGCAAGAGAGCAAAGGGTCACCCACCTAAGACTTCTGGCCCTTACTTTTTGGACATGGTCAAACCCAATGTAAAACAACTTATTTACAGTTTAGATAGCTGACTGTCTTCTTAAGAGGCGAGCCAAGGCGTAACTGTGAGAAAGCCCTCTGTGGCTGTGCTCCTGCGTCTTTCGGAAAACTAGGCCAAAGCCCCCAGAGCAGTAATATTCGAAGTGCCGGACTGACAAAAAGATGCCGTGCCTGAGAGCGGCCGCACCACGACGAGCAGGGATCCGGAAACACCCCGACGACAGTCCGACAAAGCGGCTGAGTTCAGAAACAGACTGACGGTCCAATTCGCCACCGACAGAGCAGGCAAAGTTATCTGCAACTAAACTTCCCTGTTTTGGTCACAAAAGCCCACGGAGAACAAACGCTGCCGAGGTCACGACGCCCATTGTTAATTCCTTACCAGAGCAGCCCAGGGGCCCCGATGCAAGCACCCACAGAGTGACTACAAATCTCTCACGCCACTTCCTAAGACGGACTTCCAGACGAGACGAGCTGTTTCAAAAGCACCACCCTGACCACCCCCCGCAAACCACGGGGCACTTCCTGCCAGCGTCTCTCTGAGGGCTGCACACCAGGAGGCGGGACGGGCGAGCCCAGGGACGGCACCGGAGGCGCTTGGCCGAGACAGACCCCCACGCGTCTGTGAGTGAGAACCCCCTGGGGCGAAGAGACGTCTGGGCATCAGTCTGAGCCTTTCACTACACTTCACGACCTGCAGCTGCTGAAGCAGGGTCTGCATTTCCCTCGCTTTGCGTGACCGTGCGAGGATGCGCGAGCGCGGCTGATGCTCAGGTGAAGCCAGCACTCCTGAGTGTTTATGAGTCTGGCCACCTAGTTCTCTCCCTTCGCAAAGACGGTTCTGTGGGCTTCCGCGTCACGCTGGGCCAGTTCCAGGGCTATTTCCCAGCAAAAACAGAAGTGTTAGTGCAGGTTAAGGATGATCCATTGTGGTTTCACTCTGCCCCATTTTCAGGTAACTGGGCTCCAAAATACTTTCCAATTTGAAAACATAATTTTAAGTTAAACAGTGAATGTTAAAATATTTAATGCTTGGCCGATTTTTTACAGATAGTGAAAACATTTCCACAAAGACAACAGAGTTACCTTTTTCCCTAAGGACAGATGGGCATGGAGAGGGGCACTGGTAGGGAAGAGCACTGGAAACTAACTTGGTAATAAACTATTAACAAAAAATAAATAAAATAAAAATTAAAAGACCTAACCACCAACACTGACCGCTGGGTTCAGTGACATTGCATATAATCTTTATAGTGGCTTAAATTTGCATGTTTTAAAAACTACACCTTTAATTGACTTTTATTCTTCCAAGTCAACTAGCTTCCTACCCAAATAATCGTGTGTTCGCCCCTTACGTTTTCCCTCCAGATCCCACATCCGTATATACGTTATCGAGCTCCCGATAATCGACCACTCGGGCGCGAGGGGCTGCAGGAGCCCCGATGGCCTGGCAGCTTGGAACTTGGGGTCGTTTCCAGCAGAAACAGTACCCGCACTGGCCGGGTTCCAGGCCGGGTGCCACAGGAGACTCGGATTCCCTCTAGCGTCTACACCGGGGCCAAAGGCTTAATTATAAAGCACTACCCGAAGATTAAATTCCACTTCAGGGGAAACCGAACCTGAAAAGCTCTTCCTGGCGTCAGTCTCAGGAGCTGCAGTGGAACTGGACCCTGGAATGCAAAAGGCAAACAAGCAAGCAAGCAAACCAATACTCCCTGGCCTCTGAGAGGGACAGAAGGGGGACGCGGAGCACACGGCGAAGCGCTCCAGGAGCCGCCTGGCCATCAAGGACGAGTCCCTCGGGGGCTCTGCACGTGGCACGGCGTCCACCTCGCAGACTGTGTTTGATCCATAAAGATTCCAAGTATTCAAGAAAGATGGCATCCGATGGAAACGCAAAACTTCACAAGCAAAAGAACATTAACCTGTCTTCCTTTTTAGTGCGGGCCCACAGCGGGGGGAAGAGCGTGCGTACCTGATTTATAAGATGTTCATACAAATCACAATCCAAACCGCCTAAGTTCGGCATGAGTCATATATGAAAAACACACTTCCCGGTTTTATAGGCCTCAAATGGGCTGTTGTGCCAAATATTAGCTTGGGAAGTTTGATAAGATCTTCTGAGAAATGGCAGGCTTTCAGAGCCCTGGGCGCCCTCCCTGCCCGGACGGAGTCTTCCAAGCGAAGACGCGGGCGCCGCACAACCTCACGCAGCGCAGGCTAAAAAGGCAGCCAGGTGGGAGCTCCGGGCCCAAGTCCCAGCACAGAGCTTAGCTGGGCAAGAAGGACGTGCGCCCGCCGCCACTGCAGTCGCCCCGAGCGGCCACGGCTTCTGTCACCTGTGCGTTAACTAGCTGAAACTACAAAGCTCTTAGAAGAGAGGCTGACATTCGTCAAGAAGGCCGCTTTTCACCCCCTCGCTAGGACTGGCCCCTGGCACTCAGGCTTATTAAAGTCCCTGCGACTCGGAACAGAAACACCCACCCCAAGAAAGAGACACAGAGAGAAGCGAGTCACGGGTCTCCCACAGATACAAACGACACAGGCCAGGCAATGCAAGATGGTGGACGTAAAGGGGCAAGTCGGGGGCGGGAGGACAGCGATGGTGAAACAGGTGACAGGGACTGAGGTGCACTTGTGATGCACACGGAGTATGATGTGTACACCTGCCGAGTCACTGTACTAACGCTAACACGTGTTAACTGCACTGCAATTAAAATCAAAGGAAACCGACGGAGACAACTACAAATGTGGGTAATTTCGATGCCTTGGAATTACGACTTCTGAAGTGAACTGAAGAAACCATACACGTTTTTATATAAAATATGACTTCACACCAATAACATCATAACTAACAGTAACCCATCTCAATATTACCAGCATTTACACGAAGGGCCAGCGGGTGGTTTTTATTGCTGATACTTTGTAAAACACTTGGAATAAACGGAAACATGAATCCATTGTTTGTCTGACATAAAAAGCAGTGTGCTTGTTCCTTTTAAAGATCACTTTATAAAATATAGAACATGATACCAAAGGGAAAATAATGTTTTTAAGTTTACTTTCAGAGACAGAGAAAGAGCGTGCGCGTGCACGAGCAGGTAAGGGGCAGACACGGGGAGAGAACCCCAAGCAGGCCCTGCACCGTCAGCACAGCCGACGCGGGGGCTCGGGCTCACGAACCGTGGATCACGACTGGAGCCAAAACCAAGAGTCAGACGCTTAATCGACTGAGCCCCCCAGGTGCCCCTCAAAGGGAGAATCATTTTTAACATTCCCCAACCTCCTCCACCTCGTCCACGCATTGACCCAAGCAGAAATAGGGCTGCCGTCCTTGGTTTTTCCTCCCCCTTACTCCCCGTGTCCCATCAGCTGCCAAGCACTCCCTCCCAATTCTCCCCACTGCCCCCGGCTGTGCAGACTGGGAAGGTAGCCTCACAGTGCAAGCGCTCAGGACCCCTCCTGCGTCTACACTGCGGGGCTCTGTGGCCTGCAGCTCCTTCTCTGCTCAGCAGGCCTCCTGACAGCCATCTGGGCCCCGTCTTGGCCCTCCGTCCCCCCTACTGGTTGAGTCTCCATACAGGTGACACGGGACAGCCTCTCCTCCACAGGACATCAACACGGTACAGGCGAGCGCTGAAGGCCAACGCACAGGAAGCCAGAGCGACCTCTCTCAGGACGAGAAGGCTTAGGGGGTGAGCTGATGGGCTCGGTCTCTGGGAGACACGTCGTGAGGGACGAGGCAACTCCCTACCAGCCCGCTTCAGCACACGCCTCTGGGACACGCCAAGTGGCAGTGCAAGGACAACTCAGCTCTGAAATGACCGCCTGCCTGCCCAGACTTCTCTCAGATCCCAGAACCCGAAAGGCTACGGCCACTGAGAAGGGAAGCGGAGCGCAGGACACACGGCCCCGTCGGCTCTCCTGCGTGTGGCTGTGGCGTCGTCCTGCCAGACCCTGCCCAAGCCCCGTCCTAGCATCGGCCAAGAGAACCTCCCAGATGTACATCTGACCACATCACCCCCCTCGGCGCCTGTTTGGACTCCCCGCCTGCGTGTGCGCCAGGCCTAGGAGACGCCTGGCCTAGAGACCTCCGCCCCCGGCCCTTGAGCCCGCCCCGCTCCCTAGGGCTCAGCCACGTGGGGGACTTTCTCCCTGACTCCTGCACACCCTTCCTTCTACTTCCAAGATTGCTCTTGCAGTCTGCAGCCCACGCTCTCCATCCCACGGACGTAACCACCCCCCAGATCCGCCCTGGGAAGGCCGCCCCGTGGGCAGGTCTGAGTCCCCGCTGTGGGTGGCACATCTCCCCTGGCGAGTGCCCAGCGCGCCCTGCTTCCTCCCCTTAGAGCGGTCCTCCCCCGCCTGCCTCTCTTCAGTCCCCGCCCGTGGGCTGCTTCACGGAAGGGACAGCGCTCCACATGCAGCGATGCTGCCTATGTCACAGCGGGGCCTTACACATGGCAGACGCGACCGACAAATGTACCCCCGACACACGGAGACCAGGAAAGAGGGATGAAGTGACAGGAGCACAGAAGCAGCGTCTGAGTGGCCAGGGAGAAGGGACCCAAGGACACCTTAGGAAAGTCGGCTGCTGGAAGGGCCTCTGTCTCACTAATAACCAAGCGCCTTCAACAACTTGCCAGTTTCCTGGAACCACAGAAAGTCGACCTCTGCCAGAGCACCTTTTTGGGGGAAATACACACACCGTTAAGCTATTTCAAAAGAACCATGTTAAATATGAAGAAGTCTCCCACAGGAAGGCAGCCAGGAGTTACAGGGGCCACCTCCCTAAAGTCTTGCTCGGGAACACTCCTCACTCCTCCCGTCCTCTCCCCAAATCTCAGGAAGGGAGCTGTTTACCGGCCCGGCCGTAACGTGATCGAGTGCCAGCTCTGTACTACTCGGTTTTCTGCTCACGAGACCCTACTTCCCCACACCTCTTTCTCACTGTCATCTGAAAAGTAAAGCGAGGGGAAGCTTCCATTACATGCAAGAGGAGAATTCTTTAACATTTATTTATTTTTGAGAGATAGTGAAAGACAGATCACGAGCAGGGGAGAGGCAGAGAGAGGGAGACACAGAATCCAAAGCAGGCTCCAGGCTCTGAGCTGTCAGCACAGAGCTTGATGCGGGGCTCAAATCCACAAACTGTGAGATCACGACCTGAGCCGAAGTCAAACGCTCAACTGAGCCCCCCAGGTTCCCAAAAGAAGAATTCTTGAAGGAAGGGCAGCGGGCCACGCCGCCTGTGTGCCAGCACGGAGCAGGCCCGCCTGAGACGCTTTCTTAGGCGTAACTTGTTCCTAAGAGAAACGACGACACGACTTAAGAGCACCAGGCCGCCGGGTCAGAATCAGACCTCCTGATCTCTAACAGCTTAAGGCTCAGGATTCCGAAATACTTGGGAAAAAATCCAAATGTAAATCTGAAGAACGAAGACGACCTCCCAATGTCTACTGTAACGGGACATGACGCCGCTCCCCGTGGGACAGCAGGAAGGCGCTCCCTCCCCGGCTCCAGGAAGCAGAGCGAGGCTACCGGTGCGCCCGCGATGTTTCGTTTACGCAGCCGCAGGCAGAGCCGAGGGCCCCCAGCGCCTCCAGGTTAAAAACAGCCTAGCTCTGCTCGGCCTGGTTTTCCCGCAGCTCCCACTGTGGTACTTACCGGGATGTAGTAGATGCCCATCTTGGGGGTTTCGTTGGCTGTAAGGAGCATCCCTAAAAATAAGCACAATGAGAAGAGTAAACACAAGGGAAAAGAAAGGTGCCCTTTTCTCTCTGCTTCAGTTTGACCTGGGCTCCGGGTGCCCAGAAGACAGTGCGTGGAGAGGAGCCGGACCCGGGTGCCAGGCGGTTCATGGGCTTCAGTGCCCGATCCTCCTGGATGGGGTGCCCGAAGTATCCTGCAGATCCTTACAACTCCTCCGCCTGCAAACTGCTCCGAGTGTCCCAGCCAAGGAGATAAGCAGTCCCCATGAGCAGGTGCTCAGGCCGACCGGAAGTCTGCCATCGCCTTCAAGGGGACAGTCTTAGGCTTCGGGCACATGGACAGAATGTAGCTCTGGCACGCTTTTTATAATAATAAGCTGAAGTAATTAAGAACAAAGGCTTCTTCCTGTTGATCAGGAATCCAAGAAGCATGGCAAAGCAGTTCCCAAGGTCTGCATGAACCTCACGCCCGCACGGAAAGCCCGGCGACGGACTCGAGGGCCGTGCTGTGCGTGGCCGCACCGGGAAACATCCACACTCAACGCCACGGCCCTGGCTGTCCCTGGTAACTCCGTCACTGGGGACCCGAACAGCCTCAGCTAACCGAGGGGTTAATAACTTATTCTCAGGATCTGCATTTTAGGAAAGCAGACCTGAGGGATGGGCAAACTTCCGGGCATTCCAGGACGGCACGCCTCTCGCCCCAGGACCCCGCCGAGCTGGCCCAGGATCAGGGAGACCGGGTCCCAGCCTCGTTCTCGGCCCTGTGCCGCCTGCAGCCAACTCCTCCCCACAGGCCTCCTGGCGGCTCCGGCGCTCTCAGTGCCTTCCAGAATGACGCCCTTCCGGCACAGCTAAACTCGGCAACAACCTGGTGAGCACTTTCACAAATGCTGTCTTGGTGAACACGCAACAAATCTCTGAAGTAAGAAACAACAGCACCTTTATGTAACAGATAAAAAAACAAAAAGGTTCCAAGGGACTGAGCGCCCTGTCACAAGCCAGAGAATGTCAGAGCCGAAGCTTCTCCTATGCCCTTCGGACCCAGGGAAAGAAGTTCTGGGGACTGAGGAGACAGGCTACAGCCAGAGGAAGGTTCTGGCCAAAGATACTCCCCTAAGCCTGGCCTCACTGGCTCGACTCCGAACACGGACCATCCAGCAGGGCGCATTCCACGAGGAAACACGATCACACCTGCCCAGCCAGCTCAAGGCAGGGCTCCCATCTCCTTACCCTAAAGGACCCAGACTGGACACGGCAGACTGCCTTCCTCGATGGACAGGATCTCACTTGGCCGTGTGCGGACAGAGACACAAGCTGACCTGCCACCAAATGAAAGCGGGGAAGGTTGCGCCTAAAACCAGTTCTGAATGAGAAAAACAGGCACCCGCGACCAAGCCCCAGAACAAGGGGGAAAAAAATCAAACTAGCGGAAGAAGGTTCAGCAGAAATTAAGATAATCACAGACGAGAGAAGAGAACTGCATTTCCAGGCAAGAGTGTGGCCTCACAGAGTCAGGTGACGCCCAAGGCCACTGCGTCACCGGGGAGGGGAGGAGCTGAGAGCCCGCTGACCCCAAGCCCGGGTAACGCAGAACTCCAAAACCACACTACCGACTAAGGTAAAACGAGAAGACTTCTTGCGTGGGCAAATAATAAAAATTTCAAAAGTGCAAATATAAACACCACCGAGTAACAGGAAAAATGTTAATATCATGTCAACTGGAAAGCAAAAGACACCAATATACACAATGTGAGAACGAGGATCAAAAATACAAACGGGAGATTAATACAAGAACAACTCACGGAAGTTGTAACGGTGCTTGTGAAGAGACTGGGGCCTTACCAGTGACGTTTAAGTTTCCTTTACAGCGATCCTTATTAACAACGACAGTTACCAATTTAAAAACTTTTTAAAATTCTTTTTTAATGTTTATTTATTTTTGAGAGAGAGAAAGAGTGTGAGTGGGGAAGAACAGAGAGAGAAGGAGACACAGAATCTGGAGCAGGCTCCAGGCTCTGAGCTGTCAGCACAGAGCCCAACGCGGGGCTTGAACTCACAAACCGCGAGATCATGACCTGAGCCGAAGCTGGACGCTTAACCAACTGAAACATCCAGGCGCCCCCACCAAAAAAAATTTTTTAACATTTATGCCTTTTTGAGAGATAGAGAAAAAGCATGAGTTGGGAAGAGGCAGAGAGAAGACACAGAATCCGAAGCAGGCTCCAGGCTCTGAGCTGTAAGCACAGAGCCCGATGTGGGACTCGAACTCACAGACCACAAGATCATGAGCTAAAATCAGACATGTAACCGACTGAGCCACCCAGGCGCCCCCAGCGACAACATCAATTTTAAATGAGAAGGAAACGCTCAATAGCATCTAGAGTCAAAAGAACGCACACCCAGTCTGAAGCAGTGCCGCAAAGCGAGGTGTGAGGTGTCCCATGTGGCCGCAGCCCAGGAGAAGGGGGGACGCAGCAGCACCCTCCCAGGAGGCGTGCACACGGGGATTCTGGCGCACATGTGCTTCAGAGGCTGAAGGATTCACTGAAGCCCAGAGTTCAGACCCAGGGAGGACGCCCTCTGCCAGCACTACTCACTACGCTCCCAGCCTGCCCTGCAACCTGGGGGCCGCCCAGGCGGCGCGTGGAGGAACAGAAGGGAAGAGGTCAGGAAGCTGCCGGGGACGCGGCACTGCGGTGACATCGCCACGCGCGATCCCTGTCCCGGTAATGCAGCTCCACCTCGTCTTACAGACGTGTCCATCCGAAACGGATCAGAAATTTAAAACCGAAGGAGAAGCAACATCTCGGTCCTTCAGACACACCCGCACAGAAACGTACAGCAGCGGTCAGTGCCTTGACAGCTCGGGGCCGACACTCTGAGGACGGAACTGGGCCAGAGAGGAAAGGCCGGACGTTTCGGCCCATGTGCCCCGCTGCCGACGTAACTGCGTGGGGTGTCACCGTGTGGGGCACCGAGGGTGTCTGTGGGTGACTCGAGCTGCTCTCTCCTACGTGGGCAGGGGACACTCGACAGGGAGACGCCACTGCGCTGAGTGGGGAAGGCAGTCTCCAGGGGCCGGGCGCTTACAGAGCCATTCAGCCCGGGTTCGGTCTCTGCAAGTGCAAAGCCCGTCGTCTTCTCTCTGCCCCAGCGGTGCCAACGCGGCGATCCCGTCCCCAGCGGTGGTGGGGCTCAGACACCGTGCGCCCCGCAGGGCAGGCGCCCGACGCGGAGACGCTGGAGGCGGCGGGGTGAGCCGTCAGGGCAGGGACGAAACAGGAGCCAGGAAGGCGGGACCGTTTCTCAATATTCTGAGCAATCTTCGAATTGGAAAAACATTACAAAACAGGAATCGTGATTCGGCTTTAATTACTTCAAAATGAGTAAGAGAGAAGATAAAGAAAGAAGGACGTTTTTGCTTTTCTGAAACATGATTAAGCGCCTGATGATTAAGCAGACAGCCTCAAGAGCGGGGCTGAAGGGGAGAGGCGCGGGGCAGGGGACAGCAGGACGGCGCGTGACTCAGGCAAACCCCGCGGCGGCGGCCGGGGCCCTGGTCTTACACTTCTTACAAGTTATTCGACAGCGAGGTCCTTCTGTTCGAAACCGCCACTCTTACAAGGTTCACTTCTCAGAAAAGTGCCCTTTGCAATGGGGAGACCCGGTGGTGACCTTAACCCAGGGACCACACTGCCCCTGCGGGGCCCCGGATGCCTGTGGGGCGCGGTGTGACACGGGGGACCCCGCATTCCTCCTGTCCACAGCGTCTCACCCCCCGTGCGTCACAGTCAGACTTAACTTCTACTAAAAAAAAAAAAAACCACACAGGCTGGAGACACAAGGAACAGCAGGAGCCGGACGCCGCGCCCTGCGCTGTGACACATCCCCGAGCCCGGGCCATCGCCGAGCACCAGAGCTACCACACGAGACTCCCGTGTGATTTCACATTTTCTACCAGACAGATTAAAAAAAATTTTTTTTAAAGCAGATAAAATGAGCTTTAATATCTTATTAACCCAATATGTCCAAAATATTTTCATCTCAGTATATAACTGACATAAAAATTAAAGATCTGTTTCATGAGATTGTTTCTACCTCTACGATGTCTTCGAAGCCTGGCGGGCAGTGCGCGCTCAGGGCACACCCGGCTCAGGTGGCTCACACTGCCAGGTCTCAAGGGGCCACACGTGGCCACAGGCAGCGACGCATCTTCTGTCTCTCAGCACTCGCTACCCCTTCAAACTCTTAGCCCTCAGGGGCGCCTGGGGGGCTCAGTCGGTTAAGCATGCGACTTTAGCTCAGGTCATGATCTCCCAATTCGTGATTTTAAGCCCTGCGTCGGGCTCTCTGCTGTCAGCACAGAACTGGCTTCGGATCCTCTCTCTCTGCCCCTCCCTGGCTCTCTTGCTCTCTCAAAAATAATAAACGTTAATTTTTAAAAAACCCTCTCTCCCAGCAACCCAGCCAAACCTGCTCACCACCTTGTTCCCACCCTATTCCACCTGATTCACCCCCCTCCTGTGTGGCTCACACCTGCTGCAGGCTGTCTGATGCTAACTGGGACCCCCGCGTCCTCATCTGCAATTTACTCCTGAACTCCGCCGAACAGGGCTCCGCCCCCACGACCACAACTGAGTCCTCTCCGTGATCCCAGATACCCAGCGCATCACAAAGATGCAGTGTCTCCTCTGTCCTGGGAGAGCCACTGTCGCTAGAAAAGGCACGGGCTCCAGGGTCAGGAAAGGATCCAGCCCAGGCCCTGCCCCCCACCGAGCTGAGCCACCAACTCCGGCCCAATTACCCAACTGTCCTCACCTCCAAGGATGTAAGACAGACAGACACACAGACCAGAGAAAAGAAAGAAACGTGTGTGCCACTAGCTCCACAGGGTTCTGGGAAGATCACCTCGTGCGTGGTTGTCACGGAGCCCGGAAGCCCAGGAGCATCTAAGAACCTGCTCCTTCCCTCCGGCCTCAAGCCCGGTCGCCCTCACCTTGCCCAACAGTGGCCACTGGCCCGCTGTGCCTTCACTTCGGCTCTGCGTCCACAGCCGGCCCTTCCTTTCCTGGCCGGCTCTCAGCTGGCCCTTCCTACTCCTCATTCCCCGTGCGCTCGGGGCCAGCCCTGCCCGCTTTCCCATGCTGATCGCAGCACTCGCGCTTCTGGAAGCAGCTCTGAAGAGCGGCCCCCACACGGGGTAACTGCGCTTTCTCCCACGCACCTGACCGCGCTCCCACTGCGAGGCGCGGGCTCCGGGCAGGCCTCACGTGTACCGGGGAGGCAGCTTCCGGGCCTCGGCCTGGAGACTCAGTCCGCCTGGGACCAGGCCAAGGAATTTGTCCTGACTTTAAAAAGCTCCCTGGGTGATCCTGACAGCTGTCGGGTCTGAGACCCTCTGCCAGGCGCTGTCCCTGTCCCTGCCGCCTCCTAATGTGCAGATGTTCGAAGGAGAAGACAATCTCCAAACCTGCTTGGTCTCGTGTGTTCTCAATCAGTGCAGAGCATCCCTTCTTACCAACTTTGGTTCAAAACCAATGTGCCTTTTAGAGAACGGACAGAACCACCTTCTGAAAGCACAAGCTGACCAGGTCCTGACTGCAGGCCGAGCCCAGAGCACTGAGCACAGCACCCCGGCCTCCTCCACCCTGGCTCCCGCGGGCCACCAGGGCTCTGGCGCATCCGGCTCCAGCGCTTTCCCAAGCGAGCGCCACAGCCAGGACCCCACCGGCCCCTCATACGGACGCCCCGTCTCGCCGGCACACCTAGCAGCCCTCACTCGCCACTCCAAACGCGCGGACAGACGTCGCCTCTGGCCTCTCCCCTGCCCTGCTGCTCTGGCTGACCCTCCTTCTCTAACACGCTGTCGGGGGGCCGTCTGCGCAGACCTAAGGGATTTCTCCCACTCTGCCTTGTATCCGTCTGTCAAAAGCAGCTGCGTCTGTCTGCCCTCAGAGTGCAAGAGTGGGAACTATTCCCATGTTCGTTCCTGCCCCCAAATTCTTCATAGATTTGTCTCAAATGTATTGTAAAATCCTGAAAGTCACGATGTAATGTGCAAAACAGTATGTGACACAGAAGATACCAGAAGCCATGGCCTCACGAGCCCTGCGGGTCACCGGGCCATCCCAGCCTTCTTAACCCCTCACCTCAATTTCCACACGCGATTACTAATCACATAAAAGGGCAAAGAGCACACGAATGCAGCATCTCACCTGCCGCCCACCTCTTTACTGCTACGCTGGTACTAACAGCGAGGCTGGCTAAGGGGTGAGTCACTGAGCGCCATTTTCTGAATCATCCACTCCACTTCCTGCTCGGGATTCTTCCAGTAAATACCCAGGATCAGCCCTGACCAAGCCGAACCCCGTCTTAACAAACGAGATGAAAGGTGTTTCAAGCCCAGCAGAGCACAACTCAGCTTTAGCTCACCGAACGGCCGACCGCCGCGCGCCGCGTACCTGAGTTAGGGTAGAGGCAGACATCGTTGAGGTCGTGTTCTGGCTCCAACGAGGTAAATATCTTCCCCTGAAAGAACGGGCAGGAAGGACGGGTTAAAAGAGCTGAAGGAAGACAACGCTCAGCAATGCTGAGTAAAGAAAGTAAACAGGAGGCGTGACATGACCACGGGGTTATGTGTAAGGAACTGGCACCGTGGCCGTGGGACTGTGTCAAGAAATAAAACCACCTGATCGGAAGGACAGAATTTAGGTTCAAAATACGGCAGCGAGCTGCTCGTATCAATGTACCCGATGCTTTCACTTTAGAGATGAGGAAACTGAGGTCTGGGGGGAAGGGGACCCAACCCAGGAAACAGATGCAGGTCCGCAGATGATGGTCTCATCGCGGCAACGGGTGAAGTTTAAAAGAAAGCTGTGCATCAACTCGGAAAACTTCCCGTTATCTGGAAGACACTCCCCACTTGAACTCGTACTCAGAGAGACCGGAGACTGTGGGGGGCCAACGTGGCAAGACGGAGGCGCTGTCTGCCGCGTGCACGTCACAGGGCCCTGAGGAGGACGCCTAAGACAGAGGGTACACAATAACACACGCGACGAAACCCTCTGAGCACGTGAGCGAGTCAGTGACTCGGGAAAGGCTGACGCACTTCCAGTTTCAATGGGAGAGAGGGGAGGGAGGTGCTGTGTTTTGAACAAGCAACAGAGGGAAAGTAAAAAAAACAAGAGACAGGAGTTACCTTGGGAAAAGGCGATGAGAAAGGGAAATAAGGAAAGCAAATCAGGCAAAACCGAATGAGCCGGGTGTTGGCCAAGAGGGCGTGCTTCGCCGTAACAACAACGCCAAAACGAACGTGTGGCAGCGGCGGCGGCAGGACAGCTCCGAGCGCGGCGTGGAGCCCGTCTGCCCGCTCTCGTGCTCCGTTATCGTTACCAGGGGCTCCCGCAGCAAAGGGGAGCCAATGGTCAAGGCCCGGTGGCGGGGGGGGCGGGGGGGGCGGCTCCTGCACGCTCGGTGAAAAGCTGCAGCCGGATTCTAATTTGAGACAGAACTAGGAAAGGTCGGTATTTTGGGAGTTAAGCAAATGAAAAGGGAACACAAAAGCTATGGTCCAAGCAGCCAGGAATCGGGGAGGCAGCGCGGGGCGAGGAGGCCGCTCGCGGGCCCCTGGGAAAGACCGTGTCTGCCCTCGCGCACTAACACTGCGGCCACTGGACCCTGCAACCCCTTCACCTCAAAAATGAGTTAAAAAATCAAATGGGGGGGAGGAGTGCCTGGGAGACTCAGTCGGTTGAGCGTTGACTTCAGCTCATGACTGATCTCACTGTTTGTGAGTTCGAGCCCTGTGTCGGGCTCTGTGCTGACAGCTCGGAGCCTGGAGCCTGCTTCTATGTCTCCCTCTCTCTCACTGTCTCTCTCTCAAAAATAAACAAACATTAAAAAAAATTTTTTTAAATCAAATGGAAGTAACACTGACTCAAAACACAGACTTTTGTACCTAATTAAATACAAAGAACTCTTAAAAGGCACTGCTATACTGAATGAATTTTCCCCCATTTTGTAGACTGACTAGCCTTTCACTATTTTCTCAAGATACTTAAAGTTTTAAAATGAAAGACGAAAAGTGTAAGGCAGGTGAAAACCAGAAATACAGGCTTTTGTTACTTTTACTTTTCAGATGCTACTTGGAACTGAGGAGAAAGAACAAACGTTTTTAAGAAAATTTTGCTTTTAAAAAAAAACGCTCTAAGGAATGATTGTAAAGGGGTCACTGCCAAAAGCCAATTCTCTGAGACAGTTTTAAAGGTACGCAATCGAGATACACAGTAACACGGACACGGAAAGATAATCAGTAGCCCATAAAACTCTCCCAAGGCCGGGAGACAGCGTCGGGAGCTAGGAGGCTGTCACGGGACGATGTGTCAAAACGTGCCGTCCTCTCCCCAAGCGGACGCGTGCAAAGGCATGCCGGCTCCAGCGCGCCGGGAGCACCTCGTACCGGAGGAAGGTGGCCGGGCTGCCTCACTGCACGGAAGTATTATCTGTGCCCAAGCACCTGTCTCCCAGCGAAGGTCCCGGATGGGGCCCCGGCATCTCTATCCCAAGGGCCCACGTAACTCAAAAGAGGCAACAGGAAGAAAAGGAACCTTAGGAAAACACACGAACAAGTCAGTCCAACAAGAAGTACGCACAGAGTTCTTGTTCCACATTTTGATGATTCGCGAGTCTGCAGACAGAATCAAATCCAACGAGTCCTGGAAATGAATGGACTTGATGGGCAGCCCGTACTGGTGATCCTTAACCAGCAGTGGCTTATCCGACCGAAGATCATACAGTAAAACCTAAAAAAAACAAGTTATTTCTGTTTAAACAAATTAAATACATTTATCTTAAAAAGCAACTCTGAAAACGGAGTGACGGCTACCGTCTGTCTCGCTGCCTTTTTATGAGCACAGTGAACACTCACTCAGGGCACAAAGACTTTGAAGTCGGACAGCAAAACTATTCTAGAAAAACCTCTGAAGTCACCCTGAGAGCACGTGGTCCTAGGAATTCAGCCAGGGAGGAAGTGTCTGGCACACAAAGACCAGAACTACTGAGCTCTACTAAGAAAAGATCAAACAGGAAAGTTCCTAAGAATTTGTGCCATTTGTGAACCAAACCAAATACATATACTGAGGGCTCCTATGGGCCAGGCGCGTCTCAGCACATGACAGAAGTCACAAGAAAAGGCTTGATGAAGACAACCCTGGCAGAGCTGTGACAGTGGGGGCAAGCCTAGGGCCGCTGGGGGCGGCACGTCTCTGACCCTGTCACTAGAGGCCAGAGGGCTGGGGACGCTGGCTCTCAGCCCCAGGGACAGAGGTGAACTCCCCTGGGAGTAGGGGCTCAGACCCGCTCCGGAGAACACACCCACCGGTCTGCCATGAATCCTGCCTTGAATGCGGTCCACGCAGCGTGGTGGAAAAACCTTCCTTGGACCAATAGGCTTTGGAAATACTTGTTAAACACATGTCTTGCCTAGAGGAACCTCAGAGCCTCCGATACATACTTAATGCACTGTGAGCCTCCACGAGCGGGAGTCTGGCACAAGTCCAAACTTCGTAGACCACAGAATTCTGTTCCATACACTCTGGGAAAAGTTGTTCTAAACCACAGTCAGGAGAATGCTTGAGGCACACCCACACTGTGACTCTGGCTCAAGAGTCTCTCAGACCAACTGCGAAGGCCAGAGTCGGAATTTCTCAAGGTGCCAAAATACAGTATTCGACTCTGGCTCAGGTCATGATCTCACGGTTCGTGGGTTCAAGCCCTGCGTCGAGTTCTGTGCTGACAGTTCAGAGCCTGGAGCCTGCTTCCAACTCTGTGTCTCCCTCTCTCTCTGTCCCTCCCCTGGCTCATGCTCCGTCTCTCTCTCAAAAATAAATAAACATTAAAAAAATTTTTTAATAAATAAAATACAGTATTCTAGAGTACCCTCTCCACTCCAGCCAAAACAAGGATGCCTCATTTTCGGTTCCCACAGTGAACAGACATTTCCCACAACACATACATGTCTCCGAGATACTAATGTTAAGTTTGAAGTTCTCAATTTAAACATATGTACCTGCCCCGTGGATGTTCCAACTGCCATGGCCAAGGCTCCATTAAATTTCAACGCAGAGATTGTTGGTAAACTATTTATCCTGAAAGGCAAAATATTCGTGTTACATTTATATATGGAGAGAGAGAGAAAGATCAGGGAAAGGGCAGAGAGAGACGGGGACAGAGGATCGAAGTGGGCCCCATGCTGGCAGCAGAGAGTCCAACGTGGGGCTCAAACTCATGAACCATGAGATCAAGACCTGAGCAGAAGTCAGATGCTTAACCGACCGAGCCACATGGGTGCCCCTATTAATCTTCAATTCTAATGGGGAAATCACATTTCTACCTTTACATTTAAAAGATCATTGTATCCAAACTTCCTTAATCAAAACAAAAAATAAGCCGTATATGTTAATGTAATCTGCTTTTGAAAATCTACACACATCTTTTTCAAAAACTGTACAAAATACTCTTGAAGTATCTATATAAAAAAAAGTTTAGGAAACTATAAAGCCGATTGAAAAGGAGCAATGTGACAATACCTTTCATCCTGATTAAGCCAGGAAAGGATATTTACAAAAATATCCTTTTGCTTAAGAGGAAGGCATTTTATATTCGGGCAGATTATACCCATTTCCGTTTTTTTTAATGCTTTTTTATTTATTTTTGAGAGACAGAGAGAGAGTGCGAGCAGGGGAGGATCAGAAAGAGAGGGAGATACAGAATCTGAAACAGGCTCCAGGCTCTGAGCTAGCTGTCAGCACAGAACCCGACGCAGGGCTCGAACCCACGAACCATGAGGTCTGACCGGAGCCAAAGCCGGAGGCTTAACCGACTGAGCCACCCAGGCGCCCCCCCCATTTCCATTTTTAAAGTTTGCTACGTTGAGCTAAACTAGAAGACTAGCCCTCAGATGGGGACCCTCGGACCTCTGGAAGTACAGAGACACCAATGAGCCGTCACAGCCACGAGTCTGGAACAGACTTCTCCCTCCGCAGCCGCGAGTGTCCGCACCCAGAGCAACGATCTCCGGTGGAGTGGGCGCCAGGCCAGCGGGGAGAGGACGGGAGGCCGCGTCCCGGGACCAGGCCCCACAGAGTCCCTCCCGCTCCCGACAACCCCAGCCCGCAGCCAAGCCGAAGCGCAACCTCCGCCGTGCCCCTGACCCTGCACGGTGACCACAGGGAGCGCGTGCCGGGCCGCGTGCGGCGTGCTCTCTGCTTACTGCAGTGCTCTGACTCCCGACAAAATCCTGTCGTGTTGTCCAGGGAGGATCTCAGTTCACCCCGTGGTGTTCCGGTGTTCGCCAGCAGCAGTGAGAACAGCCCCCCGCTTTATCTCCCTAACTGGGCCCTGCCGCGAACCCTCAAAGCCACGCAGCGCGCGCCGTTATTTCACAGCCAGCTTCTTCAACTCTCACGCTGGGTTCTGACCAGTTTCCAGTGGATTCTAACCCGGTTTCGCAGGCAGACGACCAGAGCGCCTGCACCTAAGGAGAGCCCGCCCTCCCGTCCAATAATGACACGCACTTCTTTCTCCTTCCTGCACCGGCTCCACCTTCCAGAAGCCCACTTCTGTCAAGTAACAGCAGTGTCAGCCTGTAACGCTCCCACAGAAAAATCACGAAGCTGAGCACGCTCAAACTAACAACTAAAACCTCCGGAAACTGAAGCAGCAAACAAGACGACTTGTAACACTTTGGACACAGCCAGATTTTTTCCCTATGACTCCACGTGCGTGCGCACCACCGGTTTTCTTATGGAAACGTGATAGAACTCTGCAGGGAACAGCATGGTTTGCTCCTCCACTTAGCAGTACATTTGGAACGGGTTCCCCTAGAAATAAATGTGCTTCTGCAACGTGCTTCTAAAGCGCTTCCCCATGCCGTTGCTCAGCATGTCCCCGGCTGTAAGATTACACGGGAGCAGGGCCTACAGCAAAGGCCGCGCTGTGGTGAGTGCGTGCGCGGGAAGGACTAAGGGCACGAGCGGCAGACAGAGTGCTGTCCGTCAGCTCTTACCCCACCGTGCTGCGCTTAGTCACTATTTGGGGGCTATCTCTAACTTTGCGGTGTGATCAGAACGGGATGGACACCGGGGGCGATGGATGGCGGGGACCATGCACTCTGCACAGGCAGGCGGACCGTCCCTCCCGTGTTACCTTTCCCTGCCAGGCAACTTAGCAGTGGGCACAAAAGCTTTAAAATCACATATGCGGGGCGCCTGGGAGGCTGGGTCAGTGAAGCGTCCGACTTCGGCTCAGGTCGTGATCTCACAGTCTGCGGGTTCGAGCCCTGCATTGGGTTCTGTGCCGACAGCTCAGGCCCTCGAGCCTGCTTCGGATTCTGTGTGTGTCTCTCTCTCTGCCCCTCCCCAACTCGTGCTGTTTCTGTCTCAAAAATAAATAAACATAAAAAATTAAAAACAAAAACACATATGCATGCTGTTTAACCCAGAAATCCAGGTTCTCGATATGTTCCTTCAGGAAATAATCATAGTACTAAAAGTGGGCATATAACAGTCAAACACAGAAGCATCCTTCACGCACAAGAGTGGTCTGGTTACTTAAATTACCCCTGCCTGTCTGTAGGCAGGGGGCATTTTTACTTTCTTTTGCATATTTTTGAAACTGCTTGGTATCTTTTTATACTAAGTATAAATTGGTTTTATGAAATAATTTTTTTAAGTAAAATAATCATCATGAGAGCTAAAACATGCCCCACCCCCAAGGACAAACAAGACCACTAAAAAGGATGTGAATCAATAGCGTATTAATAAGAATGAATATTTCTAAAGACCACAGTAAAGAAGATCTTTTCATATCCCTTCCTTAAATTTTCTATAATGTTGTTGCTATTACAGTCATAAATCTAAAGTAAAAATAACCTTAAGACATGATCACAGGGGCGCCTGGGGGGCTCAGTCGGCTAAGCGTCCGGCTTCGGCTCAGGTCATGATCTCACGTTCATGGGCTCGAGCCCCGCATCGGGCTCTGTGCTGACAGCTCAGAGCCTGGAGCCTGTCTTCAGATTCTGTATCTATCTCCCTCTCTCTCTGAACCTCCCCTGCTTGTACTACCTCTCTGTGTCTCTCAAAAAAAAAAAAAACATTTAAAAAAACCAACATAAAAAAAAGACACGATCACAGCACACGGCGCCAGCCGGTCTCCTCCGACCACCGCGCTGAGCCCGTCAGCGGCAGAGCCCGCGGGAGCGCCCAGGTCCATTTTCATTCAAAGACAAGGGAATGCTGAGGAGTAAGAGAAAGTTCCCTGTCGGCCTCCTGGGGAGCCGGTAACCAGCTCGCACAGCTGACTCCCTACTTCTAAAAACAAGCAGGCACTGGATTCGTTTTCTTTCATGCCAATATGATGAAACGTTGAGAAGCATTTTCTACTGGTTGATTCTACTGACGAACGTAGTGCTTCTGAGTAATTCAGTAATCTGTGCGTTCAGGTGTAGAGATTTGCTGTGTGTGTGTTACATTTCACAACAAAAATGTCTAATTCTAAGTGCAAAAAAAGAATATAAAACGACTGAATTTTCTACTTTAAAACTGTTCACTATACTCCATGTTGTCATTAATGAAGTTGTTCATTAGTACCACTTCAGTAAAATCAGTAAGAGGGCAAAAATTCCTATACTCCCTTTAAGTGTCATGATTAACAGATGGAAAAAACTTAACTTATTCTTTACTTAGATCAGGAAAACTATATATTAGAAAAAGATGTGTCTCCAATTCAGTGATTCTTAACTTTTTTCCAAGTCAAGGATGCTTTACATAAGTTTTTCTTTTCTCTCTCTTTTTTTTTTAATGTTTATGTGTTTTTATGAGACAGAGCATGAGAGGGGGAGGGGAAGAGAGAGAGGGAGAGGGAGACACAGAATCTGAAGCAGGCTCCAGGCTCTGAGCTGTCGGCCCAGAGGCTGATGCAGGGCTTGAACCCATGAACCGTGAGATCATGACCTGAGCCAAAGTCGGACGCTGAACCGACTGAGCCACCCAGGTGCCCCACATAAGCTGATTTTTCAAAAGACAGAACTATTTAGGGGCGCCTGGGTGGCTCCGTTAAACGCATGACTTCTGCTCAGGTCATGATCTTGTGGTTCGTGAGTTCAAGCCCCGTGTTGAGCTCTGTGCTGACAGCTCAGAACCTGGAGCCTGCTTCGGATTCTGTGTCTTCCTCTCTCTGCCCCTTCTCTGTTCTTTCTCTCTCTCAAAAAAATAATAAACATTAAAAAAAAATTTTAAAGATATACCTATATAAATTCCTCTCTCCCCCAGAAAAACGCAAATGACACAAACATCGGCAATAATTTAGAGCGCTCGCGTTCTCTCTGGGCCCCGCTCACCCAGCACCCCGGCGCCCACCCGATGCAACGACAGGGAAACGCCTGCCCGGCGGAGACGAGTACACGCTCATCCAGTTACACGGCTGCACGTACCACGAGCCTGGAGAAAGGATGTTCCGGAACCGATTACAGCAAATAATCCCGCGTCAAGAATCTGACCGAGAGAGTGTATGACTGCATGCTCGTATGAGCTCAGAGAAATGTCTGAAAACGCATGTACCAAACAGTCATCTCTCTGGCAAGTGAAGAAAGGACAGGGGGCCTGTAGTTCCTACTTAATTCAGGCATTTGGAGGTTTTCATCCCCCAAGTGTGTTACTTTTCTGATTGTTGTAAATGTAGCAACTGGCAAAACGAACAAGAAAGTATCAGAAACACCTGCCTCCCTCCCAGGCAGCACTCAAAGCCGCTGGCTTCTGGCTTTCCGGCTGGAGGGGGGCTCCCGGTGCTACCACGAGGCCCCACAGAACCGGAAATTCAAGTTCCCGCAGCGCATCTACTCTAATACCACTCCACGGCAGCTGCCGGAAAAGACAGTCCGTAAGGCACCGTAGAGAGGCACTCTGTCTGGCTTTCCCACTTAGTGAACTTCTCCAAGAAAAGGAATTTTACATAAAACAGTCACAAAACTACAACCTCAGACTTGGAGTCTGAGGAATTCCATCCTTTAGCAACGGACTTTGAGCCGGTGTGGAGGCGTGCTTCGATCACCAGCACGTGGACACTCACACGGCACAGGGACGCCCACTTACTCTGAGTCCGCCGTGACGCTGCTCAGCGCGCAGTCCAGCAGCCCGACCCGGCCGCGCGTCCTCGGGTCCCAGCACTCCACGCGGCCCTGCACACACGGGGGTGGTTTTGTACAAGAGCGACTGCCAGGTGATTGTAGACAAATATCACAAACGGCCTTATTAACACTGATCGTCTCATGGGAGACAAGAATTTAATTTTTTTACCTTATACCCCTTTTAATACTATCAAATGTTTTACAGTGAGCTGAATATGTTTTAGAATTAAGAAAGAAAGAAAGAAAGAAAGAAAGGAAGGAAGAAAGGCAGAGAGAGAGGGTGACAAAGGATCCGAAGCAGGCTGGGCGCTGGGGCTCAACCCACCAACTGTGAGATCATGACCTGAGCCGAAACCGGGAGTCAGACGCTTATCCAACTGAGCCACCCAGGCGCCCCAAAGTCCTTGTTTTTAAGAAAAACGTTTCCGAAGTACTTAGGGCTGAAATATCATGTCTGCAACTTATTTCCAAATGGCTCAAAAAACATATTCCATATAACACACACTTTTTATAGCAAAAGAATGCAAATGTGCAAGATGTAATTAGTGATTAGCAAACTATGTTTTCAACTTTACAGAAAGTGAAGTTTTCAGATTTTCAGAATGTTTTAAAAATAAAAAGCAAAAAACTAAGCAAATATAGCAAATAAAGCAAAACATGAACAGACAATAAGAACTGCAAGCAATAAAGGAAGCAGGTGGTGTAGTCCATTCAAGAGGAACACTGTGTGATCGCTAAGAAGAAGGCCTCAGATGTGCATGTACTAGAAATGCACCCACAATCTGTTACGAACAAGAAGTATGGAAAATAGCATTGGGGGGGGGGCCTGGGTGGCTCGATCTTATGTGTCCAACTCTTGATTTCAGCTCAGGTCATGATCGTTCTACCTGTCTGGTAGATCTCTCTACCTTCCCTTCCAGAGCACGTATCTGTAAGGATTAAACTGCTCTGAAGGGACTCTATTTAAGAACTATTTTTCCAAAAAAAAATCTTTTAAAGCTTCCCCTTGGTAATCTCAAGAAAAGTACTTACCAAAAGAATGCTTCACTTGCCTAATTTAGGCATAGTAGTATTATAATATATTCAACACAGTTTTATCTATTTTCATTAAATCAACCCTGTGTCCCATTTCAAATCCTGATCGCTTACCACAAAATAATTTGAGTAGAGGGGCACCTGGGCGGCTCAGTCTGGGTGTCTGACTCTTGATTTAGGCTCAGGTCATGATTTCACGGTTTGTGATTGAATCCCAGGTTGGGCTCTGTGCTAACAGTGTGGAACCTCCTTGGGGTTCTCTCTCCCTGTCTGCCCCTCCCCAGCTTGCACACAGCTCTCTCTCTCTCTAAACAAACTTAAAAAAAAAAATAACAGGGGCGCCTGGGGGGCTCAATCGGTTGAGCATCCGGCTTCGGCTTAGGTCATGATCTCACGGTTCGTGGGTTTGAGCCCCACATCGGGCTCTGTGCTGACAGCTAGCTCAGAGCCTGGAGCCTGCTTCAGATTCTGTGTCTTCCTCTCTCTTGGCCCCTCCCTGGTTTACTCACTCTCACTCTCTCTCAGAAATAAACAGTAAAAAAATTTAAAAAAAAAAACAAGAAGAGACTTAGACTTAAATTTCTTCCATATGGGATTGGTTTAATGAACTCAAGTACATTCCAACAACGGAATCCTACGCATCAGTTTTTAAAAATTACTTTAGCATTATAATCAATTACAAGCACCAAAATATAAAAATGCATATCATATACCATTAGGTTAAAAAAAGCAAATGAAGAACCATAATATATAATTTCATTGTTGCAAAACACTTCAGAAAAATACCTAGCATGTCCGTGTATCTACATATACCCAGAAAGTCACATTAGAGAAAGGACTCTGGGATTTGGTGACTGGAAGGCACAGGATGACATTTTTTCAATAATATGCTTCTGACCTTTTTTTCTTTTACTAGGAGTACTTAGTGTAATTAAAAATGAAAATCTAGGAAAATTCCTGACAAGTACGGAGGCCGCGGATCAGAAGTACTGCGGTTTAAGAGGAGCACGTGGCGGATTTGCAGAAGGCTGCGTGCAGGACGCACGCCCACGACCTGGACGCCTCCAAGCGCAGGATGCCCGTGGCCGCGGCGCAGCGCCTGCGGGTCTCACCTCCCTAACGCCGCCACGGTGGCATCACCTCCAGTTCATCGCTGAGGAAACTCAGCCTCAGGGAAGTAATTCGGCCATAAAACTCGTAAGTAGCAGAGAGCTGGGACCCGGGGCCAGAGCGCCTCCAGTTAAGAACAAGACTGCCGCCGTTCCCGTGGAGCGGGTGATGCTCGTCTAGCTCCTGCCGGTCAACGTCAATGTCCAGACCGGACGCACGAGGGGGCGGTCTGCAGCGACAGAAACACCGGGGAGTGGTAGCAACGCTCCACACAAGAAGCAAGCCAGTCGCCTGTGGCTCCACGGGCACCCTGCGCTGACAGCAGTGAGCCCCATGCGGGGCTCGAACTCACGACCGTGAGATCCTGACCTGAGCTGAAGTCGGATGCTGAACCAACTGAGCCCCCAGGCACACCAAGCTACTGTGTCTCTAAGTGAAACTCCACTCATTATCAAACGTAAAACAAATATTTAAAAAACTAAAGGCAACGCCCACTCACCTCCACTGTCCCCGTGGCAAACAGGCCGTGCACCAAGTTTATGTCACACACGTTGTTCTCCCTAAAACAGTAAAGCAGCGGTGGAGAGCGTTACCATCTGTTAGGCAGAAGGGACCCTCCGCGAACCTTCTAGACAAACAGCCCTGTCCTGTGGGGAAGGAGACCCGCAGGCTCCTCCTCCCTCACCTCGGGTGCAGAACACCCGACCCGCCAGGCAGAGGAGACAGGAGAGGCGCTCCTTCTGCCTCCAGAATGAAGGCTCATTCTACTTCCGCAGTGTCCTCTCCCGCGCCGGAAGGAACACAGGCGGCCACTAGGCCGGCCCTGAGGCAAGACCAGCCTGAGCTGGGCAGACGAGTCGGAGCCTCATCCTCTTTTTCTGTGAAATGGACACATCGCCCACCTCTTCCGGTTGTTGTGAGGATTACATGAAGCAAATTACAAAGTGTTCAGCAGGGCACCCAGACAAGACCCTCAGTGATGATAAATAACAGCTGTTATAAGCAGGGAAGCGTGCAGCTGGGGCGCAGACCAGTTCTTACTACTCAACGAGACGCCTTGAAGCTATTCTAGCTTATGTTTCTCTAAAGAAAAGAAGAGCCTGCAAGCCGATGTGAAAACATTTCCAAGAGGTAAGTCACCTCGTCTTTAGCACTACGTGTTCTTCCAACCTCCAAAAACCCTTTCAAAGCAATAAGGAAAACCCACCAAGTTCTTTGTACACTCGGAGGAGAAGTAATCCAGCTTCCGCCCCGTGCTGGCTGTGACCGTGCACTTACCCCCTCTGCGCCTCAGCTGTCCTGTCTGTAAAATGGAGACACTAATAGCACCTACTCTAAAACTGTTATAAGTTTAAAATGAGTTTATATATATAAAATATATATAATGCTCGTGTTATATTTTACATATATATTTATATATATTTTTTAGTGAATAGCCATTTCACTATTACTGTTACTCAATATTATTATTACGACAAATTTATTCTTAAGGCTTTCTTTGAATAAAACAAAAAGACAGATGGTAATGTCTGATAAAAGGAAAACCTGAAAAAACCGTAGATGTCTGCCAGTAAGAACATAAAAAATAAAATGTAGAAAATGTAACTCCAAGTTAATTCAAAATGTCTCCACAAGAGATAATACCAGAGAACAGGGGCGCCTGCGTGGCTCAGTCGGTTGAGTGTCCGACTTCGGCTCAGGTCATGATCTCACAGTTCATGGGTTCGAGCCCCACGTCGAGCTCTGTGCTGACAGCTCAGAGCCTGGAGCTGCTTCGGATTCTGTCTCCCTTTCTCTCTCTCTCTCTCTGCCCCTCTCCCTCTCCTGCTCTGTCTCTGTCTCTCAAAAATAAATAAACATTAAAAAAAATTTTTTTTTAATATCACAGAACAAAATCCTGAGAATTTAAAGAACACTGCAAAAAAATAATAAAGCAGACTCTAAGTGAGTTATAAAATCTTCTAGTATGGTAAAAAAGTTAAAGTGTAAAGAAACCATCAGGTCTTTTAGTGAATTTTACATTCAAGAAAAATTGAAACTCTTTCTAATGAAGTTGCCCAGAGCTCGGCTTCAATGCGAAAAGCTGAAACTTGAGCGTCTGGCTCCCCCTCCTGGCCGACAGACGCCCCGTGTTCTGACCACAAGACACTCACGCAGCATCCGTCTGCAGGGGGTTCAAGTACCGTCCTTGTTCTAAGTTTAATCTATAAACTTCAGAGCTGCAAAGAAATGAATAACGTTAGAAATCTGGTAAACTGCAATGAACACTCTGCTTTTAGTAAATATAAAGTAAAAAGACACATGTATGTATATACACACAGACACATGCATATGTGTATATGTTTGCTTACACGGCATTACATCTCTCCATAAAACACCAAAACGTATTTCAAGCCCAAAAAATAATCACCTTGTTTGTGAGTCTGTTCACATATAAAAGTGATTTAAATAACTCACGTGCTAAGGAAACATTACGAAGTTATTAAGAAGAATAGTATTTTAAATTAACACAGAGAATACAAGATCCAAGAGGGATCTATAGGTACATCCAAGACTAGAAGGAAAAACAGCGAAATACTATTAGGGTGACATGATTACGGGGTTTTTTTCTTTATACTTTTTAAAATATTCTCCCAAGTTTCCAAAGTGATGTATCATGTTTATCATCATATAAAAGGTGGCATGAAAAATGAAGATTTAAAACGTCCAGCAACGGGGCTACACAGCCAGCGTCACCACGAGGACCCACCAGGCGCCCGCGTGGCTCCGGAATCAGAGCACCACGCTGACTACAGCCGCTTCCTAACTGAGCAGGTACTTCGGAACTACACCCTTTGAAGGATCACGTCTTATCCCTCTTGTAGCTCCTCTCCTCGATTTTAAGAACAAGGTGGAGGGGAAAGGACGAACGGGGGTGATCAGACCCGGTACCTTGCGCCAACAAAATACAAGTCACAGGACGGATAGTGGTAGGAGAAATCTCTTCCGAACTTCGGTATTCTGGTTTTGTAGTAAAAACCCGATTGTGAGTGAAATTCAATGTATCGATCATTATGTAAAAAAACAATCTGAAAGAGAAAGGAGAAAATCCGTTTGCTGAGGTTTCTAGGAAGAGCCTTTAGTTCGTCATCCCTAGAACTGACACAGGAGACACTGACCTCTCCCACCCCTCTGTAAACGCGCACGGATACATGCGCCAACTGTCCACGGTGACCAAGGACTGGGACTAAGAATCAAACCGTTTCCCCGCCTTCCGAAAGCCCTCCTGCCCCCAGGACGGCGTCTCTGGCCTTCTGCCAGAGACCGGGAGCTGCCTTCTTGAAGCCGGCCCCGGCACATTAGAGCGTAGAGCGCCGCTCAGCAACTCCCAAGAGTACTGTCCTAGTTTATGAAGAACACAGTTTGATAACCTCACAGTCGCCACTCAGGGTTTGGTAAACTCCCGGTATCTTAAAAATCTGCAGATGGTATTTGAAAGCAAACCCATCAACATCTAGAGAAAATACATTATAAACTGCGTGTCCCCGAACACGTGACTGACGACCACCGCAGGCAGGAGAATGAGCTGCGCTCAGTCTCCGGAACTGCGGACACTCCATAAAGGCACACCGGCTCAGAAAACTCAATCTTCCCTCCAGATGACACCTGATATCATTAAAATTTTATTTTATTTTTAAAAATTTATCATATTAAATTGAATGAGGTACTCTATTGACAACTCTGTAACTACTGAAAACGACCTAACAGTTGAAAGACAAACTGATGGAACCAAAATGAGGAAAGGAGAAACCACATATATTAGCTGTGTTCTGAGCTGGCTCAGAACTGTTCCCCAGCCACGTACCTGCAATGTAAGGAAATTACGCATACAGCAACGCATTTTGCTTCTCACACAGGAAAGCAACGTGGTAAATAACATGAGTTTAAGTGCAAAAATTAAGAATCACAAATCTAAATCTAACATGGTCTACAAAAGATGGCCACTCCCAATTCTTGACAGCACAGGTAAAGTTTCATGAGACACAGGAACCTTATTTTGACCAAACTGGCCAAAGGCTCTCGCGATCACTGTTGTTTAAAAAGGTACTTTACAGCCGCCTGGGTGGCTCAGTCGGTTGAGCATCCGGCTTTGGCTCAGGTCATGATCTCGTGGTTCGTGGGTTCGAGCCCCACGTCAGGCTCTGTGCTGATAGTGAGCTTAGAGTCTGGAGTCTGTCTTTCGATTCTGTGTCTCCCTCTGTCTCTGACCCTCCCCGGCTCACGCTGTCTCTCTCTCTCTCTCTCTCTCTCTCAAAAATAAACAAAACATTAAAAAAAAATTAAAAAGATACTCTAGCATCACACATGCGAAACTTAAAATAATTCATAGAAAATAATAGGCTTTATTTTACCACACAGCCATTTTTAATGTAACAACGGGAACATCATAAAAATACTTATCAGGACTTCCTGAGAACAGCCAGTAACCCACACTGTACTATGAAGCGTACCTTTGAATAGTCATCAGACAAAGTTTCAAAGGTGACAACTGAAAAACAAGAAATAGTAAGAAAAATTACAATTACGAATCCACATTCCTCATAAAAACGCAGACTTAGGGCAAAGATTTTTCAACACAAAAATTACATACCAACACTGGTCCCCCCCCTTCTGTCCTTCCATAAAACAAGAAGAAAGCTGCCGTATTATATTGACGCCAAAACACCAAATGGAAAATTAAAAGCTTTATAGTTTCTCAGTGCAGATCAACCAGATTTTCTGCAGAACTGAGGCTAATTAAATAAACTCGCAAAACGTTAACGACTTTCAAATTCTGCCAGTTTTTCTGAGATGCCCAAAACAGACATAAAGAACATTCAAAAAATTATTTCTTTAAAAAAGAGAACAGCAGCTTTGTACTCATCCGCCCGCCAAACACGAAGATGCGAACAGCTGTTACTCGCTGCGTGTGGCGTTTGTGTTGTTTTTTAAAAAAGGACAGGGGAAAACCAGCTGAAGAACACTTCGCCCGTCACCCGCTCTCCTCCCGACCCCAAACACCAGCACCAGCAGCCTGACAGAAGGCCCTGCGCTCTCCCTGCCCCCTCCTCCCACGGCCGCAACCCTTCTCTACAGGGGACGAGCCTGCGTCACACTAGACAGCCACGGGGACATTTACAATCCTGTGAGCCCTTTAAAGCCAGCGTTCTCCTCTGCTGCTGGCTGAAGGGAAGGGAGGGACTCGAAGCAGAAGGACCTCGTGAGCAGGTGCGGCCTGGAGGTGACGGCCGGGTGGCGGGGAAGGCAGGCTGACAGGCGCCGGGAGACGGAACCTCGGTCCTAACGGCACAACCAGCCGCATCTGCCCCCGTGGGACAGCTGCGAGGCGGATTCCTGCCCGGATTCCTGCCCGGGGCGGGAGTCAGAGCCAGGCGGCTGGCTGACACCCAGAGGGCAGCCCTGCGCACAGAACACTGCGTGCGCAACGCCGATGAACTTCACCTACACGCAAGCTGCCACAGCCGGGGAGCAGACCCCGTGAGCCGCCACGTTCATGGTGCTTTGTTCCGCAGCAAAGAAAGGAACACACGGTCCCTTCCCGTCTGAAAAAGCAGGAGAGTCAGGGCGCCCGGGTGTCTCAGCGGGTTAAGTGTCTGACTCTTGATTTTGGCTCAGGTCATGATCTCACAGTCTGTGAGTCTGAGCAGTGTGCAGCCTCCGTGGAATCTTCTCTCTCCTTCTTTCTCTCTGCCCCTCCCCCCACTAGTGCATGTACACCCTCCCTCCCCTTCTCTCAAAATAAACTTAAAAAATTTTTTAAAAAACAGAAAACCAGCAACATATAAAAATGCTATTTTCAGGAGTATAAATTTAATCTCTTACCTTCTGAATCTAAACACCTTTCAAACTTCAAGGATAACTGATAGGTGTCATAACATCGAACCCGCGGTTTATATGTCCCTATAAAAAAAATTGACGTGATGTAAAACGTAGTAAAGGAGGTACTTTTCACAGTCAATATCCCACAGACAGGTTAAGTCCACTTTACTTCAGAGGTAAGCAGAATTCATTACAACCACATGAAAGAAAAATAATTTAAGAGCAGCCCCTCCCCAACATCCTGAGGAGAAAACCAGCAAAGGATATAAACAAGCAAGTCACAGAAAATGAAATACAAGTAACTAATAAACTTCACAAATAACGTAACAAAGGAGACGAAAACAGCGATTTAGTGATTGTCCATCAGAATGGCAAAGATTAAAAGACAGCTAATATCCGTGTGAGAGTGCCGAAAAAAAGAAAAGTACTCGCCTACACTCGGAGATTAATATAAATTGTCACAACTTCTTTGGAGGACAACCTGGCAAATCTGTAAAATGCATGAGGTTTCTACACCTTGAATCTGTCCTAGAGAAACACACCCACAAACGCACCAAAGACACGTGTTCACTGCAGAGCTGTGGGCAGATGGCCCAAAACGGAAAGCAAATACAATGTGTACGGACACGGAAAGGGTTAAATAAATGATGGCAAATCATCCCACAGCTGATGACCCGGGCCTGTCCCTCCAGGGGAAGCGGCCACAGCACAGCACCAAGCAAGAGAACGAGCGTGAGGAAGGGTGGGGGAGCCGCGCCTACAGCCCCACGTCTGTCAAAGTCGACGCTGACAGTGTGAGCGCCACGGTCACAGGAAGTTGGGACGAATATGCACAGTGACTGTTTATCTCCGTGAAGTGCAATTTTAGGGGCTTTCACGCTTTATCTGATGCATTTCTGTAATGTTTGCATTTTTTATAAGGTTATCATGTTTGCACTGAAAACAAGAAAAAGATTGGTCTTTAAAGCCAATAGAGATTTTTTTTTAAAAAAGGAATGAGGTAGTCCTTGAGTCGCCAAGACCTCATTCAGAAATGGTATATAGTGTAACAGACCTATGCACAATATTATGTATGATATGTGTTACATATTATATAATTGTTTATACAAATAAAACTATATACACTACATATAATTCATGCATATGAACTGGAGACTAAGAAATGTGCTAATACTGAGACACTCATTAACAAAAAGAGACTGACAGGTAGACGTATAAAAGTTCTGTCAAGAGGCGCCTGGGTGGCTCAGTCGGTTAAGCCTTCGACTTCGGCTCAGGTCAGATCTCACATTCATGGGTTCAAGCCCCGCATTAGGCTCTGTGCTGACAGCTAGCTCAGAGCCTGGAGCCTGCTTCTGGTTCTGTGTCTCCTTCTCTCTCTGCCCCTCCCCTTCTCATGCTCTGTCTCTCTCTGTATCAAAAATAAATAAAACATTTAAAATAAATAAGTAAATAAAAAACAAAAGTTCTGTCAAATAAGAAAGTGTGTGGAAAAGGGATATAAATGGACATTAAGTCAGCAAAAAAAAGAAAAATACGTGCACAATACACAGGATTTAGGTACCAAGATCAGAGCCAAACCACACTGGGTAATGCTCTTCTAAATTATAACACATTAAAAGTTACCTATGTTTCATGGCTTTTTGATGCTGATGAATAACTACTACTAAGAAAGAATCTTAGTGGCATAAATAACGTCAGCCCATTACACAGAAAATTATGTTAAAAGCAACGCTTCCTCGAACTCTCGTTCATTGTCGGCAGGAGTGTAAAACGACCTGACCGCCTTGGACAGAGTGTGGCGGCCGATCACAGAACGAGACACACACCTCCCCTAGGTGCCCGCAAGGTCCTCCAAAACGAGCCCGTGTAACACCGCTCACAGTGCTTTATCAGTGATACTAAAAATCAATCAGTCCGGGTGTCCAGCAAATGGAGACGGGACCGACAGTCTGTTCTTACAAAGTAATACCATTTGGTAAGAAGAAAAAACCACGGACACATGTGACAACGCGGACGAACCTCGAAGTCCTAAGAAGGTAAGATGTATGATGACATTGCCATAAAGTTTCAAGACAGGCTGAAAACCAGCCCACAGAGCAGTGGCTGCCAGCGCATGGGTGGGATCAGGATGGATTGTGAGGGGCCTGAAAGAAGTTTCTGGGTGAAATGAATGTTCTAGATCTTAACTGGGGTTTGGTCTACATAGGTGAATGCATCTGTCAAAACTCCTCAAAAGATCTGTGCATTTCACTGTATGAAAATCTACCTAAAAGGAAAAATTTTCCGTTTACGAAATATGGTCTGGTTAATGGTCTATGTGCTGAGGTATTTGTGGGAAAATTCTACTGGAATGCATCAAAAAACAGGATTAAAAAAAAAGGATGGACTGGTGGATGGACAGACAGAGACAGGTAAATATGATCAAGCAAAATACTACTGAGAATCTAGGTGGTGGGTGAAAAGATGTTCACTGTACCATTTTTTCTGTATGTTTGAAATTTTTTATAATAAAATGTTAAGGTAATACAAAAAAAAGTGGCCTTTCCCACCCTACCATTTCCTGCTATAAAATGTATGGAAATCATAACCAAAAACACACTTACCAGTTGCTAAGATATACTGTCCATCTTTTGACACCTTAACTGTGGTACAAACGGTAGGCATCTCAAAATCCTGAATAAGTTCGATTCTCCTACGGACATCTACAAAGGGAGGAAGGAAAGGACGGATTTCACGACCAGGTGCTTATTTTATCTCCTACGAAGACCCAGCACGCAGAGTGGTCACGATGAACAGGTCACCAATGTCCCAGTGCCTCCAAGCATTGGAACGCAGCCCCGCTCACCCTGCAGGAAGGTTTCTTAGCCCATACCTCAGCTTTCTAAGCTTAGCAGTTTTTACTTTTTAAAAAGAAAAAGTATCATCACTAATTGGGGGGAAAAAAAAACAACCATCCACAATGGTGTATCAAACATCTGGTTTCAAGAGCTGGAGGGGGGAACGGAACCACTATCATTACTCAGCCATGGCGGAGACAAAAATCTTGCCATCGTTTCCCTCCTAAATAACAAGTTTAAACCTTCAAAATCTTAAGTTTATGTAAGAAACTGCTACCACGCTGACTTTTGCCTCTGTCGGCACCATGGCTCTGAGCCTGGGGGACCCAGGCAAGATTAAGATTCAGAGGAATCTCTCCGGATCAAAAGGCTAACACTGACCCTCACGAAACCTGGGTCCCTTCTACAATCCACACAATGTGTCCACTGCCAGGGCATTTATGACTCCAGGGCACAGAACTGCCTTGCTTATTGAATTAAACCCAAATAGAAGATTCAAACCAACTGAGTAGGAATGGCCCACTCGAAATGGAAGACACGCGATAGTTTTGAGATGGGCTGGGAGAAAGGGTTGATGAAGAGTCTTTTCTCTAAGTCATCTGAGTCTGTTTTCTATACTCTAGGACGCTAGAGTAGAACATGGCGGGAGCGGGGGGTGGTCAGAAGAAACTGGAATCAGTGAACATTACTAAAGGAGCAGTTCTTGTTTTCTCTGCATTCAAAGTTTTCATTTCCTACCGTCAGAACTATCTACACAAAGCCTTCTCTTCCAAAATGCTTGCGTTGGGGTACTTATCTCATACGCAGAAATCCCTTCCAAGGCCTTAGACTTTAATTTTTAGAGACTAATTTAAACAACATATATGGAAAGATAAATCACCTTTCATATGTGACACGTTGTAATGGAGAAAACTTGCTCAAAACAAAACCAATTAAAAGGCTTAAACTTATGAATCAGGAAGAGAACGATTCAGCGTGTTCAGTGTGACACTGGGGTCCTCCCTGCTAACGTGAGACGAAATGCGTGAGCAGGCAAAGGTCACCCCTAGGGGAACTTCGCCTGCTTCGCAGGATGCCTGGGAACTGCAATCGCCCATCCCTCAAAACAAAACAAAACAACACTGATCTTGGGTTCTCCCCGATTCTTCCCAGCCACTATACATGAAAGAACAGAAATCTGCAACGATCTTGTATGAAGATGTCGATACGCTGGAGAATGAAGCAATTCTGGCCCCGCTTGGGTCCCCCGCGCCCCAGCACACGCTGCAGGTCTGGCGAGACCGCCGGGCCCTGGCGGCGCCGTCACCTGAGCCTCGTCTCTGGGGCACCTGTGCAGCCAGAGCCGGCCGGTGAGACCCTGGCCATGTGAGACCCTGGCCGTGTCTCCTCCGCACAACAGCAGGCTCGCTCACCGCCACTACGGAGGCAGCAACTTCTCACGCTAGGGGTGACTCAGCCGCCCCACAGACCCCGTGTGCCCAGCGGCCGTGGGCTGTGTCGAGTGCCCTGTAGGACTCAGGGTGAGGGGAGTCGGCCGGGGTACGCTGGCACTGGTGCCATCTGCGGTGCCAACCTGAGTAAGGGTGCCCTGTCTCCCACCCACGAGGCCTGCCGCTACCACTACGGGCCGTGAAACAGTACCAGGCGAACTCACGTTCGCCCACCAGGAACATATCAACCCCAACGAAAGGATTTTTAGGAAGAAAAAAGGCAAAAAGCTCATTTTTAACTGCACTGTATTTTTGTAAACCTGCACTTAAATCCGATAACAACCACCGTGTGACAGCGTGTGGCCAGAGGGAGGAGACCTAACACTCACCGACATCCTTCTTCTGTAGCGCTCTCTTCTTCCTGTCCGAAAGCCACTGAAAGAAAATGAAGACACTTTGTTTTAAAACATACGTACTTTGTTTGTCTGCTTATAAAAATGCTCACGTTAAAAAGTAAAACTTTACAGGACTATATTAACGTATAAAGTGAACATATGCTATAATCCCAACCCTGTTAACATATCCCCCAGGGTTTCCTTCTTGTATATATTTACATATATCAGGCAATACGATTTATTCATTTTATTTATGACTATTTTCTTAATGTTTATTTATTTTTGAGAGAGATCGAGCGCAAGCCAGGGGAGGGGCAGAGAGAGGGAGACCCAGAATCCAAAGCAGGCTCCGGGTGCTGTCAGCACAGAGCCCGACGAAGGGCCCAAACACACAGACCGTGAGATCATGACCTGAGCGGAGGTCAGACGCTTAACTGGCTGAGCCATACAGGCGCCCACAGACATTTTAGAACAACTACATTTTACACAATAGAAAACTAATTCGTTGGGAAGTAATAAACTTCAAATATTATGGGTTACCACTAATATATGGAACAACTTTATTTACGTAAAATATTAAAAAGCAAAACATTGAAAGAAGAAAGTTTCTTAAACATATTTTTTGCAAAGAACAAAACTAGATCATTAAGCAAATAGCTGATACTTGATAATACAGAAATGACACTTTTAAGTCATATTAACTGACAGAAGTTTTGGTTTTGCTTTTGCTTTGGGAGAGAGCGCACACACAAGCCGGAGCGAAGGCCAGAGGCAGAGAGAGGACCTTCAGCAGGCTTCGTGCTCAGCATGGAGCCTGACTCGGCCTCCATCCCATCACCCCTGGGATCACGACAGGAGTTGAAATCAAGAGTCAGATGCTCAACTGACTGAGTCACCCAGGCGCCCCTGACAGATTTTATTCTGAAATTATTGTAGCTCAACTTAGCAGACAGCCTAACTCTAAAGCCCAAGCCTTTCAGGAGGCCCATCTACCCGGTCCCCATCCATGGTCTCCCCAGCTACCGCTGTTTGCACAAAGGAGCTCAGATGAAAGCCCAACAAGGACTTCCAACCGCCCTGGCGAATACCCCAACTTCCCACTTAGGCGACAAGGCCCACTCTCCAGCCTGACCTGCCCCTCTGTCTCGCCTCAGCACAGCCACACCTGGGCCTCCTGGTCTCTCCAGCGTGTCAAGGGCATTCCCATCTGGAGGCATTTAGACGTTCTGTTCTCTCAACACTGAAAACTCTTCCCCTGTCTTCTCATTATCCAAGTTTCTGCTCAATTATCACCTCTGACAGAGAGGCCTTCCCTGAAGGCTTTATCCACTTCGGCCTCAACACTTTCTTTTTTTTTTTCACAATTTTTATTTAAATTCTAGCTAATTGGTTTCAGGAGTAAAATCCAGCGATTCACCGCTTACATACGACACCCAGTGCTCACCCCAACAAGTGCCCTCCTCAATGCCCATCCCCCATCTAGCCCGCCACCCACCCACCTCCCTCCAGCACCCTTCAATTTGTCCTCTATCATTAAGAGTCTCTGTGGTTTGTTTCCCTCTCCCTTTCCCCCCACAATGCTCTCTTCTAGCCCGTTCGTCGAAGCTGTCTTCTTGTTTGCTCACTTATTTGCTTCCTTTTCCCCAACAGGGAACCTTATCCGATGCGTCCACCATGTATCCGAACACTTAGAACAAAGCTGCCGGCAGGCGATTACTTCTCAACAAATGCCCAGAATGATCGGAACGAGAAAGACCAGGCCGTGTGACAAATAGTTGGAAGATGAGGGGTTATCTGGCCTGAATTCTGAAAAGGGAAGGAAGACTCTAATCAGACTCCAGATCTTTCTGGGGCGGGCATGACGAAGATGAGCTCTCCGTTTATTCAGATTTTGAAGGGCAAGAGTGAAGAAACCAACACCTGCATGCTATAAGATGATGCTTCAAAACGAGTATCTAGCAAGTAATCTTAAAATGGAAATGAGCTTCTGCTAAAAGTTTCCTCTCACTGGCAGTGCCTGGACAGAGGCTTGACCATCACTTATAAGAAATAAATAAAAAAAAAAAAAGCAAAAACCAAGCCTCAGATCCTAGGTGTGTGAGCTTGGACAAGTCACCCTCCCCATCGCTGGGTCTGCGGCATATCTTAACATGAGAAGACTGTCCAAGAATCCAGCCCACTCCCAGCCCCTTCCAACTCTGAGGTCCTAAGACTCGTTGAAACCAAGTTAAAGGTCAGCAAGGCTCAAGAATTACTGTCCTCTACACCACACAAGTCTGCAGGCGCAAAGTCTGCGTCCGGTTTTTCTTGCTCTCTTGCTGTATCTCTACAACAGGAATCCAACAAACAGCTGATGGGCGGACATTAAAATGGTTGGGGGGGGGGGAGGAGACGCCCGTAATCAATCGGTCCACGCTTTCCTCCTCGGTGCGGCAGAGACTGGGACCTTCCCCAGAAGACCAAAGGGACGCGCCGCCTGTTCTAGAGAACTCTGCAAAAGTTCCAGCGAGGCTGATCGCCCCCGATCACCCGCCGCCCAGCTTCTGGCGGGGACAGCAGCGTCCTCGACGACCAGCAGCGAGCAGCTCCCGCGGGCACGGTCCCTCGCGCCCCCCGCCCCGAACCTCCCCGGGCCAGGGCCAGGTGAACACGGAGACCCGGGCCGAGGAGAGGGGCGTCGGCCTCGAGGGGAGGGGGACCCCGAAGTGCCTCACCTCAGGCAGAGACTTGCCGCAGCTGAGACTGTAGATCTTCACCTCGTTGAGGCTGGACACCTGCATGGCCGGACAGAGCCGCGGCGCCCCACGTTCCTGCGCGAGCCTCGGAAGCTCAGCGTGTTACCGGTGCGACTGGGCGGCGTGCGGCGCCGGCGCCGGCTGATGACGCACTCGGGGCGCCGGAAGCGCGTCCGTTCCCGGAAGAGAGGGCGTGGCCAAGTGAGGGAGTGCGCGGCTGGGGGCGGGGGCGGGACGAGTGGGGCTCTGGTGAGGCGGCCCCGAGACGGGGAGGGCCGGGAACCGCGGTGTACCCCACCGGCCTCCGCGAACGTTAGCAAGCCCCGAGGGTCGCTGTCCTGGCCGAAGTGTCGCCGCCCGAGTGGGGCAGGTGGTGCTGGCCGGCGACCGGTGGCCTTGGGGGCCGGGTCAAGGGAACCCACTCTGAGAAGGCAGCCCCTGAGCCAATCCAGAGTATTCAGAGTGGATTCGTCTCTCCTCTACAGTGTTTCTTTCAGCAACACTACATTACAAATAAATGCTCTTTAAAGTTGATGTGCAACAATGTTACTTGCGGGGTGGCTGGTGGCTCAGTCAATTAATCGTCCAAATCATGATTTTGTCTCCGGTCATGCATGATTCCAGCTCTGAGGGCCTGCTTGGGAGAATCTCCCTTTCTCTCTACCTCTCTCTCTCAAATAAACATTTTTTTTATGATGTTACTTTCACCTAGATTTGTTTGGCATTCATCCACTAAGGAGTGAGAGCAAAGAAAAAGCATACTAGGGGGAAAATGATAAAAGGAGTGGTTGCGGCCCTGGGTCCGTTAAGACTTTGACTTTGACTTTGGTTGGGGTCATGATCTCATGGTTCACAAGTTCAAGTCCCACATAGGGCTCTGTGCTGACAGCTCAGACCCTAGAGCCTGCTTCAGATTCTGTATCTCTCTCTCTCTCTGCTCCTCCCCTGCTCACATTCTGGCTCCAAAAGTGAAAAAATGTTAAAAAAAAAAAAAAAAAAAAAAAAGGAGTGGACATCAAAGATGAAGTGCTTTCAATCCTGCTGTCTTTTCAGACAGCCGTGTGACAGCAACGACAGACACAGCCCCTCACTACATGTTGTTTTTAGAAAGTTCACAGGCTCTCTGTTGATTGTCCAACTGCATAGAGAACGGCCTTTCCTGTTGCCAAGATGTGAGAACTGGAGAATCTTTCGCTTAGATGAAAACTTAAGGGGAAAGTGTAGGTTAACAGCAGTCAAATGTGTCCCTTTACATTTGGACCATAGTATTCACATCACTTACATGTAGCTAAGATGGGTCCTTTTGGGCACAGGGTATATTAGTTTACGGCAGGGTGACGGCTTCTGGGCTTCGCAACTTGTTTTTGTTGTAACTGTCCTCCAAGTTCCGGTCCAGGCTCTATCTTCTACTTGAGAGTTTCTTTGAGGAAATTTGCAGGCAACCTCCTTGGGGAAGCGGTGTGCCATGTAGAAAGATCATGGGCTTCCTAGGAATAATGAAATAGGCCTTTGAGGCAAATCATAAAAATAGAAAGCACTTATTTTCCCAAATATGCAGGACGATTTCCAAGAAATCTTGAATACTTTTGTACAAAAATGATTACTTCTATTATTTCAAGAATGTATTGTAAAAGCCCGTTGATTGTAAAACACAATAGTATCTCACTTACTAAGTGCTATGTATTAGAAGATACATAGATCTATCGTACTAATTTTGACAATTAAGGGCCGCAGCCCATTTCACCATACAATCCGATATCCCACGGACCCCTAAATTTGCCTTCCATTCAATAGTACCGGTTCCATTATTCTAGTTTTGAATCTTTGTTTTCACTAATCTCGATTCTGGAATGCCTTCCATTTCTCCCCAGACCCAGATTCCACCAGCTCCTCAAAGCTCGCCTTTTGAATGTCTTGCTCATTCTTCTATGTATTCACTGTGCTGTATAAATACCTTTATGGCAACTGTATCTTTCTGCTAGATTTTTTAAACTCTTTTTATTTGAGAGAGAGAGAGAATCCCAAGCGGACTCTACACTCAGCACAGAGCCCAATGCAGGGCTTGAACCCACAAACTGCAAGATCATGACCTGAGCTGAAATCAAGAGCCAGACTCTCAACCGGCTGAGCCCCCAGGCGCCCCGGAAGTGTGATAGGATATTAAACGCATGTCTGTATCCCCAGCTTCAACAATGCACACAGGACGCGCCGAGTTTCACTTATTCCCTCACCACTCCCTCGTCCTTGGGTTATTTTGAACCATTTTGAAGCAATTCTGTGGCAATTCTCTTTGTGGATTGTACTGTACTTGTCTGACCACCCCCTCCATCTAGACCTGGTGGCAGCCCTGAGCCTTATTTCATCTCTGGGCCCAAACCAATGCCTCGTAGGCAGCACACTTTCAGTAAGTATTTCTTGATAAAAATGAATCAAGTAACTTATCACTGCTCAAGTCCTAATTCTTTGATCCATACATCTTGGCCTTAGGTAATTTTAAAAACAGCAGATCTCTATATCAGATGATTATGGTTTCAAACACATCCATTTAAACATCTCGTGTCTCCAACAAGAAATGTCAGAGCTTAGAGTCAGGACCCACACGCGAGGGAACACGGTGTTTTCTGCAACATAAAACAAGGTGTTCTGTGTCCTCAGGGCCAAGACTGCTCCCCGCTGCACAGTCACCGCCTGAGGGCTTGCCCTGCCCCATCTAGAGCTGTTTTCCACCGAGGACAGAACTGCAAAGCTCAGTGCAGTTTCTCCGGTGTTCCTAGGATTGTCTATAACACAAACCTTCGGTTCCTGGGATGTAATGAACTTTGAATGTAATGCTTATTAGATGCCTTTGCTTGGAGCTAAGCGAACGAACTCTAGAGCCAGGTTGCCTGGGTCCAAATCCTGTTTCTACCACTGGCTACCCAGAGAGAGTGTCGATGCGAGTTAATCTAATCTCTCCCTATTTCTGTTTCCCCATTTGAAAGATGAGGATCATATTAGTACCTACACCAGAAGGCTGTTGTAAAGAGAAAATGAGCATATGCTGTAGATCATTGAGTCGAGGACATCTGTTTTTAACATCCCTGAGATCAGAGTGTGTTCTGTGAGTCACACATGTTTAGTTGACAGTGCTTTTATCTCTAGCAATGCCCGAGGGAATGGTGCGTCTTATAGCTAATGGGCGTTCAGCTTCAATAAAATACGGTACAGACAAAGCACTAGGAACAGCGTGTGTCACAGCAAGCACTCTGCGTTAGTTATTATTATTTAGTCCTGGGAACCAAAATATTTTAAATCGTTAAAGAAAAAAAGAGCTACATTTAGGCTCCAAATAACTTAAGTGACCTGTTGTGAGTTCCCATTTCAGAAGCTTTCAAGTAACGCTCAAGATTCCTCTCTCAGTCTTGGCCTCCACACCCGACTGATCTGCAAATCCTTCTGATTCTACTTTTCAGATGTCAGATCCATTCCTCTCTGCTCCCGCTGTTGTCGGAGTTCAAACCTCCGTCCTCTCTCACCTGGCCCATTGTAATCCCTTCTTCTGGCCTCTGTCCCCCACAGGAAACAAAATCATCTCTCCCAGGAAAATCTGGTCATACAACGCTTCAACTCAGAACTCTTCAGTTCTTCCCAAACCTAGAAGAACACGTCTGCACACCGTTGCTGGCCCCTCTGGCCTTCCCAGCCCAGGACATGATAGGGCCCCTCCCCAGCCAATCTCCCACCTCCCCTCCCCCCTACTGTGCTCCCCAAACCGAATTACTTACAGCCTGAAAAGTACAAGACCCTCTCTTACCTCTTTATGCCTCCACATCTGCTCTTCCGACTTCTTTCAACTCCCTCCCTCTGCAAACCTCACTAACTCCCATTCATCCGTCTTCATTTCCAGGAGGCCTTAAAACATCTAAGTTTCTCACCAAACATTGTGCATGATCTCACCACAGTGTTTCTTAAACTGGGGTTTACAGCTGTATTCTCAAAAAAAAAAAATAGAGAGAGGTTTTTTTTTTTTTATTTCAATGACAGTCTTTTTAACAGCCGACATAAACATATCTGATTATCTGCTTGGCCATCTCCTGAGAGCACTGCCATTCAGGATCAGGGCCAAGTTTGCATTTAAGTTTACAGTTCACGGGTGCCACGTGTCACGACTTTATTGTCTTGCCTCAGTGATTAGAAGGGGGGCTGGATGATATAAAGTAATAAGATAGGGACAAGTCTGAGCCAAGTAGAGCTCCGATGATGTCATGGCCTGCCGTGGGAAAGAAGGCTTTACAGTTGATCAAACAGAGACCGCAGATGGAAAAATCTAATCAACTCTGATCAGGTCAGGGCAGGGACTGCAAAAGAATGCACACGGTGCTGTGTATTCACTGAACAAAGTGGCAAAGGGTTTTCATCAAAATGTTATCAATCATCATATTCAATTAATTTGAATTACATTGGTTTGAACTCATCAAGTTTTGCTTGAAAATAATGTAGAAGTTTATTTAGGTGTCTAGTAACGCAAGAGCTCAAAGCACACTAAACTTGAACTGGGTTTATTTGTACGTCTTCGAGTTAAACATTAAAAAGGATTAAGTCCTAAATGCAACGCGGTGTCCTGCTTTGGATCCTGGCACAGAAGGAGGACATTGATGGAAGAACTAGCGAAGTCTGAATAAAATCTGGTTTAGTAAGTAGTATCGGACCAGTATCAGCTTCTTACTTGTGACCAATGTGCATGACCGAGGAAGACGGTAAGAGCCAGGGGCGCTGGATAAAGTGCACTTGGGAACTCTCCGGGGTGTGTTTACAACTTTTCTGTGCATCTGAAGTTATTTCAAAATAAAACATTTTTTTCAGAATAACCTAAGCCAATATTGAGAGTGAGATACCTTTTCCCCTTACCTAAAGGGTCATTATTTAAGGTTGAAGGATCTGTAATTTTTTATTTACTTATTCATATCTCCGTAGAGTCCTAACTACAAGGCATGTCATCAGGTCTCTGATGCACTGAAAATGTCTCAGTCGTGGGGGTGCTACGAAGCGTATGTTGTGAGAATTAATAAGAATCAAATCACCAAGTTCACTGTGGGGACACTAAGCATTCTAATTTAATGTTTTATATATATATTTCAATGTTTTACTTATTTTTGAGACAGAGAGAGACAGAGCAGGGGAGGGGGAGGGACAGAGAAAGAGGGAGACAGAATCCGAAGCAAGCTCCAGGTTCTGAGCTGTCAGCACAGATCCCAACATGGGGCTTGAACCCACGGACCACGAGAGCATGGCCTGAGCAGAAGTAGGATGCTTAACTGGCTGAGTCACCCAGGCACCTCCAAGATTTACTTTTTTTATTATGTTTAAGCCCATAAATGTCTAGGCTCCTCCAAGATTTACTTTTTTATTATGTTTAAGCCCATAAATGTCCAATGGTAAAATAAACTACAGAATGCTTGATCATGGAAATTTATTCCCTAGTTATGACACATAATAGGTACTCATTGTCTCTGGGATGAATAACCAAATTAAAAAATAGTGAAAACTATACGCCTGTTCTTAAGAAAATAACACGTCATAAATGCTATCGATGTAACGTGTTATTGCTGTCATTAGTGTTATTAAGATGGGCCTTCACAGTCCTCAGTGAGCCAGAATTAGTTATTACCTGCATTAAGGGCAAAGCTAAGCTAGACTTTGGGTTAGGTCAGGTCGTTTTGATTACTTGTCGGCTTTAGGTGGCGGGTGGGGAGGAAGTTATCTTATTTCCACAAGATAATAGAATCCTGCCCTGAAATCGCCCTTCCGGTTCCCTCCCCTTCCTCCCTCCTCCTTCTCATGCGTTCATCGGCCAGACATTTATTGGACCCACTGCCACCCTTGTACCTGTCAGGGATAGAAATCCGCGTAGGACGTAGCCCACCCTGCTAAGGGATTCTGGAGAAGCAGAGCTCAAGCCAGGGCAGCGGAGCAGTGAAACAAACCGGAAAACTTCTTTCCCTGGACCATAAACACGCTCCCCAGGACCTGTGCCCCAAACCAGACCACGGTCATCACCCCACACTCAGCCCCAGCCCCTGAGATGTTACTTTAGTGCACATTTCCTCCTCAGCCGCTTGCACTTTGTATAAATAGTGGCGAACGCCAAGGCGCATGCGTTTCCAGTTTACCTGGAAGGGGGTATTTGGAGGGTTTCACACATGGACTCCTCTGAATGAGAGCAGATGTTCACTGAGAACGAGCCCCGGCCAATTCCACCCGGCGGAGTACGATCCGCTGACTTCTGTGCCTGAAAGCTCATCACGACCTCTCCTGGCGCCGGGATTGCTGGCTGACCGTGGTTCCCTCAGGCCTCACCCTGTTCCCATCTCAGTGGGGGGTCAGCAGAGTGCTTGGTGGACTTAGTTTTCAGAACGGAGGAGACGATCCTACAGCACAATGTCCCACCTCTGCTTTGGGAATGATCAGGTTACACCAAAAGACAAAAGCCATTGATTTGGAGGAAAAGCCACTCATTTTTCAGGATGACTTACCTGGGCCCTCCAGAGCTCTAGGGCTCCCTGCCCCCTAGAAAGAGAGAGAGTAACAAGTGTGAGATGTGCAAAGGCCCTGTGCAGTCACCCGGGACCCTGTGCTCAGAAAATCCTTACCCTTGGCTTAACACGGCTGTCACCATCTTGAAATTCATTTCTTTTAATATTTTTCTTAATTTGAGGGAGCAAGAGAGAGAGAGAGTCAGAGAGAGAGAAAGAGACAGAGCATGTGTGGGTGTAAGCGGGGGAGAGAGGCAGAGGGAGAGAGAGAAAATCTTAAACAGTCTCCACGCTCCACGCAGAGCATGATACATGGCTCGATCCCACCACCGGGGCTCAGTGGGTCGAGCGTCCAACTCTTGATTTTGGTTCAGGTCATGATCTCACGGTTCATGAGAGTGAGCTCTCCGTCAGGCTCCATGCTGTCAGACCCTCTGCCTCTCTCCCCAGCTCATGCTCTTTCTCTTTCTCAAAATAAATAAATTGTTAAAAATCTGTAAGGGCACTTGGTGGCTCAGTCAGTTAAGCTTCTGACTTCAGCTCAGGTCATGATCTTGTAATTCTTGAGTTCGAGCCCTGTTTCAGGCTCTATGCTGACAGCTCAGAGCCCGGAGCATGCTTCAGATTCTGTGTTTCCCTCGCTCTCTGCCCCTCCTCCTCTTGTACTCTGTCTCTCTCTAAAAAAAATTTTTTTTGAGGGCAACTTGGTGGCTCAGTTGGTTAGGCATCTGACTTCAGTCAGGGCATGATCTCACATTTCGTGAGTTCGAGCCCTGCATCAGGCTCTGAGCTGCCAGCACAGATTCTGCCAGCACAGGAGCCTGCTTCAGACTCTGTCTCCATCTCTTTCTGCCCCTCCACTGCTCATGCTCTCTCTCTCTCTCTCTCTCTCTCTCTCTCTCTCTCAAAAATGAAATAAACATTAAAAATTTTTTTTAAGTTTCTTAAAAAAATTTTTTTATAGATTTGTTTGATGTTTATTTTTGAGAGAGAGAGACAGACAGAGCATGAGTTGGGGAGGGGCAGAGAGAGAGAGAGTGACACAGAACTGGAAGCAGGCTCCAGGCTGTGAGCTAGCTGTCAGCACAGAGCCTAACGTGGGGCTCGAACCCACAAACCACGAGATCATGACCTGAGCCAAAGCTGGACGCTCAACCGACTGAACCACCCAGGCGCCCTTAAAAAAATTTTTTTTAAATATTTAAAGAAAAGAATCAGACAGTCAACCAACTGAGCTACTCAGATGCTCTACCATCTTGAAATTCTTAATAATTTTTTAAAGTGATCTCTACACCTACTGTGGGGCTTGAACTCATGACCCAGAGATCAAGAGTCACATGCTCTTCAAACTGATCCAGCCAGGTGCCCTAAATTCTAGGTAATGTTTTAACAAAGGCCTCGCATTAGATACCCTTTCCTGTGTACAGGGCATAACGGGCACATTAAGAAGGGCCCCTACCTCATTGGGGGGTGGGGAGGCTTTCCGAGAGAGGAAGGTACAGGGGATATTGGGAAATGCAGTTGGAAGGGTGGGAAAGAGCCAGATCACATACAAGGTGCATTTCAAGGTAAGGCAGTTGGGATTTCATCCTGGAGCTAATGAGCTTGGAGCCCGAGTGGCCTCGTCAGATCTGCAAGAACATTCTCTCTGAGGCTGCCGCACGAGGGTGCAGCTGGGTGAGCAGTGACGGCAATTATGTAGGCGAGTAACGCGGAAGGCGTGCATTTGCACATAGTAGTAGGGACAGAGAGGAGGTGCATCCAGGGAATATTTAGGGAGAGCAATCAGCAGGCCTCCATGATGGTTATTAAGGCCAAGGGAAAGGGCCGACTTAAGGGTGCCTCCCGGTTCCAGGGTCAGGCAGGATGGTATGTGGTATAAGAGCAGGTTGGGGGGGGGGCGGGGATGGGAGAGACAAATAAATAATTCAGGACAGGAATTTATTGTTAAGATGCCAACTCTCATCACATTGCTCTATAGACTCAATGAAACCCTAATCAAAATCTCAGCAGACTTTTTTGATTTTTGGTTGCTTGGGTTGTTTTTTTTTTTAGTAGAAATTGACAACCTGATTGTAAAACGTGTAGAAATACAAAGCGTCTTTTTCAAAAGGCTTTTGGGAAAGGGGCGCCCGGGTGGCTCAGTCAGTTGAGTGTCCAACTCTTGATGTCAACTCAGGTCATGATCTCACGGATTGTGGGACCAAGCCCGGTGTCAGGCTCTGTGGTGACAGCACAGAGCCTGCTTGGGATTCTCTCTCCCTCTTTCTCTCCCCACTCAATGCTCCTTTGCTCTCAAAATAAATAAATAAACATTAAAAAAAAAAAGACTTCATGGGGAAAACCACAAAGATAGAGGACTTACACGACCTTATGTCAGGCTACACCAAGGTAATCAGGATAGTGAGCTGCTAGATAAGAATCAGCCAACAGATCATGGAAGAGAATAGAAATTCCGCTAATAAACCCTAATTTATAGAATCGTCTGATTTTCAGCAATGGCACCGAAGCACTCCAATGAGGAGAGGAAATTCTTTTCCACAAACAGGGTTGGGGTAACTGGGTCGCCATATGGTGAAAAATGGACCCTGAGTTCTACTTCACAGCATACAAAAGATGGGAATTCAAAATAGATCATATATCTAAGCCTCAAAGTTAAAACATTAGGATTTTAAAAGGAAACATAGGAGAATATCTTGTGACCTGGGGGATAGGCAGAGCTTTCTTAGGTCACAAAAATCTGTAATTATAAAAGAAAAATTGTTACGTTAGACATCATCAAAACTAGAAACTTTGGATCATCCAAAAGACACCGTTAAAATAAATTAGCAAAATACAAGCTGGGAGAAAATATTCACGACACATATACCAAAAGGGACGGGTGTCTAGGATGTGTAAGAAGCTCCTGAAACTCAAAAATGAAAAAGATCTAATAAAGAGATACTAGTCTAGAAATGATCGGTAAGCCCACGGACACGTCCCCTGTGGGTCTACGCACCAGGGAAATACAAGTTAAAGCCACAACGAGGCATCATTCCACACACATCCAAACGGCTAAAGTTAAAAATTCGGACACCACCAAGCATCAGGGAGAACGGGAACCCCAGGAGGTTTCACAAGATTGCGGGAGGTGGGGGGAGGCTGGGGGGCTGGGGGGATGTGGAAGGGGTGCAGTGGGAATTAGTGCAATCGCTTTGGAAAGCCATTTAGAATGATCTCCGTAAGTTGAACTCATGTAAACCCGGGGACTCAGCAATGTCACTCCTCGACGTGGATACAGACGACTCTGACAAGAATGTTCACATCACAATCTTCCCAATACCCCCAAACCTGAAACAAGCTCACCAACACACAATGTGCTGACTGACGATGACGGTCAACGGAGAGGAAGGAACCATCGCTCCAGCCGCGAACCCAGAATCTCACAAGCACGTGGGATGGTTCCCGAGGAAGTGACGAGGGCAGAGCCGATGGCAGGGGGCGCGGGGGGGGGGGCAGGGCTCGCCCGGGACACGCTTTCCCTGACAGGTGAATCTGCGCGCGCAGGGCAGTAAGGAAGCGAAGGCTGGGCTTGAGGGGCTCCCTTTCGGGAGGTTTGGAAGGGAGGGAGAGAGGCTGGGGGGTGGCCAGAGGGGATCTGGGGACCCAGGAGGATGGTTTTAGGACAGAGGATGATTGAGCTTGTTTGCAAGCTGAGGGAGGGACCAGTAGTAGGATGAGCCTGTGAGGATAAGGGGCGGGGGGGGGGGGGAACTAACTGATGGGGAGATGGGGTCTCAGTGTGAGCAGGTGATGGTGCTGGCCTCCGAGAGGAGGGGCCTGTCACATCCCGAGAGACAAGAAGAAAAAAGCGGTGGTGGGAGCAAGGGGTGTGCAGGTGAGGCATTCATAGGCCAGCAGAATCAGAAGGAATGGGACATCTGAGGGTGTCACTTTTCTTGGAGCAAGAGGCAAGGTCATCTACACAGTGGAGGCTGCAAAGCCCACGGGAGGGATTCCCATAGAGCCGAGATCCTAGACTGAATCTCCGTGACCATTACGAATCGATTTGCTGTCTCCCTCGCGGCCGGTGAGTCCCCTGAGAGCAGGGACCCGGCCTGTCTTGTGGACGACTCAGTCCCCAGCACTTTTCCTGGCCCGTGGGAGGTGCTCAGTGCGTAAGTGTGGACTGGACCAAGGGGGAGCGAGCCGAGGAAAAGGACCTCTGGTCGCGGGGAGATGTCAGGTGCCAAAAGGCTGCGCAGGTCACGTTTGTGTGGTCCCTTCCAGCGCCACCTAGCGGCCAAGTGGAAATGGTGCAGACGTTAGAACGGGGCGGAGCTAGGGTTTGCTGAGCACGGTGGGGGGTGACCCGCGGCCAGAGCAGAGCCCGAGAGAACGAGGGTGCAGATGTGATGGAAGTTCAGACCGTCAGGCCTGGCAGGAAAAGAAGCGAGACCAGAAGGGGGTGGCAGAGCAGGAGGAGGCAGAGGCGTGCGTGTGCGTGCCGGTGCGTGTGAGCGTGTGGGTGCTGAGCGACATGCAGTGGGAGTCTGGCAGGGGAGTGGGGAGGAGGGCGGGCTGTGCTGAGTGGGCCGGTGGTATCTAAGATTTCAGAGGTGGAGCAGTTTCAGGTGATGACAAGGGCCAGGGTGTGGCCACAGGAGTGGGAGCTGAAAGACACAAAGGGAAGGGGTGGGGGGAGCTCCCGGAGCTCAGACGCAGGCGGCGGACATTGTCCCGGAGGACACTCAAGCCACGCTGTCTTGGATGGAGAGAAATACTGCCCCAAAGTCAGATGCCCGAGTTTTCTGGGAGGGCATGGCCAGACGATGACATTTCTCTCGCTCATGGCTCTTCACATTCCATTCATTCATTCATTCATTCATTCAGGAAATACTGCTGGTTAGCCTCCCCCTGCTGAAAAGCAGGCAGACGTGGATCTTGTCACCCCTGAGCACCTATCATAGGACACTTGTCTGCTTTCTCTTGTCCCTTCCTAGGAGGGGCAGGGGGTGGCGGTCAGCTGGATGTCAGGAGCCTCGGGGTAGAGGGGCTTCTCCACGGTCACGGCCTTGGAGGCATCTGCTGAGGCAGCCGTGGGTCCCCCATGAGTGCTTTCAGGGGAGGGCCCTGGTGGGAGGCAGAGAATGGTTGACATACAGCTTGTCTCCTTGCCTTGGAGGATGGCCCCCAGGATCCTTGAGGCTTTAGGACCAGAGGGAGGAACACAGGGCCAGTGGCGCAATGGATAACGCATCTGACTACAGATCAGAAGATTCTAGGACCAGAGGGAGGACACAGAGCACTCTGGGAAGAACAGAGAGAGGAGAGCAAAGCAGGGATGACCAGGATGTTTGCAGGGTGCCATGGGCTGGTCAAAGAAATGCACGTCCCCAAGGGCCTCTCCAAGTCCAAGGACACAGGGCTCAGGCTCCTAGCCAGCCCGGACCACAAGGACTTTGCCTAGAGATTTCACCCCTAGTTTTACTAATGCCTTGAAACCCCACTTTGTAAGTTGGAGCATGAATGTGAACTTCTTCACTTTGCCCAGGGCTTCTGCAGGCTTCCATACCACAGAGGCTTGTGGGAATTTCCTGCTGCTCCTCTATGGTCGTGGAGAGTCATTGTTCCTTTATGACAATCTCATTCAACATTCCCTAGGACTGGGGCGCCTGGGTGGCTCAGTTGGCTAAGCACCCGACTTTGGGTCAGGTTGCGGTTCGTGGGTTCAAGCCCCGCTTCGGGCTCTGCGCTGACAGCTCAGAGCCTGGAGCCTGCTTCGGATTCTGTGTCTCCTCTCTCTCTCTCTGCCCCTCCCCCGCTTCTGCTCTGTATCTCTGTGTCCCTTGAAAGTAAATAAACATTACAACATTTTTTAAATTAAAAAAAAAATAAAAAACTCCTTAGGATTGTGCTGCTTGGTTTCCAAACAAACACACCTTAAAAACAATGACGTGTTTTAAAAAGACGGCACATCAGTTCATTGTATTTTGCTTCATCTCTGTACCAGTGTGTCACTCCTGGCAAATAAAGGCACAGGGAGAGGAATCCATGCGTATCGGCACGAATGTGCCCAGGTGCCTCCCAGCAGTTCTAGAAGGGACCTGTGAAACCTCTTTACGGAAGTGTTGGGCAGGAGCCTCATCTGTACCCTAGGGGAACTTTAAGAAAGTGTCAGAGACGATTCAGATCAGGAGGACCTGGATCATTCCCAGAGCCAGCTGCCGGGGGGGCCAGGAGAAGACTTGCCACTCCAGCCACATACACGCTGGCTGGCTCCCCAAAAGTGTTAGCCACACGGTGTTGGGATCAAGATACAGGTCGAGTATCCCGTGACTGACATTCCTGCCCTTCGAAGGGCTCGGAATCACGGCTCCGGCAACGTTTATCAGCTGTTTACGGATCAAGGATGTATGATTCATGGCAATGGACAAAGTGTGTGTACCAAATAATTAAGCATCTGATCGATACACTTATTAAATGTAATGTTTTGCAAGAGAGTTATGAGGATCCACTTATTAAACAAACGTTTACTGGCAACCGACTCTGTGCCGGGCACCGTGCTGGAGTCGATGGTACACAGGAGAGGGAGGTGTGGTTCATGGCTGCCGGTGTCTCACAGCGCAGCCTTGGGGACACGGGAGGAACCCAGGGCCACGGCCTCATGCACTGTAAGCCGTCGCAGAGGGCTGCGACACGCCAGGCGGTGTGAAAATCCAAACAAGGACCTGGAAGGGTTCACAGGCAGGTCATGCTTCCGTGGGCTTGTTTGTTTTGGGGCCGCCTTTTAAAGTATGTGGTATTTGCAGTTGTTTTATTTTTTAATAGCTTTATTGAAATATAATTCACATACCATACAGTTCAATTGAACTGTACAATTCACTGGGGATTTTTTTTTCAGTGTAGTCATAGAGTTGTGCAATCATCACCACAATTGGTTTACCTTTTCATCACCCCGAAAGGAAACTCCTCTCCATTGTCACTTTCCATTTTTCCCTTCTCACCTGGCCCCTCCCTCCTCCCCCCCCCTAACTCTGGGCAAGTCTAATCTCCTTTCTGCTCAAATGGACTGGCCTATTCTAGATATTTCATATGAAGGGAATCATTTAATGCACGTTTTTGGGGGGGGGGCGGGACTGACTTCCTTCCCTGAGCATCATGGTTCCGAGGCTCATCCACATGGAAGCCTGGTCAACGCCATAGTCCTTTTCCCTGCCGAGTAGTACTCCACAGCATGGCTAGACTGCATGCTCTCTGTCTCTTCATCAGCTGATGGACATGGGGGTTGTGTCCACTGTTTGGCTGTTATGGGTGATACTGTTATTAATACATGTGACCAGGTGTTTGTGTAGACATATGTTTTCATTTCTTTGGTGTGTACACAGGAGTGGGATTGCTGAGTCATCTGGTAACTGTTTAATGTTTGAGGAGTTGCCAGACGGCGCTTCGTTACGTTCTCGCCAGCGGTGGATGAGGGTTCCAGCCCCTCCACATCCTTGCCCACCCCGGATTCCTTTCTCTCTTTCTTTCTTCTTTCTCTCTGTCTTTTTTCCTTTTTCTTCCTTTCTTTCTTTCTTTCTTTCTTTCTTTCTTTCTTTCTTTCTCTCTCTCTCTCTTTCTTTCTTTCTTTCTTTCTTTTTCTTTCTTCCTTTTTCCTTCCTTCCTTTTCTTTTTCTTCCTTTCTTCTTCCTTCCTTCCTTTCCTTTCTTTTCTCTTTCTTTTCTTCCTTCCTTCTTCCTTCCTTCCTTTTCTTTTCTTCCTTTCTTCTTTCTTCCTTTCCTTTCTTTTCTCTTTCTTTTCTTCCTTCCTTCTTCCTTCTTTTCCTTCTTTTTCTTTCTTTCTTTTCTTCCTTCTTCCTTCCTTCCTCTCTTTCTTTCTTTTTTTCTTCCCTCTTCCTTCCTCTCTTTCTTTTTTCTCCCTTCTTCCTTCTTTCCTCTTTCTTTCTTTCTTTCTTTAATAGCCACAGGTATGAAGTGGTATCTCATGTGTTTTTTTTTAATTTCTCTAATGACTAGTGAAATTGAATACCTTTCGATATGCTCATTGGTCTTCTGTACGTCTTCTTTGGAGGCTGTCTATTCAGATCCATTGCCCACATTTTAATTGTGTTGTCTTTTTATTATTGAGTTCAGTTCTTTCTAAGTTCTAGACACAAGTTCCCTATGAAGTATATGATTCTCACATGTTTTCTGTTGTTCTGTGAGTTATCTTTCCATTTTCTAATGGCATCCTTTGAAGCACAGAGGTTATTATGTATTTTTATTTCTTCAGTTTATTTTTCTTTTGTTACTTGTGATTTTGGAATCATATCTAAGAGACTTTTTATTTTTAACCCAAGATCACAGAGATTTACTGCTGTGTTTTCTTCTAAGGATTTTACAGCTTCAGCGTACTCATTTAGGTCTAGGATCCGTTCCGAGTTAACTTCTGTAGATGGTGCTGGGGACTTGCAGTCTCTCTTTGGATGGTTTCCTTCTCTCAGAGAGTTAGCAAGGATCTCTGCTGAGGGTAGAGATGGGGGAAGCGAAATTGAACATAGGAGGAGAGAGAAGAGTTTGAGTAGGTGTCTGGTAGAGGGGGAGATAAAACAGATCAAAGGAATATAGTAAATGACCGGACTGTATCAAGGGCTCAAGTTAAGTGCCTGGTGACAAATTTAAAGTGAAACTATAGGGAAGGAAAAGACCCTATTTTGGTCTCAAGCTGGACCTAAGAAATAACTGTTTTAAGACAGATTAACAGGAGAAAAGCACAGAGATTGTATTAAATTTTTACAAGTACATGGGAGCCTTCACAAGATGATGAAGACCAGAAGACCAGACCAGAGCAGGAAGCTGTTCTTCTATTAGACAGGCGAACAATCAATTTGTGAATTGATAAGACAAAGCAGTTTGGACTAGGCGTCATAATCCGCTTAGCCGCCTGAGCCACCCAGGTGCCCCTACGTGTCATAATCGGAAAAGAAGTAACTACGAAGAAAAGGGTTAGTTTAAGTAGGTTGTTTGTACAGATTTCTCAGCTCCCAATTCTTTGTCTCTGGTGATAAGAATATCTTCCCTTCCTTCTGATACAGGGAGGGAACCTTTCACAAGGGAATTTTCTCTCCTGCTTTCAGGAAGAAGAAGGGTCATAGCGTCTTTTCTGCACCGGCTGTTTTGACTAGTTCAAAATAGTCAATACGCCCACGAGGCATATCTTGGGGTGACATGTTCTGGGTTTCCTGCAAGACCAACCAGTGCAGTCCTGTGTGTTCCTCTAGCCACGCACTGCTGAGGGACACAAGCACAGTGCAGGTGGGGAGGCGGATTTTCCCAGGGCTGGATTTTGGGCCATCAAATAAAACACAGCAAGGGTCAAGTGCACTACTGAGGGGGTGAGCAAGGGGGTAGATATCATATGGACTGTAAAGTTTAAGGAGGGAAGCGATGGCACGATAGGGGTGACAGACAAATGGGGGAACTGATGGATTTGGGTCCCAGTGGGGTGGACAGGTAGGGCACTAGGAAAATAAGGTGGTAGTTTTGGGGGGGGGGATAATCCACCTGGGAACTGAGGTAGCTGTCTGTGTTTATTAACTGCCTGTATCCAAAGGAAAAAAAGAAAACTTCTCCTATTTCTATGACAAGCAGTAACAGGAAGGTATCTTCCTGGATGAGGAAGACTTCCATGGCTCCTGCAGCCTTAAGAAAAGACTCTCTGGGTTGGAATGTTAGCCGGAAGCTTCTGTAGCTTTAAAAAATATTTATATACCTGTCAAAAGAGTAGAGATATGGAGCATTTCTCCAGGAAATGCTCTAGTAGAAGGAAAGGGAGGAGGGAAAGATCTCTTTCTCTTTGGGCAACAGGGAAAGTTCGGACTCTTTATTATTGGCTTTTTCAGTGGTCAGAGAGTGGGACGCAGGGTACTGAGACCAGTGACGGGTCCTAGCGAGTGGTAATGACAAAGGCTAAGACCGCACGAGTAAAAGACATGGACACCATCCCTGAAGAAGAGTTCAAAGGAAAAAGAGACTAGGGTGCGGCCAGAATCATCTCATTATGGCGGCATCACCGAGCGTTAAGACATGAACAGAGATGGAGAGAATGGGGGAGGAACCGAACTCTTCAAGAAAGAAGAGGGAGCGCCTAGGGCGTCCGTAGACACCGCAGTGAGCGGAAGTGGACTCCAAGTGAGCGGAAGCTGCGCTCTCCAATATGGCAGCCCCCCTCCACGTGGGACGATTTAACTTAAAATTAATACATAGTCAATACAATGTAACATTCCACTCCTTAGTGTAAGTGGCCACATTTCAAGAGCCCAGTAGACACCTGGCCAGTGGCTGCCACCTAGGGAAACAGCACCGTTAGAAAATGTTTCTATTCCGTCGGACGCAGTAAAGTTCCATCGGATGAGACGCACAGAGATTCGGCGCTGCGGAGAGGTGTTAGGGGGATGGAGGAAGAAGACCCCGGAAGTGGCCAGAAGGAGCAGGAAGGATACTTCCCACTAGAGACCCCGTGCTAGAAGGGGCGGGGGCAAAAAGAGGAAGGGGTGGGAAGGCACAGAGTAGGGCCAAGCTGTGAGTGGAGGTGGGGAAGGCGACCTCTCTTCCCCTCCGCTGACCGCAGTCCTGGAGGCCTGCAAAGGGAGAGTTTCTTTTTATTGTAATGCAGTTTTGAAATGACAGGCTAGCACGAGGAATCTCCATACATATAGCTATATGGCGGGACTGTATGTAAAAAGAGATACCTATATGTGTATGTGTTCTATATAGGTTATTATTCCTTTGAACAGTTTGACAGTAACTTGAAGACACCCTGTCCCTCTGCTGCCCCCCTTTCCGAATCTGGAAGCACCCTTTCCTCCCTGGTTCCCCCACTTCCTTTTCAGGGATAACGGTACTTAGAAATCAAGGTCTGGATTATTGATGTTGTCAGTGCTACTGGTAAATCTTTGCCTCTAGCGTTTCTCAATGAACAGAGCTAGGAAAGTATCCACTTGTCCATCCATCCATCCATGCATCCATCCGCCTTAAAATCTAGTAGCTCATTACTGATACCTCCAGCTCTAAGCCAGCAACGCAAGGTTTCTTCTATTTTTTTCCTTTTCCGTATTTATAACTTTCCCCCTCTGAGTGGGAAACGGGTTTTGGAGCTGAAGAGCAATGGGAAGTGGGTGGAGGATGTTGAGCAGAGGTGTGATGACGCAACTTGATCCGTGTTATGAGCCACAGCTCTGGGTTCTGGGGGTGGGTATTCATTTCCCAGAGCTGCCTTAGCCAAGTGCAATAAACTGGGTGGCTTAACACAACAGAGATCTCTTCTCTCGAGTTCTGGAGCCTCGAAGCTCCAAATCAAGGTGTGAGCAGAGCCCAGCTCCCGCTGAAAGGAGGGAACTTCCTGGGGGCCCCAGCGGTCCTCCGTCTTCCTTGGCTTGAAGCCAAATCACTCTAAGCTCTGCCTTTGTATTTACTTGGGCTTTTTCCATGTCTCTCTGTTCCCTCCCCACTTCTGATAAGGATCCCGGTCATTGGAGTAAAAGCCAACCCTAAGTCCAATGTGATGTCATTTTGGTATCCTTACCGAGTTACATCTGCAAAAGCTCCTTTTCCAAATAAGGTCCATTCTGAGGGACACAGACTTGGGAGGCAAGCACGATTCCATCACTGCAGGAGGTGAGAGTAAAGGGGATGAGAGCCCAGAAAGGGGAAATGACAAGAAGAGAAGAGGTCAGGTGCACGACATACTCTGGAGGTAGAACTGGAGGGCGCGCCTTGGGCTGGCTCTCAGGAAGCTGCTGGAAGGACGGGCTGAAGAACGGAACACATGGAGAGATTCTACCTCATGTTTTTAAAGATTGTAATAAAGCTTGGAGAGCCCTTTTTGGTGGTAACAAATATTTGCTTAACTTAACAACCTCTGAATGTTTGCTCTATGCCAGGACCTTTCTAATTTCCTCAGAGAGGTGAAAGACAATAAAATACATAAGATTAAATTAAATTAAATTATATTAAATTTTTTAAAATTCAGGGCACTTGAAATTTAGCTATCAAGAAACAAATAAGTGGGGAGCCTGGGTGGCTCAGGTGGTTAAGCATCAACTTCAGCTCAGGTCATGATCTCTCGGTTTGTGGGTTCGAGCCCTGTATCGGGCTCTGTGCTGACAGCTCAGAGCCTGGAACCTGCTTTGGATTCTGCATATCCTTCTCTCTCTGCCCCCCCTCCACTCACTCTCTCTCTCTCTCTCTCTCTCTCAGAAGTAAATAAACATTTAAAAATATTTTTAAAAAAGAAACAAGTAATCATAATTAAAAGTTGAATAATAAAAAAAACGATTTACTTTATTTGGTCTTCTTCCCTGTATCTCTGTTCCCTCCCCTCTTCTTATAAGGACTCCCGTTGTTGGAGTTGGGTATTTAAGGCATTTGGACACCTTTTCCTCGGCCTCCTGGAATCAAGTGGCAATCGTGCACCACATTTCCAAGAGCAGAGGAGGGGAATATTCAGAGGCACAGATGAACATTAGGATCAGGAAAAAGAAACAGAAAAGGAAGTCAGTCTCTGACTTTCCGAGCTGAAGAGCTGGGCAGGGGCGGGAACAGGGACAGGATGGGAGATTTCAGAGCTCGGAACAGGAGGTGGGAAATCAGAGACATGATTGCCCTTCAGTCATTGGTGTCCGGTGGTGTGGATGGCGGCCAATTTGAAGATCATTCGGGACTGCTGTTGAGTTTAAAAATGGTTTGTTTACTATCAAAAAGTTGAAGATACAAAGGTCAAAGGAAAAGAGACACCTAGCATCCCACTTTCTAGCAATAACCACTTCCGCCATCTTGATGTATTTCTTTTATAAATGTTTAATGTTCATTTACTTTTGAGAGAGAGAGAGAGACAGAGCATGAGGGGGAGAGGGGCAGAGAGCAAGGGAGACACAGAATATGAAGCAGGCTCCAGGCTCCGTGGTGAGCTGTCAGCACAGAGTCTGATGCGGGGCTCGAAGTCACAAGTGGCAAGATCATGACCTGAGCCGAAGTCGAAAGCTTAACCGACTGAGCCACCCAGGCGCCCTATTGGTTTATTTCCTATAAAGAGGGATATATATGCCTTCATTGTATTTGTTATATTATTTCTTACAAAGTTGGAATCTTAATATGTCACTATTCCTCGAAAACATTTTCTATGGCAGAATGATTATACCATTATTAATTTTCACCCCCCCCCTTTACTGGGCATCTATATTGTCTCCAATTTTCATCTTGTAAATATAATTAAGTGACTGTGGATGTCACTCATGTTTAACATACATAGCCACTACTTACACACAGTGTTATCTCTTTTGACCCTTTCAAACCATTTAAATTTTCTAAAATAGAAAAGATTTAAGAAGAGGGGGAAAAATTCTCACTCAGCTTCCCCTGGTTGTCCAGGTAGTCTCCGGCATTTAAGCTCCCTGCTTTAGGCGATCCAAAGAATATTCCCTGAGCATCTACTCAGCACCAAGAACTTAAAAAAAAGTTTATTTATTTTTGAGAGAGAGACAGAGCATGTGAGCAGGGGAGAGGTAGAGAGGGAGAGAGTCGGAACAGAGGGTCTGAACTGGGCTCTGCACTGACAGCAGAGAACCTCACGCGGGGCTTGAACTTGTTGTACCCAGATTTTAATATCGCCCCCCAAAACCAGAGACTGCCAGGGAGACTGAATCACGCATGCAAAAGCAAAGGGCTTTATTACAAATTTAGGCCCGGCCAGCCTAAACTCAGGCTCACAGACTTCAACACACTGGATCCCCGGGGAGCGAGCCCTGAGCATGGCGGGGTAGGGGCTTTTATGAGTTTGGGAAGGGGGAGTTACAGGAAATGGGGACACAGGTATATTGACAGCAGGTTTAACCATTCATTGGTACTTTTGGTGGAGGCCAATCACAACACCTAGAGTACTGACCAATCATAGAGTGGGCCCAGGACCCTCATGCAGGGGGTGACTAGTCTTAACCTCCGTCTTTGGGCCCGCCCGTAGAAATGTTAAAGGTATTCATGGAGTCAGTTTCAGACCTGTGTCCTTACAAACTCACAAAAGAGTTCATGACCTAAGATCATGAGCCGAGCCCAAGTCGGACACCTAACTGACTGACTGAGGTACCCCAGTGCCACCATTCCATTTTTATTATAACTCTCTAACTAGAACTTAAAGTCCCCATCTTATTATTATTATTATTTTAAATTTTCTTGTTTTAATTTATTTGGAGATAGAGAGAGACAGAGCATGAGAGGGGGAGGGGCAGAGAGAGAGGGAGACACAGTACCGGAAGCAGGCTCCAGGCTCTGAGCTGTCAGCACAGAGCCCGACGCAGGGCTCGAGCCCATAAACGTGAGATCATGACCTGAGCAGAAGTCGAAGGCTCAACTGACTGAGCCCCCCAGGTGCCCCAGAAGTCCCCGTTTTATAGCAGAGGAAACTGGAGTTTGGAAAGATTGGGTGCTTGGCAGGGGCACCGCTAATAAACGCCAGAACTGGGATGTGAGGTCGGATCCTCTCAATTTCCACAGCCAGAGGCCAAATCCCTTCGTGGCCCTTCGTGGCCCTTCGAGGCAGCCTCTTCTGGGGCACATGCTGTGCTCTACTTCCTCCCAGGCTAACTACATCAAAGACATGTTTGAAGTGACCGAATGCATGAGTGACAAATGAGCCATGTGTTTACAAACGGGCAGAATCAGTATCTTGCCAAAGAACCCTGTGAGGGGAAAATAGAACTTGGAAACAAAGGGAGGAAAAGACTCCGAGAGTATTGGACGTGGCTAATACTCATAGCGACCTTGACCAATTCCTTAATATGGGCCGGTCACTGTGCCACGTCACGCAGTCCACAGAAAACCTTAGGTCCTGTGTTATCCCTGTTTTGCAGCCCATCGAGGTCAAGTTCACTCAGCTAATGACGGAAAGAGCCAGGAACGTAGTCACAGGCGAAATGCTGGTGACTAGTTCTTTGGCCGGGGCAGTGGAGGGTGGCTTAGACCTTGTTGAGCAAGATGCACTCAGAGGTAGAAGAATGAAGTTCAAGTTCCAGGTCTACCATTAACTGGGCTCTTGATTAGATCACTTAACCTCCCTGGGCCTGTTTCTTCATCTGTGAACCAAGGACCATGGCATTCTCGAACGCTTACGCCTCATTTTTATGCATGTAGCACATCCTGTCCAGAGCTTGGTATTCAGACCTCAGGGAGTTTGGGCTCCTCAACATTCTGGTTACCACGCTTGTTTTTCTCTATTGCTGGACTGAAAACTCTCACTTATTTTTGCGCTCCCCCCACTGCCTTGCCGACGCTGAAAACAACAATAACCACCTGCTACATGATCAAAGGAAGACGAGCGTTCTCCTTAACTGTGTCCGCTTGGGCAAGGAGACCGTGAGGATTCATGGCCATAGTTTACCCAATGAAAGAGTGAAAGCCGTCCTGATGGCTGTCCTGGAATCACAAGGTGTTGGCTGAATGGAAGACGTAGATGAAAGTTTGGGCTCATGGAGAAAGATGCCGGGCGTCCCTGAGCCCTTAGGATAATGGCTCACACTTAAGGTGTAACGATCTGTGGAACATGTAAGACAAGAGAGGGAGAGGGAAGTGAAGGGAACATTTCACTGAGCACCCCACAGCTTTCAGCACCCTCCTTGGTGCCTCAGGCTCTCTCACCCCGGGGGTGAGCCTGAAAGATGGACAGAATTACGCTCACCTGCCCGCAAAGTTTTCAGACGGGAAGCCTGGTCAAGGCTAGGTAGCTTATCCAGCTGCCCAATTCCGAAGCCTAATCTGTTTCTACAACACGATACTGACGCAACAGACTGTTCTTACATTTGTCTCCACCAGAGAGCTGTCCTTCTAGAAAAACTTCCCTGGGTTCTTCTCAGAAAAGCCTAGAAAATCCACCTGAGCCTCCTCCAGCTGGAATTATGTGTCTGTGCTAATGGTAAGGAGCATCCTGTGAGGGCTGTCTCCATGAGGGAATAAAGAGATTTAAAAGGCACCATCTGGGAGAGGCCAGAGGACAACAGACTGACTAGGCTGGCCTGGTCCTTCTGGTTCCCAAACTTGACGGGACTGTTCCCCCTTGTGCAGACTCCAGCTGGCTCAATGCGTAACCAGTGCCAACTGCAGAAACCTTTCTGGACTAGGTAGCCAAAGCCAAATTCATAATAAGCTCGAGATCATGACAGGCCGATAGTATTTCCTCTCTCGGCTTTATTCCCAGGAAGAGAGAATACTCATTATACCCTCGGTTCTTCGGGATGCTGATGACGGGGCACCTTCCAGAACCTGGGAATATTTTAAAAGCAGTGGTCCAGGCACATAAACCTGTAATCGCTTAGCTGTAGATCTCAGAGACTTTGGGAGCGTGGCGACAGCTGTGGGAACCGAACACGGGGTGTTCGATGCTGCTTCGGGCTGATGGGAATGCTGTTTCATACCCTCCAGATGTACCAAGGGACCAGGTTCCACCACTTTGGTGGATTTCTCCTTCTTTCTCTGTGCTAAAGATTAATTGATCATAGGGAAACTTGCAAGAATAACACAACCCCATTCAAAACTGATGAGTTACAGATGTTACCTTGGAAAGCTGCAAGTCAAAATATCCCCTGGGGCAACATAGTGTTTTCATCTCTCTCTCTCTCTCTCTCTCTCTCTCTCTCTCTCTCTCTCTCTCTCTTTCTCTCTGTTTTTTTCCCTTTTCTTTAAGATGTAAGTTGTCCAACCAGATCTCTATTTGTCTTTGAAATCCAATGCATCTGACTCAAGTTCTGAGCTGTAGCAAATTGCTGATGACATTGGATTATCCTTCACTGATAAGATAGGTTTGATATTTTTTGATCTTTAAAAAACAATCAACAGAAGGCTGCCAAACCTTATGTATAATATATAATCTCAGTCATGCCAAAAAGTCTACATCTGTCTATATGAATATGCATTAAAAAATAACAAAGGGTGTGTGGGGGGGTGCCTGAGTGGCTCAGTCGGTTAAACATCCATCTCTTGATCTCAGCTCAGGTCTTGTGCTCAGGGTTGCGAGTTCAAGCCCCACGTTGGGCTCCATGCTGGGCATGACGCCTACTCAAAAAACATAAAAAAGAAAAAGTATCAAAGAGAATGTTAACAGTGGTTATTTTCAGATCATGGGAATAAGGCAGTTTTTTACTTTCTTCTTTATACATTTCTGTTTTCCAAATTCTCTATAAGCAGCAAAGAATTACCTTGATAAGCAGAGAAAAGTTAGTTGGAAAAAATCATGCTATGTCTAGAGCAGTAGTCATCAACTGTGACAACGTTCAGCGTTTAACAAGAAGCCCCAAATATACATAATCGGAAAGATTTTAGATTTTCAGTAGGAAGATTTTAAGTCAGACAAGGAACACTGGAAGTCCTCAATATTTTCTGATTCACACATCCAGGAGTTATTTTGTGTCTGACTCTTACTTCACAAGACCAGCTTGTTAGAGGAGACCATAGATAGAATGGTGCCAAAAGCAAAGCCAGGGACACCTCTAAATGTGTCGGGCAATCTCTGAGAAGCCAGGTCCGTGGCTCTGAATATTGAAGAAAGACATGATCTGAAATGGAAAGCGTTTTCTTCCCCAGAGTTATGACGCACTCCTGCAGGCTTGCCCGGAGCAGGGCAAAGGACCCTTGGACCCCAGGCCCAAGTCCCACTCATAGCTTTCACCCGTGACACGACACCCAGCAATCCATGCAGCCTGTGGGGCATTCCTACTCTTGTTTGTAATTGAGGAGTGCCCCCAGCTCTACAATTCTGTTTTGCCTAGCTGAAAAGAAGGGTATTACGGGGTCAATTCCAAGATCAGAGACCCCAAGTTCAAGATCCAACCAGGCCACTCCTTCGCTGGAATCACAGTTTAACCTCCCTGTGCACATGGAGTTTCCTCATCCCTTGGTTTCAGGTGTCCACCCTGAGGAAGATGTTGCAAGGACTGACTAATGCACACGAGTGTCCCAATAGCGCTGATGCACCGTGCAGGTGCAGGGAGTTCTGCGCTGCCAGTTCCGAACCCACAGCAGGATTGCAGCGCGAGCCCGCTGGGACCTCAGAAAGCACCTTTCCGTTTTGCATCTGAGGCTTCTCGGGCGGCATCCGGGGTTACACCTTGCCTTTCTGTCCGAAACCACTCCTCCCCCCCCCCCGCCCCCCGGAAGCATTCTCAGCAATGGGTCCATAGCCTCACAAGTTTTACTAGGAAGGCAGAGCTCCTTCTCAAGGAAGCCGCCATACCTTGTTCAACGCCCCCCAAAAACTAATTCTGAGATTTTTATCCTTCCCAGAAAGCGCTGAAAACATCATCCACAGGGAAGGATACTCTAAAGTTTACTCCTTTGCCCCTGAGAAAACGAAGTCGGAGTTTTCTTGTTTTGATTTGTTTATACATTCACGTTAATTTCTGGGGTTTCCCTCTCTTTTCTCAAACAGCACGGATCATGACCCCACGACCGTGGTCCTGAGACTCCAAGTTTTAAATCCCTCCTCCATCCAGGGCAGTTTTGAAGGCGGTAAGGTGAGGGGGGCGCGGCGGGCGGTGGAGTTTCCTTGGCAACCGGGGACAAGTTCACGCCCACACGGACGGGAAGGTCTGGGCCTCCGCCCCGGTGTGTTCCAAAACACAGGTGGATCCGTTGCGTTCCTTCCCGAGTGATTCCCGAGCCCCCCGTGCTCTGTCACCGCCGGGGGTGGGGGGGGTTAGTCCCGAGTCGGGGCGTCGGGGTCGCGAGAACTTTGCTCCGCCTGGTTCCCTCGGTCGTGCGCTCTGCTACATTGTGGGCTGGAGTCCCCCGCCCGATGCACCCCCTCCCCCCTCCCGGATCCCGCCGGGACCCACCTCGGCGGGAGGACCCAGGGCCCGGGCGGCCCGGCCTCAGCGGGAGGCGGGCGGCCCCGTATGCAAATGCCCGAGGGGGCGGGCGGGGCCGCCTCTCGCTCCGGGTAAAAGCTCGGGGGCGGGGCGCCGCGCAGAAGCCGCTGCCTCCCGGGAGCCGGCCGAGCGCTCCGGCCCCGCGCCAGCCCGCAGCTCGCCCGCGCGGCCGCCGGCTCCCGGTAAGGACGCGCGGCGGGTCGGGGACGCGGGGCGGCGGCGCAGGGACCCGGGGGACCGGCGCGAGCGGCCCCGCGCGCCCGGGTCCGCGCTTTCTCGGTGGGGCCCGGGGACCCGGCGCCGGGCACAGGTGGCATCTCCCCAGCTCCAGCGCTGGGCCAGCTTGTCCCCAGGCCATGGGCCGTCGAGACCGAGAGGAACTGCGTTCGCTGTGCTCGGAGTTCGCGGGGACGAGGGGTGTCTGGAGGGGAGTGAGCTGGGAGTCCAAAAGGAAAAGCTTCCCGGACGGGCCTCGGGCTGTCACCCTGCTTCTCCCTAGCGTTTCAGAGACGCTTTGGGAGGCGATGGGAAGGGAGGGACGCGCCGAGGGGACAGGTGTGGGTGTGCGCACATCTGAACGAGCAGAACTAATGGGCTTTGGAAGCTGCGGGCGCTGGACAGAAACTGCCAGGCCCAGCACGTTACCCGCCTCTGCAGAATGGGCACCTGGGCTGGTGGAAAACTTTACTAGTCCCCACCCCCCACTCACTGCACCCCCTGCTTTTTCCCCTTCTTATTTGGGAGAGAGGGGAGTTCTTCTGAAGTCTGTTTTTAAGGCTAGCACCATTCTGAAGGCTGGTCAGTTGCGATCCGAGCTTTGCCCAAGCGCCTGTTGTGAAAATGCCACCTTGTCGCATCCCTGGCTCCGCTGCGTCCCAGAAAGTAGGATGCGGAAAGGAGGAAAGGATTTCAGGAGGCTCCGGCCAGGCGTGCTGTTCCCCCCGCCCCCGCCCCCGTTTGTATTCTGTGCCTGGAGAGAGGGGCGTGAAAGGAACGGGAATCTCGCTCTCCCCATCTCTCCTCCCTTCCCTTCAAACCAGTCAGAACCACCCGAGGGATGGTTGGGAGGCTTTCCAGCTGAAGACTGGCGGTCTTTTCAAATGAAGATAAGGACGCTGTCATCAGCACAGGGGTGTCCTTGGAACTAGACTCTGAATCTGAAGGTCGCAGGGACAAAGGCATGTAGTAAAGGCAACACCTCCTGGAGAGGATTAATTCTGAGGGAAGGGAAGTGGTGAAGTAGTGGAGATATTTGACCCGTCTCTCCTCCTGTTTCTGTTTGTGCTTGTTGCTGTGGTTCTGGTCAGTAACTGGATAAAAGAAGACTGGAAGCCATGTCTGAGTTTTGGTTAATTTCCGCCCCTGGCGATAAGGAAAACTTACAAGCTCTGGAGAGGATGAACACGGTAACCTCCAAGTCCAACCTGTCTTATAACACCAAATTCTCGATCCCGGACTTCAAGGTAAAATTCCTGGGGAAGAGGAAGGAGACGGTGGTTTGGGGCGGGTGGGCGTCTCCTGGGCAGCCAAGGAGAAAATAGCAGGGCAAGGGCAGACAGAGGATAAGCCTGGGGGTGAGGATGCACACGGCAAGTCAGTGGTCTGGATGGGACGTCGTGCCACAGCCCAGAGTTCATTGTGGTTCCCGCAGACGTAATCACACAGGACAGAATGAACAGGGAGGTAAGGGTTCAGAAACCGGGGAGAGTGTTTTCCACGCCGAGGCTCTTGTGAGTTGTTCTAGGACTCTTCCTGTTTTGCCTCCTGCATCTAAGAAGCCCCACAATACAGTTGAGATGTACCGGCTTGGAGAGCTTCAGCCTTGATTGTGCTCTTGAACTGGGAGCAGGGCGGCAGAGTCAGGATCCTGGTGGTTCTGCTGGAGAGGCGGGAAGGGAATTTCATGATAACTGGGCAGGTGGCGGAAAGACACGAGGCAGGAAGCCTAAGGGTTCTCGCAGAGGAGAACAAAGTTAGAATCAAACAGATAGCAAACAGGAGCGAGGTCTGCAAATCTTTTTCCTGCAAAAGAGTGGACTTGTAGCAGTCCTTCCTAAGACTGGAAGTTTCCAAAGGGAAGAAGCTTGAGGCGTTTTTCAATCACAGGTATGCAAATGCTCGGTGGGTGCTGGAGGGATGGCCCTAACCGCCCAGGGGTAGCGCTTCTAGAAAACTGCCCTATCCTCGTCTTCCAACGCTCAGCCTGCTGGTCTACCAAAAGAGCCGCACCGTCAGCCTTCCTAGTTATTGGTGATGTGACTATATTTGCTAGTGGTTATCGAGCAGTGTGTTGGGGGCCAGGCACTTTAAATGCATCATGTGGAATTGTCACAAGTCCCACGTTCCGGATCAGGAAGGGCGGGGAAAGGAGACCAGGGTTGTGGATCTGGTAAGGGACAGCACTGCTTTCGGCATCCCTGTGTTGCTGCCACTGTTTGCCTGGCCACCGGCGCTGTGAAGGTTGGGGAATTCAGCATCCCCTCGCCGCCGCTTACTCTTTGTAGGGCAATATGTTTGGAGGGAACAAAGATAAGAGGCAGGACCTCCGCCAGACATTGCTTCACATCAAGCTGCTTGAAGAGAAGCAAAGTGCACTTACTAGAGATACCTGGGCTTCATCATATCCTAACTGCCTACTTAAGGTGTTTCTTAAAGTTTAAAAAAAAAATTTTTTTTTTTTTTGAGAGACAGAGGGAGACAATGTGAGCAGGGGAGGGTCAGAGAGAGAGGGAGACACAGAATCCGAAGCAGGCTCCAGGCTCTGAGCTGTCAGCACAGAGCCCAACGCGGGGCTCAAACCCACAAACTGTGAGATCATGACCTGAGCCGAAGCCGGACGCTCAACCGACTGAGCCACCCAGGTGCCCCCTTAAAGTATTTTTTTTAATTAAAGTATAGTTGTGTTAATATTAATTACTTTTTAATGTCTGATGGGTGATTGGTAACCTGAAAACAGTCTCTCCTTCTGATTCTGGGAAGAGAGCCTTAAATACAGTTTTGGACTCTGTGATAATTTTCCCATTAAGAAACAGATCATTATAAGTAATCTGAAAAGAAAAAGACTTTCAGGAATGATGAGGTGGGGGGAGGGGAGGGAGAAAGGGGGGGAAGCTGATTCCCACCTTGCCCCTGCAAGATCATTGTTAATAACGGCAAAGAAGAACAGAGACAGGGATTGGTTGGACATCTTGGAGAAGAAAAGCTTTTAGAAATGGTGACTTCTTGGGGCAGCTAGCTGGGTGGCTCAGTTAAGCGTCTGACTCTTGATTTCTGCTCAGGTCATGATCTCACGGTCAGGAGATGGAGCCCCATGTTGGGCTCTGTGCTGTCAGCTTGGGACTCTCTCTCTCTCTCTCTCTCTCTCTCTGCCCCTCCCCCACTCACACTTGTGCATTCTTTCTCTCTCTTTCAAAATAAATAAATAAGAACTTAAAAAAAAAAAAAGAAATGGTAACCCCTTTTACTTGCTTTCTGGTACATTTCCTCCTCCGTAGTGGGGATTGATCACATGACCAGCAGACCGCCATGGTAAGAAGGTGGCGAACTGGGATCCCACAATGATACAGAAGTTGTCTTTCCTATGGCGGAAATGTAACAGTTCATCCTGTTGGCAAAAATTTAACAATTGGGAAGCAGTTAAAATAGTTAAAATTCAAAAATAGAAAATAGTTAAAATTTTAAACTTAAACATTAGAAAATATCCCCAGACCACTGATTCTCTTAAGAGCTCTTCCCAGTTTCCAGTTTGGCCGTTGACCAAGAATAATAACTAAGGCAAGACGGAAGTTACAGACGCCCCTGCCCTGCTGTCGACAGTGACCTTCGCTATTCCTGCCGCAAAGCCCGAGCCTCTAACTTCTTTGCAACCTTTCTAGGTGGGGACCTTGGACTCCCTTGTTGGACTCTCTGATGAGCTGGGGAAACTCGACACCTTTGCGGAAAGGTAAACAATTTCTTATTTACTGCATACAAGTGAGAATTTGACATTGTTGTCAAAGGACACAGTGCTCTTGGCTTTGGCTGAGCCCATACTTGTCCAAACCCGATCCTGGACTCAATTAAGAACCAGCCTGAGGGCGCCTCGGGGGCCTCAGTCATGAAGCCTCGGACTCTTGATTTCTGCTCAGGTCACGATCTCGATCTCATGGTTTGAGAGTTCAAGACCCTCGGTGGGCTCTGCACTGGCAGCAGGGAGCCTGCTTGGGATTCTATCTCCCGTTCTCTCTGCCCCTCCCCGACTTGCTCTCTTTCTCTCTCTCAAAATAAATAAAAATAAAGTTTACAAAAAGAGCCAGTGAGGTTCTGCATGAAGGTACCAGGTCAACAGCAACACGTGGGGGCCTTGAATAGTTGTGTTCTCTTTCTTTCTGGAGGCAGCATTTTTTGGAGGGGCGGCCTTCAAAATGAAGAGGCTTGGGGTGCCTGGGGGGCTCAGTCGGTTAAGCCTCCAACTTCGGCTCAGGTCATGATCTTATGGTTCGTGGGTTCAAGCCCCACGTCGGGCTCTGTGCCGACAGCTCAGAGCCTGGAGCCTGCTCCAGATTCTGTGTCTCCCTCTCTCTCTGCCCCTCCGCCTCTTATGCTCTCTCTCTCTCTGTCTCAAAAATAAATAAAACATTTAAAAAATTTATTAAAAAAAACAAAATGAAGAGGCTTATGCCACAAGGTGCTGAAACATTTATTTATTTATTTTAATGTCTGTTTATTTTTGAGGGAGAGCGAGGCAGAGTGCAAGCGGGGAAGGGGCAGAGAGAGGGAGAGACACAGACTCCAAAGCAGGCTCCAGGTTCCGAGCCCTCAGCATAGAGCCTGATGCGGAGCTCGAACTCACGAACCATGAGATCATGACCTGAGCTGAAGTACGATGCTTGACCAGTAGAGCCACCCAGGCGCCCCGGTGCTGAAACATTTAGAAAAATAATTGATGTGGTTTCCCCCAAGGCTTTTTCATTTTAAAGTTTTGTGTTGGTTTTGTTTTTGTGGTAATATTTGCGCCGAGTAAAAGATTCAAAGTACAGAAGAAGGGCTACTCCAGTGACCTTAAGTTGTCCTCTCATCTGGTTTCCTCTTTCCTGTTTCCCTTATTTCCATCTTTTGAGGCAACATTATTATAATTTTTAGGAGAACCTTCTGGAGACAGCCTGTGCGTGTACAGTCAAATACAAATAGATTCTGAAAAACAGTTTTACACAAACGATAGCATGTATCCTGCACCTTGCTTTTCTCACTTAATCACATATCTTGGAGAATTTTTTTTTTACGTTTATTTATTTTTGAGAGAGAGAGGGAGACATAGAATCTGAAGCAGGTTCCAGGCTCTGAGCTGTCAGCACAGAGCCAAAGCGGGGCTTGAACTCACAAGCCGTGAGATCAGGACCTGAGCTGAAGTCGGACGCTCAACTGGCTGAGCCCCCCAGGCGCCCCGCTTAAAGACAGTTTCAGGTCAGTCCACGGCTGCGTTTTTCTTCCGGCTGTATTAACATGAATAGATGTGCCCTAATTTGCTTGCATTTCCCTACTGAGGGACATTTAAGTTTTCTGGTCTTTTGCTATTAGAAACAATGCTGTCCTGACTTCTATTTTATACACCTTTGTGCACCTGTGGGAGCAGATCGGGACAAGTTGAAATGCTGGGTCAAAGAGGATTTGCATGTGGCCTAGTATAGATTTGCCCCCATCCTCTCTCCAAGGAATTGTTCCTGTCCACACTCCCACCAGAAGGATGTGAGGATATTTTAGAGTCTTCATCTATTTATTTATTTCTAAATTGTTACAAAGCTGGTACATAATCATTAGAGAATATATATGGATCACAGAAAAGCATGAAATTATTCCTTTCAGAGAAAAGAATTACGCCATTCAGAGAAAACCACTGTGATGTTATATCGTATTTATAGTAGGTATATCCAGTTTTTTTCTACCCATATTATTTATGCATGCATATTATTTATTCATGCATATGTATACATGCATATATTAATAACAGTGACATTGTGTTATGTGTTTGTAACTTGCTTTTCTCTTCATATCTTATGCATTGTTTTTTGTTAATTTTTTAATGTTTATTTGTTTTTGAGAGAGAGAGAGACACAGAGACAGAGTGTAAGCAGGGGAGGGGCAGAGGGAGAGGGAGACACAGAATCCCAAGCAGGCTCCAGGCTCTGAGCTGTCAGCACAGAGCCCGACTCGGGGCTTGAACCCACAGACTGCGAGACCATGAGCTGAGCCAAAGTTGGACATTTAACCAACTGAGCCACCCAGGCGCCCCATTCACGGCTTCTACTTTGGACCTCACCTTAACTATTCCGCTGTAGTGTTAGGCCATAGAGATTTGCATACTTTGTATATTTGGCTGTTTTAAAATAATAGTAATTCTAGTTTCAGTGAAACTGAAAACCTGTTGCTTAACGAATCTTCTCGTTTGATTGAAATAGAACGCAGGGGCGCCTGGGTGGCCCGTCAGTTGCGTGAACGACTCTTGATTTCGGCTCAGGTCGTGATCCCAGGGTCGTGGGACCCGGCCCCATGCGTGGCTCTGTGCTGAGCGTGGGGTCTGCTTGAGATCTCGCTCTCCCTCTGCTCCAGCTTGCACGCTCTCTCGCTCTCTTAAAAAAAAAAAAACAGGAAGAAAAGAAAAAAGAATGTGGATGGAGTAGATGAGGAGACAGTCTGAGGGCCAGGTCATGACCAGGACGCAGACCCAGAGCCCACCCCCCCCTTCTCACCACCTCCATAACGGGTTTCAGACTCTCAGGGCCTGTGGACATTGCTGTTTTGTCTTTTCAGTGCAACGGTGATGTGATGTGTCACTGCTTTTTTAACACATTAAAAAAATGTTTAATTTATTTTGAGAGAAAGAGAGGCAGAGAGAGAATTCCAGCAGGTTCCACGCTGTCAGCACACATCCCAACATGGGGCTCAATTCCCTGAATGGTGAAATTGTGACCGGAGCCGAAATCGAGTCAGATGCTTGACTGACTGAGCCCCTCAGGCGCCCCCACGCATTTTTATAGTGATCGTACTTGGCAGATTCTCAGTCTGCAGATTGACGCCGTGACGCAGAAATTAGGTATTCTGTGTTCTGTTCTGGTTCCGTTCCGGTTTTCTGCTTCTGTTGCCGCTCGCCTACCCCTGCCTGAGAATAGAAATCGTCCTTCGATGGTAACATTTTGCTACACGTAGGATGTTGCTCTGACCACATAAAGGCAGTCCTAGTCCCCGAGTCGGTTGAAAAAGAAAACAAACCTTTGGCTTTCTCATCTGTAAAATGGGATAGTACTGAACATCTCTGTGCTTTCACAGAAGAATGAAGGGAAGTCAAGGATTCTCAAATCCCAGGACAGGTTCTATGAAAAATGAACGCCTCCCTCCCCCCAAAGTGGCTTAATCTCCAAATATCAACTCCTTTCTTAGGCTGTTCTCCACAGGGCGGTGGGGCTGACAGCCCCCTGCCCTGGGCTGGCCATTGCTCTCCCTGTTCCCAGCAGCCCTGACAAACCGCCTCATGAGGTCCTGCACTGAAGAGCTGCCACATTGCCTTAAGAAGTGAATTGTTTCCACGCTTCCTTGCAGAAGTGACAGCTAGTATCTTTCTAGACTTTTCTAGACCCTTCTAGATCTTTCTTTGCTACCAATGATCTCGTGCAGGTCCCTGAGCCTGTTTCTTACTCCCCAAAGCCTCCTCTAGCTCTAAAATTCTGTGATCCTGGAGGATTATTTCCATCTTCATTTCCTTTTTGTTTTGTTTTGCTTTGTTTTTGTTTGTGTTCTTGTCCACACCTAGTGGTTGCCCAGCTTGTCTGTGCTGGTGGCCAAGCATGGGTTTAAGAAATAATAGGAAAGTATGTGAGCAGGCAAGGTTACGGCTCTAATCCGGATACAGATAGAACCCCTACGAATTAACAGGGCTGGGTGTGGTGAGAACTGACAGAGTACGTGGTTTTCTTTTTCTTTGTGGGTCTGTGTCCTCAAGAGCGTTTCTCCTGGGGAAAAAGGAAAATGGTGTGATCTGAGCACCCCTTATTTCCAGTGTTTATGTGGTCCGGGGCCAGGAGATTTCGTCTTGGGAGTTAATACTGGGGTTGGAGTCAGATAATGGGATACACTAACTTGGAGGCTGCAGGTCTTTGAAATGCCCTCCCTGATTCTTTAAAAAGTACGCGGGTGTTATTAGATAAATAAATGCCAGCTGGGCATGTAGCTCAGGCAGCACAAACCTGTCCGCGCTGCCTCTGGTCAGGAGAACAGAGGAGGGACAAGAGTTTTCAAGGTGTATTGTTTCCATACGCTTTTATTATTTATTTACTGGGGCTCTAGAGTGTTTTTCCATGTAGCTGGAAGGCAGGTTTTGCTTACTAGCTTTTCTCTCTCTCTCTCTCTCTCTCTCTCTCTCTCTTTTTTTTTTTTTTAAATTTATTCCTCCATGCTGACTTTGGTCATTTACCCTGTAATTCATGAACATTTGAGAAACTAAATGATTCGATCTTGAAAAAGGCGCCCCCCACGCCCCTCCCCCCACTCCCATTACCAGTTGTTTGAGTTCTTCCCAGTGTCTTAGCTTGCTTTGTGATGCTGATTGAAATATTGCATTTCACAGGCGCTGAGACACCCAGATAGACCTTCTGGGTCTCTGTGGCACCCTGGTGGCTGTCACTGGCCCCTGAGCCCAGGGCCTGCCTTGTAGAATCGCTTTTCTTTACCCTTGTGGTTGGATGAAGTTGACTGAGGGTCAGCTCAAAGATGTGGATCAGAGAGGTGCCTGGGTGGTTCAGTTGGTTAAGCGTCCGACTTCAGCTCAGGTCATGATCTCACTGTCTGTGGGTTTGAACCCCGCATCGGGCTCTGTGCTGACAGCTCAGAGCCTGGAACTGGCTTCAGATTCTGTGTCTCCCTCTCTTTCTCTGCTCCTCCCCCATTCATGCTTTGTCTTTCTCTGTCTCTCAAAAATAAATAAAAGTTAAAAAAATTTTTTTAAAAATGTGGATCAGAGATTGTGGATCCGAGTGTGGAGTCTGCTGAGTGAGGCAGGGAGTGAGTCCTTCTAAGTGCATTCTAAAGAGAAGCAAGGGGCGCCTGGGTGGCTCAGTCGGAAGCTCTTGGTTTCAGCTCGGGTCATGATCTCATGGTGTGTGGGATCGAGCCCCGTGTCGGGCTCTGTGCTGACAGCTGCGAAGCCTCCTTGGGATTCTCTCTCTCTCTCTGTCCCTCCCCACTCATGCTCTCTCTCAAAATAAATAAACTTAAAAAGCTTTTTTAAATAAAGAGAAGCAAAATATAATTTAAAGAATTACCCTAGTTGCACAACAGGTCTTCAATTCATTAGACAAAGATCAATTGAACACCTTTTAATGATGTGCGCTTTCTAGACCGCTTGACGGTCCTAACGGCTGATCTCTGTTCTGCTTCGAATGACTACTTCCAGCCTCCCCTTCCTTGTAACCCCCCAAGAGTGTCTGCTCATGCTGCTCTGCTACCCCAGACTCTCCTCCTCACCCCTGCTTTCTGATCTCCCTGTCCCACTACGCCCGGGCACACCCTCCTTCACAGCCTGACCACGGTGCACCTGTATATCCTCTCGTGGGACGGTTTGGTCATGACCAGCCTGGCAGCTCGCCTGTAAGCCCCCTGAGGTCAGTCACCAGCACACGTGGATCTCTGTGCCTGTAACATTCTAGGCCCTCAAAACCCGGCTCAATGAACGAATGGAAGAAAGAATCCTGAAATACTCGAGCCTTGCGGACCCTTGGCGATCTAATCTAACTCCGTCGTGTTCCAGATGAGGAAACATGCCCGGAAAGATGCTCCTAGAAAGAGCCGATGGGCTCTGGGCAGCAGAGGGCGAGGAGAGCCTTGACCCAGATTCACCAGTCAATCATCGTCATTTTTGTAACGACAAACATTTAAAACATCTTACTCATGTCTTATTCATTGCTCAGATAATTAACACTGACATTTCACAAAGTAGTATATTTACACATTAAAAAAATGAAATGGTGGAGCTCCTGGGTGGCTTAGTCAGTTAAGCGTCCAACTTCAGCTCAGGTCATGATCTCATAGTTCGTGGGTTTGAGCCCCCGGTCAGGTTCTGCGCTGCCAGCTCAGGGCGTTGAGCCTGCTTCGGATTCTGTGTCTCCTTCTCTCTCTGCCCCTCCCCCACTCATGCTCTGTCTCTCTGTCTGTGTCTCAAAAATAAACATTAAAAAAATTTTTTAAAATCAAATGGTATAAAAAGGTACAAAAAGAAATAGACAGTTCTAGTTTTCCCTTGTTCCTCTCCCCAGAGGCAATCATTATGAGGGCTTTGTATAGTTCCTTCCTTGGTAAAACAAAACAAAAAATACGCATACATACATGCTCTAACGCTAATATTTGCAAACTCTGAAGACCTTGTTTTGAGGTATCCACTAAGCACAGGGTGTTTTAAATTTAGATATGTTTCAAGCATTTAGGACAGGACCTCTCACATGGTTAGGGTAACAACCCTACTGATAATTTATACGATTACACTGAGGGGCATGTGGGCGGCTCAGTCAGTTAAGCATCTGACTTCGGCTCAGTTCATGATCTCACGGTCTGTGGGTTTGAGCCCCATGTCAGGCTCTGTGCTGGCAGCTCAGAGCCTGGGGCCTGCTTCAGTTTCTGTATCTCCCTGTCTCTCTGACCCTCCCCTGCATGCACTCTTTTTCTCTCTCAAAAATAAATAAACATTAAAAACATTTTTTAATAATAAAAAGATTACACTGAAATTAGGGGAGATGAACATTCTTCACATTTTGCATATTTCTATGAACGCAGTACATTTTTCAACTGACTTAATTCTTTGTCCCTCTGGTGGAGAGCTTTCATGTTTCATTCAATAAAGTTCCTGCACAGTATCTCACTGATTACTTTCCTCCAAATTATATATATATTTTTGGTTCATATTAGGAATGAGATCTTTTCTCTAAATGTTTACGATTTATAAGTAGGGATTTTCATGTATTAATTTTATGGCCCACAAATGCCCTGAATTTCCTTATTGAAAGCTAAGGTCAAATGCAGGGGAGTCTGGCTCCAGAATCCTTTTTTTTTTTTTAAAGTTTATTTTATTTTTGAGAGAGGGAGAGACAGAGAGAGAGGCAGAGAGAGAATCCCAAGCTGGCTCCGCTCTGCCAGCGAGGAACCTGATGTGGGACTCGAACCCACAACCCTGGGATTGTGACCTGAGCCCAATCAAGAGTCAGACCCTCAGTTGATGACACTCCCTGAGTCCTCATTTTTAACACAACATTGAGATTGGTCTGATGTGTGGCAGCAAAGAATTACAAAGCCACATTAGTGTCAGAATGGTGATGGCTGGTAAAAAGCGTTTGAAAGTTTTCTCTGTTCTCCATCCTCTCTACGCTGTTGCCATGGCATCCACTAGCCACATGGGGCCTTGAGCCCTTGCGAGGGGGCCGGTTTGAAATGAGATGTGTGAAGTATAAAACGTTAGATTTCCAAGACTTAGGGCCAAAAAGAAAAAAAAGAAGGAAAAATCTCATTAAATGTTATTATGTTTGGTTACCTGTTGAAACAATCATGTTTGGGATATGGGGTTACATAAAATATATTATTAAAATTAATTTCACTGTTATGTTTTTTAACATGGTTACTAGAAATTTTTAAATTACATATGTGGCTCTGTTATATTTCTGTGAGACAGCATTGGGCAAGCGCTCTGGACGGGGCTTCCCAAACACACAGGTGAATGCCCTGGGGAATCTTGGGAAAATGCAGATTCTGACTCAGTGGGTCTAGGCTGAGCCTGGGATTCAACATTTCTTCCTTTTCTTTTTTTTTTAATGTTTATTTATTTATCAGGGAGAGTACAAGCAGGGAAGGGGCGCAGAGAGAGGGAGACACAGAATCCAAAGCAGGCTCCAGGCTCTGTGCTGACAGCTCAGACTCACAACTGAGATCTTGACCTGAGCTGAAGTCGGATGCTTAACCGACTGAGCCCCCCAGGCACCCCTGAGATTCAACATTTCTTACAGCTCCACAGTCATACTGTGCTGTTGGGCCACAGACCACACTTGGCCTGTCACCTCCAGACCCTTAAACCAGTGGCTTTTAGACTGTAGTGCGCATCAGGCTCATCCGGAAGGTTTGCTAAGAAATAGATTACTGGGGGCGCCTGGGCCACTCAGTCAGTTAAGCGTCCTACTTCAGTCCTCGTCATGATCTCATGGTTTATGGGTTCGAGCCCCACATCAGGCTCTGTGCTGACAGCTCAGAGCCTGGTACCTGCTTCGGATTCTGTGTCTCCCTCCCTCTCACTGTCCTTCTCCTGCTTGTGCTCTCTCTCTCTCTATCTCAAAAAGAAATAAACAAACATTAAAAAAAGAAAGAAATAGATTACTGACTCCACCTCCAGAATTTCTGAGTCAGCAGGTCTGAGGTGGGGCCCGAAAATCTGCATTTTCAGTATGAAGTAGGTGCTGTTTCTGTCTTCGGACGTTTGAAGTTTTCTCGTGACCTCATTTATTACTGCTTTCTCTGAGCATTCCGCGGTCACCCTGAAGGGGAATATCTCTTGTCGTTGTGTGGAGTGGACTGGGCTGGACTGGGATTCAGGCGCAGCCTGAGTGTGTATGGAAACACCAGTCATCCGTGATTTTCGCACCTGCCCTGCGCACGTGCTCCTACGGGATGCGTCTTGCCGCTCTTCCAGGCCAGGGCACGGGGACGTCCGCTGAGGGCTGCGCTTGATGTCGCGGGTGCCTCTGTTTGTGGTGTTTTCCGTCTCGAGTTCCCCAGCGCCCCGTTCGGCCAGCTGCCTCTCGCGGATCGCTCCCTGTGCGCCAGGCACCGTTTCAGGCGCTGCTCAGTTCTCTGTGTCTCATGAAATCTTCATCACAGCCCTGCAGACGGGGTGACTGTCCGCCTGTTCCAGATGAGAATATTGACGCGCACAGAGTGAGTTGTTGTGCAGTGTCACGTGGCTGACGAGTGTCAGGCCTGAGCCCGGTGCACCTGCTTCTCCGCCCGGCCCAGCCAGAGGCCTTGGCACATGGCAGTCAGCTTCCCCTCCTGCCTGCCCTGCCCTCATCCCTTCCTCCAGTGTCCTGTGACAGTGTCGGCTTTGCCTGAGGTGGCCCGGGACCTGACGGTCCCCGCCCCCACCCCCCAGCACCTAGTAGCTCTCACCAAACCAGAAGTGGGGCCAGCAGGGAAGGAAGGAATGCCGGCCGGCAGCTTTGTGTGAAACAGGCCTGGGGTCAGGGTCAGCCCAAGGCAGCGTTGTGAAATCCACAAAATAATCCTTCGGAGGCTAAATCGAGTGGACTTCCACCTCAGATCCCTACCGATCCTGGGACCCCAGGGCCCCGCTGTTGTCCGGACCTCAGCTCCCAGCCACGTTCCCTCCGCCTACGCCTGACGTAGGTGACAGCCACCGACACCGGCCTTACGTTGGGGACCTTGAGGGGCGACTTTAAATGGTCCTTTTCTGAATTGGCTCAGTGTCCGCAGACGGTGTGCACGCGCAGATCCTGCCCCACGAGGCCCTCCCTGGCTCCGCCACAGGCTCGTGGGCCCAGGCACCTGGTGCTCAAACAGCCCCTTCCTGTCCGGCTCCGGGAAGGACCGGGCCCTGTGGTCCCCGCCTTCGGAACCTGGCCCGGATCCACCCACTTGTCAGCCTGCCTAGCGCCACACCCACATGCCCGGCACCTGCCCCCTTGCCTGGGTTCCTGCGACAAACTCTCAACCCCCAGCCCTGCCCCCCAGCGACCCACCCCCTCTCTATGCAGCAGCCAGAGTCCTCTGTTTTCAAAACACTCCGTCATGTGACTTTTGTGCTTGAAAGCTTCTTGGGCCTTTCTGGGGTCCTCAGCGTGGAATCTGTACTCTTGACCCTGGCTTCCAGATGCCTAACTGGTTGGCTCCTCGAGCCCTCCGTCATGCACCCCCACCCCCCCACCCCTGTCCTGCCCTGTGTCGTGCACACCCTCCCCCACCCTCCCCTGCACGACATCGCCTTGTCAACCTCATCTCAGTTTAAATGTCACCTTCCGAGACCTCCAGACCAGCTGCTAACCTAGTCCCACCAGGTCACCCTGGTTTTTTTTTTTTTCTAATTTTTTATTTAAGAGAGAGAGCACCTGGGCAGGGGAGAGGGACAGAGGGAGGGAGGGAGAGAGACAGAGAGAGAGAGAGGGAGAGAGGGAGAATCTTAAGCTGATTCCACACTCAGTGCAGAGCCTGACGCCGGGCTTGAACTCAACCACCACCCTTGGGTCATGACCTGAGCATCAAGAGTTGGACGCTTAACAGACGGAGCCACCCAGGCACTCCTCTGGTCACCCTCCTAATTCTTGCATTCCATATGCCACTATTTAATACCTCTCATCTACCCCATCAGGAAGTCGTGGCCTCTTTTTTCAGCCCCTAGGATCTCCTGGGAACTAAAAAAATACAGCTCCTTGGGCACCCCGCCTGCCAGGGATTCTGACTGGGCACATCTGGGGTGGGGTCTCTGAACCTGCATTTTAAAATGGGGGCCGAGGGTGATTCTGAGGCAGGTAGACGAGATGTTGAGGAACACTGCTCCTGTTCAGTAATCACTTTACCAGCCATGACCCCGTTTAATCTTTTTTTTTTAATGTTTGTCTTTGAGAGAGAGACAGAGTGCGAGCCAGGGAGGGGCAGAGAGAGAGGGAGACCCAGAATCTGAAGCAGGCTCCAGGCTCGGAGCCATCAGCACAGAGCCCGATTCAGGGCTCAAACTCACGAACCATGAGATCATGACCTGAGCCAAAGCCGGTTGCTCGGCTTGGTGACTGAGCCACCCAGGCGCCCCAGCCTTGTTTAATCCTAACACATCTCTAGGAAGTTGATCTCAAGGCCTCTAAATGGATATTAAAAAGTTTACAATAAATTTTTCTTCTGAGTGGGTGATACATGCACACGCATCAAAGATAAAAACAAGGAGAAGCCTCCCTTGCACTGTCCCCCCATGGACCCCTTCCCTGAGCTCTGCTGAAGGAAGCCAGTTTTATCAGAAGCTTTGATACATTTTCAGTGCTTCCCAGTGCAAACACAAGAAAATTCCAGGATATATTTGCATTGCTTCCCTGTTTAAACACAAGGAAGCAATCTACATGCGCTGTTTTGCATCTTGCTTCTTTCTCACCTAGTATCATATCCTGGAGATTTCTCTTGTTGGTCCATAAAGACCTTTCTCTCTTTTTAGGCTAGCTATCATCCCACATGGGGTTGGCACAAAGAGTGTTGTCAAATATTGGGTGTTTATGAACTTGACAGTTCAGTAATGCTACCTGGGGCTAGTAGCCTTTTTTTTTTTTTTTTTAGTGGCTCTATTTAGACATAAATGATAAGCCATAGATAGCAAGTTTTCAAAGGGTGCAGTTTGATGAGTTTTGCGATCCGCACATCTGCGAAGCCATCACCACCATCGAGATCATGAATATATCCATCCCCCCAAAGTTTCTTTGTGCCCCTTTGTGATCAATTTCTTTCTCAGTCGTTTCAACACTGATATGTTTTCTGTCACTATAAGACTGCATCTTTTGGAACATTTGTATGAGTAGAGTGATACAGTACGTACTCTTTTTTTTGGTCTGGGTTTTCCATTCCACATCATTATTTGAGATTTATCCATGTTGTGTGTCTATTAACGGTCGTTTTTAACTACTGTGGAATATTTTATTATATGGGTAAGCCCCAGTGTATCCATTCACCTGTTGGGACACATCTAGATGCCCTCCAGTTTGGGACTATTAAAAAGAAAGTTGTCATGAACATTCCCGTAAAATCTTTGTATTGACATATGTTTTAATTTCTCTTAGGTAAATACCTACCCATTGAGGCAGCTGGGGTCCCGGGTACACAAAGTGTGGGTACCACCTCCCCTTTGGCCCTCAGATCTTTGGATTGCTCCTGACCCTATGAGATGGATGTGGGTTGGAGGAAGGCCGCATGGGGACCTTCTAAAGCATGGGGTCCCAAGTGGTCCCAGGACATGGCCCCCTTGTCATGGGCTAAGCTTACCATTTCAATTGCACTGAGTCCTTAGAATGTTGTAGACCTGGAGAATACGGAGTTGTCGTGGTGGTGGTGGTGTAAGGAGATGGCCATTCATTGAAAAGATCGCATTCTGGGAGATGAGGTAGATGAATATAGAGATCATTTCAGTCCTGTGTGACACGCGGACAAAGCAGAGATGGGGGAGGACCCTGATGGCTATGAGGGGCACTGGTCCGTCATCGTGCCTCACGTCTTCAGGCACTAGTCCCACCAGCCAGCTAGGCAGCATTTGTGGGAACCACTGCATTTTTGTCGGAGCTGGTGGCAGTGCAAGTCATACATTTTCAGAGCTCTGTCTGCTTGGATGGGGTCCCCAGATGAGGAAACCCACACCCCTGGGAGTATGGTAACCAATATGGTGGAGGGAGGTTTCTAGTAAGCCCCACGGGCGCAGCAACTATGGTCGCTTTGTTCACTAGCGCCTCCATTATATTGCCTGGGACGGAATGGACGATGTGTGTCCATCGAGGCAAGAAGCGACACGTACTGGGTGGGGGCGTTATCCGACGCCGTGTTGTCCTTGTGAGGGGTGGCTTGCCGCCAGGAGGGGCGCTCGGGCTGTTGTTATGAAGGGTGAGTAGCACCCAGGTGGCTCAGGATGTCCCTGGTGCCTCCAGAGAAGGCTGGCACGGGAGGGGCAGTGGTGAGGGGGTGGAGAAGGAGAAGGCCAGACAGGTGTTCTTTGTAAACCCTGCTCAGCAGCTCAAACATCAATATTTGAGCTTCCTGGAGAACCGCGGACCTAGAAGGGCACAATGACACGCTCAGCGGTGTGGTTTCTGAGATCCCTCTGGTTACCGTGGGCGGGATGGACCGGAGGGGGCCAGTTTGGGCGAGGCAAGACAACCAGAGAGGGAGCCATTGAAGGAGACTTGGAGAAGATGACTCGGCCCGCCTAGGACAGTGACCCAGGGCAGGGCTCGGGCAGATCTGTGGTCACTATAAAATTATAGCGGTGATGGAAAAAAAGGGAGCAGAGCCAAGGAATGTAGGAGAAGGGGATGACATCCAGCCTAAAGGGCCAAATCCGTCCTTGACATTCTCATCCAGACTGGGTCTTCACCTTCAAAGCCCAAAGGAAGGCTGGGGCATATTTTGAAAAATTAAGATATGATTCACACACCGTAATGTTTACTATGTGCACTATTCATTGGTCTGCGGTATATTTACAAAGTAACGCAGCTATCACCACCATCTGATTCTAGAATGTGCTCATCGTCTCAGAAGGAAGCCCTGCACCTCTAGTCACCACCTACTTCCTCCTCCTCTCCCCCAACCCTGGTTTTTGGCCATTTGCTGTATGGATTTGCCTCTTCTGGGCATTTTATGCCAACAGAAAGCCCGAATATTTTCCGATAAACCTTCCCTGCAGATTTGCCATGAAGTGCGTGTTGACAGGGACCTGGAAGATGATGGACCGTGGTGGGGGAGGGGTCCTGTAACAGGGGTAGCTGGGAGGCCCCCGCTCTGTGGCCCTGAGAAAATGTTTGCCTATAAATAAAGTCTATTGCTTTTTTTCATTTAAAGAAAAAATTCTTGTGCAAAGAGACCAGGAATTTAAATGAGAAGACGTTTTATGAAAGAACACTGTATTAAACCCAATTTATGACTCTAAAATTGAGGTCTTATTTTTGCCCTTGTCGGCTACTTATGGGCTGGCTGTGTGACCTCAAGTAGGTCTCCATTCTACTGGGTCTCTTAAGGCCCTTCCAACGAGACCCCACACAATGGTCCTGGGTGGGGGGTGGGCAGATCATGTTCTCATCACCCTACCCAGGTGTGACTCTAATGTCAAGGATTTTTTTTTTTAATGTTTATTTATTTTTGAGAGAGAGACAGAGAGCAGGGGAGGAGCAGAGAGAGAGGAAGATGCAGTATCCGAAGCAGGCTCCAGGCTCCGAGCTGTCAGCACAGAGCCCAATGCTGGGCTTGAACCCACAAGCCGTGAGATCATGACCTGAGCTGAAGTCGGACGCTTAACCGACTGAGCCCCCCAGGCGCCCCTAATGTCAAGGATTTTTAATGGAGGGACGACCTCTTTCATTTTAGTTTTCATTCTATTCTAGTAATACCCTGATTAACCTCTTCACATAAATCTTTAGCTGCATTTTTGGCCAATTCTACATTTGTGTTTTCAAAAGCTAAATGAGGGGCGCCTGGATGGCTTAGTTGGTTAGGCGTCTGGCTTCGGCTCAGGTCATGATCTCGTGGTTTGTGGGTTCGAGCCCCAAGTCAGGCTCTGCTGACAGCTCAGAGCCTGGAGCCTGTCTTCAGATTCTGCGTCTCCCTCTCTCTCTGACCCTCCCCTGCTCATGCTGTCTCTCTCTCTCTCAAAAATAAATAGAACATCTAAAAAAAAAAGCAAAATTACTGGTTCAAAGGCTATAGGATATTTAAAGCCGTTTGTACATAGGGCTAAGTTGTTCTCCAGTGAGGTTACTGGAAGCGCTGTTTCATCCTACCCTTGTTAACTTACTGCCTTGGAACTCTTGCTCAATTACCCGGCAAAATGAAAACGATGTGTGATTGTTTGAATGTGTATTTCTTGGGTAACCTGCAAGAGGAAGCATATTTTCAGGTGCGTGTCAGTCACTTGTGATTCTGGTTTTGGGATTTTGGGGCTCTGGCCTTTGTGCCTTCGCCCATTGGGGCAGGCTGCAGGTTGGACAACTCTGGGGGGCCCAGCCCCGTGTGAGTGGGGCCCCTGCAGTTGGGCAAGGTGCCCCGGGCTGCTGGGGGGATTGACTTTCTGGGAAATGCTCCAGAACTTAAATTCCAGCCTCCCTTCTAAGCCAGATGCTTAGAGGACTGCCAGATTCCCCCTCAAAGTGCATGGGACCCCAGAACATTTCAGTAATGCTTCAGAACAAGGGGCCTTCCTTTTCCATGGCCCCTTAGGGAGCGAATCTTCTCTGAGGGTAGCCTGGCTTTTCAAGAGGACCAGGAATCATCAACCACCTGTGTGGGGAAATCAAGCCGTGTGACGCCAACTTGGCCAAAGCAAATTGTGTTTTGAGTGACGGGTAATTTCACTGAATGGCTTTACAAACAGTTTCAGAGGGGATCCCCCTACAGATGGAAAGATCAGTTCCTTATTGCAACTTCCAGTTTCCAAGAGGCAAGGTCAGAATTCAAAGCACGGTATCTCTGGCCAGAACCCTTCAGAATCCCCCAGAGTCCCCAGGGTGGGGAACCTTCTCAGAGGCCTCATGCCATCTTTATTTTTATTAAAAGAAAGTTACAGAATCACAATCCAGTCACTTGTTCCTGATCATTGCTACAAGGCATGTTGACGTCATTGTCCTTTGGCCACAGGAGGAAGCAGAGAGAGACAGGACAAAATCCTCTCACCTGGGGTGAGGTGCCCAGGGGCTCTGTGAGTCACCAGCTGTGCGGAAGCTTCTAGGCCTCCTTTCTCGGGGCTTCTGTGTGGCTGCAAAGGAAGGCTAGACCTGTCAGAGCCCCCTCATCTGCTTGGGGTGGGCTTGGGGTTTTGATTATCCGGAGAGGGACGCGTCAGCCACTGGGGTGCGGACCTAGGCGTGCGGTGGGGGCAGGGTCTGGGGGCTGTCAGAGCTGATGTCGAGGCCACCAGCAGAGGGCTCTTGGGCAAATGTCTTGGTCTCTCTGGTCTGTTTCCTGAGCTCACCGAGGCCTCGCCTCCTTTGCCATTCATGTGAGGATACATATATGTACACAAAGGGCCTGAGGCCAGAGGACAGCTTGGTAGATAAAAGCTATTGTTACCATTGCTTCCAAACCCTGTGGAAACTCCCTCTGCCCCTCCCAGTCACCTGTTGGCCCTCAGCTCCCAGGCTTGGAGTGATTCTGGAAATGACACCAACCCTAGTCTGTTGTGGCCCAAATTATCCAGAAAACCCAGGGGAAGGGGGAAAGCCCTGCTTCCCAAGGATGCACTCGGGGCCTGGGAACCCAATAACCACGCTTCCTCCACAGAGAACTGTGCGAGACTCAAGCCCTTCCCCCAAGGCAAGGGGTGAGGCAGGTGGGAGTGTACCTCCTGCCAAAGGGGGCGCCATGATGAAAGCCGGGCCCAAAGAGCACTCTGGAAGCAGGAAACTCGGAGCTTTGCTGTGCATGGTTGCAGTGGAGCTACCTTGCAGGATGATTGTCCTCTGTGCTTGGGTCCCGGGACAGGGGCACTCTGGTGAGTGGAGGTCAGCCCTCTCCTGTGTGTCATTGTCCATCTAGGAAGGGTCTGGAAGAGCCCTGGGGTCCTGAATGATAGCCAATCAGATGAGCGTGGGATTGCAGGAGGAGGAGAGAAGGTAGACAGAGATTTCAGGGGTCGCTGTGCTCTCAGTGCTTGAGTTATCCTGGGTCCCAAGGGCCAGAGGGAACAGCCCCCCTGGGTCTCAGGATCTGGAAACCAGCAGTGTCCAGAGGTGCCGCACAGTGTCGTCAGAAAGAAAGAACAGAGCATTTTCGTCGCACACCCGGCCAAGGCAGCCCTTCTTTCCCGACCTCCCTCTCCCTGTGTTTCTAGCATCTGGAATCGCCTGCCCAGCTCCGAAAGCACCCCCCAGCCCCTCAGTGCCCTACCTGCCCGGCCTCGCACCTGGGTGATGCCCCCCTCCCCACCCCCATCCTTCTCACTTGCTCCTCTTGGCTCTCCATTTGACTGGCAAGGGTAAATTTGGAAGAAATCATAACTAGCTGAGCCCAGGTAGCACGCTCTTGAACTTACTACTTTATTTACTCATTGCTTTGTTTATTTGCATTATTCTTTTTATTATTATTATTATTAATACATGCTGGTGATTTTAAAATCCAAATTCCACCTCTGCAATTCTGTTCCCCAGATGAAACCATTTTAACAATACAGTGCCAATCTTTATTGACTTTTCCAGGCATAATACAAGTGTGCAGTTTTATGTCTTTTGTTTTTATTTTTACAAAAATGTGTTTTTGTCTTACAAAAATAGTACTTATACGTACTGTTTAATATTTTTCCCCTTAAAAAGTTTTTTTTAATGTTTATTTTTGAGAGAGAGAGAGCATGAATGGGGAAGGGGAAGGGAAGGGGCAGTGAGAGAAAGAGAGGGAGACACAGAATCTGAAGCAGGATCCAGGCTCTGAGCTGTCAGCACAGAGCCTGATGTGGGGCTCAAACCCACAAACTGCGAGATCGTGACCTGAGCCAAAGTCAGACGCTTAACCGACTGAGACATTCAGGTGCCCCTATTTCCCCCCCCTTTTACCTTAAGATATACAACCTTTCATGGCAATCCGTAAAAGACCTTCCTCATTCCTGGTGATCCATTTTATCACCTTGGTTCCTCCTCGATACCACAGAGATGGCTTCCTGTCTTGCGTCTTTGTGTAGATGGTTTTGTGCACAGGAGCAAGGTTATCCGAAGAACCAATTCCTAGAAGTGAAAATACTGGGCAAAAACCTCTTCCGTGTTAAAACCCTTTGATGTCTGTCTGAGAGTACTCTCTGGCAACTAGGCTGTACCACCAACAGGTCGATACACAGGGCGTCGGTCTTCCTGTTTCCCAGAGTTCTTGCCAGTGCTGAAATCATAAATCCTGGCAATATGCCAATATAATAAGTGAAAAATATTTCACAGAGAGTGAGGTTGAGCTTTGATCCTCAATGTTTTTGAGCCATTTGTTGCTCCCTCCACCCGACTCGTGACAATTAGTGATTTTGAGGATCTTGTCATGTGCTCGTTGGCCATTTATTTATTTGCTCTGGAGAAACATCTAGGTAAGCCCCATGCCCATTTTTGGATAGAGTTATTTATTTTTGTGTTGTTGAGTCTTAGGGGTTCTCTGTATATTCTGAATATCAGTCCCTTAGCAGCTACATGACTAACACATGTTTTCTCCCATTCGGTGGATGCCCTTGTATTCTGTTGATATTTTTCAGGCAGAAAATGTTTTAAGTTTTCATCAAATCCATTTTGTCTATCTTTCCTTTTGTTGCCTGTGCTTTGGGTGTCCTATCCAAGAAATCATGGCCTAATCCAGTAAAATGAAGACTTGGCCCTCTGTTTTATTGTATAGTTTTAGGTCTTTCATTTAGGTCTTTGATCTACTTTGAGTTAAGTTTTATATACGGTGTGAGGTAGGGGTCCGGCTTCATTCTTTTATGTGTTTCAAGCACCTTGTGTTGGAACAGCTGTGCTTTCCCCATCTGTCAAAAACCATCTGAGGATGTAGATGAGGGTTTGTTTCTGGGGTCTCTCTTCTGTTCCATTCCATTGGTCTGTCTGTCTGTCTTTATGCCAGTACCACACTGTTTTCATTACTGTAGGTTCGTAGTGAGTTTTGTAATCCATCAAAGAAGTGTAGGTCCTGCGGCTTTGTTCATATTTTTTCAAATGTTCTCCTGCCCCTTTCTCTCTCCTTCTTTTGGGACTCCCACAATGCATATATCAGCATGGTGGATGGGTCCCATAGGTCCCATAAGCTCTGTTCACTTTTCTTCAATCTCTTGTCTTTCTGTTCCTCAGACTTGATAATCTCCATATCCTCTCTTCCAGTTTAATGAGTCTTTCTGCTCAAATCTGCCTTGGAGTCCCTCTAGTGGATTTTTAATTTCAGGTACTGCATTTTTCAGCTCCAGAATTTTTTTTGGGGGGGGGAGTGTTTTTCTTTGTTTTGGGTTTTCTGTCTCTTTATGGATATTTCCATTCTGCTCATAGCTTGCTTACTTAAAGTTCATCTTGTATTTTTTTTTTAGTTCTTTGAGCATCTTTGAAAAGTTGTTTTAAAGTCGTTGTCTGGTAGATCTGCCCTCACGTCTTTTTCAGTGACTGTTTACATCCATTTGTTTTTTTTCCTCTGAAAGGGTGGTACTTTCCTGCTTCTTTGTATGCCTTGTGAGTTCTTCCCTTACTTAACACTGGACATTTGAGTCTAATGATGTGGTGACTCTGGAAATCATATCCTCCTCCGTCTCTGGACTGGCTGTTTTGTGTTATTTGTTTTGCTTATGTTTATTTAAAAAAATTTTTTAACAGTTATTTATTTTTTGAGAGACAGAGAGAGACAGCATGAGTGAAGGAAGACAGAGAAAGAGGGAGACACAGAAACAAAAGCAGGCTCCAGGCTCTGAGCTGTCAGCACAGAGCACAACGCGGGGCTTGAACTCACAAATCATAAGATTGTGACCCGAGCCAAAGTTGGATGCTTAGCCAACTGAGCCACCCAGGCGTCCCTGCTTATGTTTATTTTAAATTGGCGTCTTTGTGCCAAGGCTCAGCCTGGCGTGTAAAGATACAATTGCCACAGGTGTTTTCTGAGCCTTTTCCTGGATTTGAACGTTCGTTTCTAATGTTTCCCATACACACAATTGTTTTTGAATGCCTTAGTCTTCATGTCTGACTCCCGAATGGGAGAAAGAAAAATGGAGGGAGGGGAAGACACAGGCTCTTTAAGTCCCCTGGAAGTCTCTGTAGTGAAGGGGGAGGTGCTTGCACAGTGCGGGGAGGTGTCAAAGCAGCGGTTCCCCCCTCCCTGTCCCTCTGTGATCTCCAGCAGCAATCGGAGCACAGATCCTCAGTGTCTTGCGGACGGGGTTGTTTATGGCCACCTGGCTCCCACAAACGGTGAGCAAGTCGCTGCCACGCGGCTGAGGGCTGGGGAAGGGGTCGCTGCTCCTGTGCCTGGAGCTGCAACTGACCCCGTTAGCTGCAGTCGATGGCCTGAGCCTTCAGTAGATGCCAGAGTTCCAGTTACATCACAGGGACAGACTCCGATGTACCCTACAACTCAGTGGAGATGGCACAGTGCTTGCAGTTTGCTTTTTTAATTAAAAATACAATCCATACATCTTCCCTTTTGGATTCGTGCGTATTTTTGTCAGGTGCTTTAGAGGAAGGTGCCAGAGTGTAATTTGAACTAGCGTCGAAGAGCACGGACTTTGGAGTCATGGAGAATTGGGATTGGCTTCTGCTTTGACACCTGTCACCCTGTGTAGGCGACTGTCGGCAACGCAAGTCTCTATGTTTTCACCTTTGAATTGAGGATGTTACCCAGCTCAAAACACTGGCTCCTGAGAGCCTTAAGAGCCCTTACAAGTCCTTTTTTTTTTTTTAAAGAGGAACAAGGCAGCAGAAAGACCGGCAAAGGGCACGAACATGCTATTTACAGAAGAAATCAGGCCGTTTGTAGAGTCCGTGAATCTCTGACAAGATGTCCAGCCTCACTGATGATCAGAGATGCAAATCACAGCAACAATGAGCTAAACAGTTTCAACTGTCAGATCGGCAGACGTGAACCGTTCATGACCCCCGACGTTGGTGGAGGTTTGGGGAAGCAGCCACTCTTCATTGTCGGTGGAGCGTAGACTGGCTCTGTTTGGAGAGTCGCTTGGTCTGTTCGCTAAAATCGGAAACATTTATACCCTTTATCACAGGAGTTACTCTTTAACAACTTATTTTACGTACACAAGCGTGTGACGATGTGTGTCATTGCAACACCCGATCACAGGGACACAGTCCCTGAGTCCGGCAGAAGTAGTTACGATACAGCCGTGCAGCGAAATGCCACGCAAGAGATATCAGGAACAGGGAAGCCCTCGTCCTAGAATGTGTTCACAGCGAACTGTGGAATCACACAAGCGAAACATCGCGTGGTTCTTCAGCTCCTTCCAGTAAGAAAGGAGCTCTGATTCGGTAAGGCCACAATTTGCTGATTCTGTAGTTAATCATCACAGCCAAACCAGGCCCCTTTTTGTCCTGTGCAGGAAGTGGTTTTTCCAGCAGTTAAGCTGCATCAGACCATGCTATTCTGAGATGTTCCGTGGCGGTGTGCACGCCCTGGGGCAGGCGCACAGCCATACGTGTTATTGTTAAAAACTTCATACGGGCGAGAAGTCGGAGCAGCACAAAGTCACTACCAAAATGATGAGCGAGTTCTCGTTTTAGGTTGACCGGGAAGGAAGCCTGCGTGCTAGTTAGGCACTGGGGATGCTGGACAGATTTTCGCAGATTCAAGGACTCTACAGATGGGCTCGTTTCGTCTTCTGCAAATAATAGCACGTTCATGCCTTTTGCCGGTTTGTTCCTCTTTTTAAAAGAGGATCGTTAATTCACTCAAAAACATTTCCTGAGCAGCGGCCGTGGCTCAGGCCTTGCAAGGGTGAGAGTTACAACTACTTAAACAGGTAATTACTCAAAGCATTACAGACAATGTGGCTGCAGCATCACTATAGTAATGACCCAGAGGAGCTGTTGACGGCATTAGAATAGAAGCTTCCAGAGAGCAGAGACTTCGTTTGGTTGACAGCGTTAATGAAAGTCCTGGGCACACAAGTGGCCTAATATATGGAATTTGCTAAATGAGTGAGCAGACGAATGAATGAATGTATTGAATCAGAGTCTTAACAGGTAACAGAAGACACATTTCAAATTAGGAGAATTTGAGGAAAGTCTGTTTATAAAGGGACCTACACTCGTGTGTGGGCTACGGGCGACCCACAGCGGATGCTGTATGAACCCAGGCGGATGGGGAGGCCTTGTCACCGCCCTAGGCTTGGGTGGAAGAGAGGAGAGAGGTTCCAGACTGATGTACCCGTGAGCCCAGAGACCGTCCCCCGGGATGCCTGCAGCACCCTGAAGACGCTTGCCACAAACTCCCCGCGCCTGGAACACGACACGCATCGCATCACACTCCACAAATAACCCCGGGAGAGGCGCCGCGCCATTTCCTAGAGCCGAGGAAACCGAAATGAGATTGGTTGGGTAACGAATGTATAAAATAATTCTCATTAGTTATCATTAGTAACATGCAGAACTACTGTTCTAGGAAATGACAACACACATTTTTTCAAATGGCAACATGTATGTCGAGACTGGGGCCGAGTGGCCTGGTGGCGGAGAGGCGGGGTGTCCTCAGCCGGACTGGGTGGGTGGGGTCAACGTGCTTCTCCGGGCCTCATCTGTGAAATGGGGCGATAGCCGTCTTTAGAACGTTTGCGGGGATTACAGGAGGCCAGGACTGGAGACGTGGTGCCTGGTCAACTCTGCCAAATAGCAGGTGTTCTTGAAAGAAAACCTCAACTCACAGCAACTGTGGAAGCGTTAGGCTCTGCAAACCCGCCGGAGTGAAAGCGTGCGTTTTCTCTTGGGTGGAGAACGGCGGCTCTTTTTTCTGAAATTTTTCTAATTTTGACTGTGACTACTTCTTACTCTGCTAGGAAACCAAGTTCCTTCCTGCCTCCCTCCCTCTCCTCATTTTAGGTGGAGCCTTTCAGTGCCCTCCTGCCTCAGTTTCCTGTGTTGGTCCCCCACCCCCTGGCCTCATGACCAGTGTCTGCAGCAGCGGACGGACCGTGTTGCCCGCTGTCTGCCCTCATGGAAGCCCGGAGAAGGCGGAGAGAGGGCCTAGGGCAAAGATTTGGGTCTTCAGGGCTTTTAGACTTCGGTTCAAGTCTGGTTTGTTTTCCAATCAGTCTTCTCACTGCTCAGCCTCCAGGAGCAGACCCTCTGCTCCTAGATGCTTGTGTCTGAGTCATATTAACATGTATAATAATCCTGCAAAATGGGCGTAATCTGCATCTTCTGGATGAAAGAACTGAGGCACAAAGAGATGAAATAAATTTGGTCAAAATCACACATCTGGGGAGGCCGGCCAGGCTCAGTCAGGAGAGTGTGTGAGTCTTGATCTCAGGGTCATGGATTTGAGTCCCACCTTGGGTGTAAAGATTACTAAAAAGACAAAGGGAAAAAAAAACCCTGCAAGGGGCCCCTGGCTGGATCAGTCGGTAGAGCACGCAACTCTTATCTCAGAGTTGTGAGTTCGAGCCCCACGTTGCCCATGAAGTTACTTAAAATAAAAATTAAAAACAAAATAGAGGTGCCTGGGGCTCAGTCAGTTAAGCGGCTGGCTTCGGCCTAGGTCATGATCTCACGGTTCGTGAGTTTGATCCCCTCTTCAGGCTGTGTGCTGACAGCTCAGAGCCTGGAGCCTGCTTCCTATTCTGTGTCTCCCTCTCTCTCTGCCCCTCCCCTGCTCACCCTCTCTCTTTCTCAAGAATAAACATTAAAATAATTTTGAAAAATAAAACAATAAAAGCAATCCTGAACTATACTCAGTATTAATTCAATGCAGAATTATCACAGATGATGATCAGAAATCCATAAAGTCAGCAGAACGTGCTCAGAGTCACGGCCACACTGTCTGCATAACTTTGGATCTTTGGGGTTTTTTCCCCGTAACATCATAATACACGCCTTGTTCTACACGTTAGGAATTCTTTGTAAGCCGTATTTCCAGTGGATGTCTAATAACCCCTCAGATGGATATACCATCCTTTACTCGAACAGTCCCCTATTGTTCAACCTTCCAGTGGGTTCCAACTCTTTGCTGTCAGCGGCAGTATTGCAGAAGAACATCTTTTTATTCAGAAAGGTTGTTTTTTTTTTCTGCTTGCCCTATTTCCTGAAGATAGTTTCTCCGAAGTGGAAATACTGGTTCAAAGACGGTTCGCATTTTCAGTGCCTGCCTCCAGTGGCCGCACGGTCCCCGGAGGGCGGCGCCCAGCGCGCGTGTTCCCGGGCACGACCCAGCCCTGTTCTAACGGCCTCTTGTTCTTTCCCCAAAGCCTCATAAAACGGATGGCCCAGAGCGTGGTAGAAGTTATGGAAGACGCCAAGGGGAAGGTTCCGGAGAACCTCCTGGCCAACGGAGGTAGGTCACTGGAATGTTCTCAGCCGGGGCTCTCCCAGCTGGGTTCGAGCCCATCAGTGGCCCTGGCCATGCCCACGTTACGTGCCCCATGGAAGGTCTGGTCCACGCGTCGGGCAGAGCTGCACAGGCTGTTTGGAGCCCGGCAGCACCCCTGGGTTGAAGACTTGCCCCTGGGTGTGTTCGTGCTCCCGCTGTGGCATCTTAAAGCCACAGAGCCTGGCGTTTCTTGCCCCGTAGAACTCTGAAGGGGACAGTCGGGTCGGGGGTGGGGGTCTCATGGTTCTTTGGCCTACCCACCGTCTCTATCAGTTCTGCTCTATCCTGCATGTAAAATTCTACCCATTCCCCCACCTCCAGCCGCACCCCCGCCCAACCCACTTATCCCTTTCTCCACACTGGAAAATGCCTTCAGGGGCTGGGGAGAGCCTCAGGTGTCAGACCTCGTGTGCCCAGTGAATACGCGAGAGAGACCACCACGGCTCTGGGTCGTGCGATCCCATTTGGAACGTCCTGCTCCCCTGTGCTGTGGGGGAGACCTTCGGGTTCCGGTGACATCCGGGCCCATTAACCGTGTGCATGCACTCCACGTGTACTTACAAGGTGCAGGGCACACTCGCTGGGACTCCGGAAGCTTGAGGATTCGGTGCTTCACCTCCGTGGAGGCCCCCAAGCCCGCGGCCGTGCGCACGTGCGGACCCCGCAGACGGGCGCGTTAGTCTGTCGAAGACCTCTGTCGCTCGTTCCACGCCATCCTGTTTGTTTTCCTCTCTCGGGAACCCCATAAAAGGCGTTTTCATTTGCTGGTTTCACTTGACAGATGGCAATGCTCGCACTCCCCAACCTGAACTTGGCTTCGTGTGTTAATGCAGTGTAATAACCCGCCCCTTTATTACGTTGCAGGTTTGAAGGAAAAAATGAAATATTTGAAGAGTAGGTTTTGCGTGGTTTGCCGTGAGTGTGCTTGGAGTGGTGGCTGCATGCCCCCCGGGAAAGTGGCCTCTCCCCTGCTGGTCGTAGGGGTGCGGTGACGGGGTCACGGGGTCCAGTAACAACCTGGCACCCTGGTCACCATATCCGTATGACCCGTCACCTGTTGCGGTCCTCTCCCCTGTTTCTCGTGCCTGCCCTGCCTTCTCCCCCTCCCCCTGCCCCGAGCACTGCATGCCTCCTGGAATGGGGAGTGCCCTGGCTCTCAAGTTCAAGGTGGACTTCTGCATCTTTTGGCCTGTGGTCTGCGGCTTGCTTGGATGTCTGTCCTCAGTGTCCCCCCTCCTGCCCGCTCTTGGAGGCTGGCTGCTTTGTGGACCCCGGCAGCTTCCATGTCGGGGTTGGCTTTGCGTGGCCCTGACGGGGTTCACTCAACCAAAGACCCTTCTTCTCATGAGCCTCCTGGGGCCGGAGGGCGGGAGCCCTTATGCCTGAATGGGCCATTTCCGGCTTCGGGATTAGAATGAGCCCTTGGCTTTGGGTTTTCTCCAAACTGGTGGGATGAAGGCAAAACCTTTGCAGACGAACATAAATCATTACAGATCGGAACTTCTCAAGATACCTTTCCACGTGCAGTCTGTTTGTTACATGGAAATCCCTTGCTGGTGCTAATAAGAAATTATTTTGTTTAATAGATCAGCTGATCTTATTTCCCAGCAGGTAACTCGCAGGGTTCTAGATGGAACAGCTGACTTAGGGCGGAGAGCTACTTTTCTGAGTAAAAACCTGGTCTTTAAGGCACGAGGATTCGAACTCACATTAAAAGAGCAATCAGGGTGCTTACGTTCTACTCACAGTTGACGTTACTTAACACCATAGGCTGTCATTCGACCGTCTCCATCCCGGTGCGGAGGGCAGCTGCTCTGAGGGCCGGCCGCCTCTCATCTCGGGAGGAGAAAATTCAGCTCTGTTGTTTATATCATCTGCTTCATGAATCTCCAGGCCCCCCAGAGAACTGGGTCCCCGTGACCTCTGAGACTGGAGCTTCTAAGACTTGGTCTGTAACCAGCCCTGTGCAAATAAAGGTCAAGGGCTCTCTGGCAGTGTTCCTGCCAAGGACACCTGACATTCACAATGTGTGTTAGCATAGTAAAGGCTCTGAAAAGTACTGCAGTCAAGACACCTGTTCAGACTGACTTTGGCTCAGGTTTTCTTGATGTTGTTTGGGTTGGGAAGTCTTTTTCTTTTTCTTCTGCTGAACACCCATGGAACTAGCTATTGACGGAATTAACTGGAAGGCTCAGTGTTGCCCCCAGTAGGTGGGATTTACTCCATCTCGAGGGGGGGGGGCAGTGCTGCATGGATAGCCAGCAGCAGCATCCCTGGAGCCATCAGACCTGGTGCTGGACCTTGGCAGGTCACCTCTCTGGGCCTTGGTTTTCTCACCTGCCAATGGACTTCAGCCTTTAACGGGCTCTTGGCCGAGCTGAGGCACCTTTTGTTTCTGCTTGTTCTCTGTCCCCAACTGAGCCTTGAGTCTGGAAGGACAGAGATGCTTTGGATTGTAGCAGAAGCCGGGCAAGCGCACTCTGTCTGGCACAGCCCCTAGAACGTGACAGAAGTCACAGACTCCTGGAGATGTGGCTGGCTGACCGGCAGCCCCTGTGCTCACAGGTCCCTGGCTCTGCTGCCTGCCGGGAAGGCCTTGCTTTGGTTCTCGGATGACATCTCGGTGGCTCACGAGCTGCTGTCTGCACACAGTGTGGCTTGAGTCTGCCTGAGCCTGCCTGGGTCATGGTCTGACCTCAATCTTGGCCAACAGCCCCAAGTTGCTCCCTTGGAGGCCAGGCCTCTTTGACTTCAGCCAGGGGAGGGGAGGCCGTTCTTCCCTGGGCAGGCAGAGAGGAGGCTGCCTTATTGGAAGGACAGGAGGCCCAGCGGGGCTGTGACTTTCTAAGACGGAGGACCGGCCTCAGACCTTGTTGTCACCAGAGGCGATGGGCGTGGACAGGGTAACGCTGCCCTTGGGCGCGTGACCCAGGACAAGGTCCAGGGTCTGGAGCTGGAGCTGGGGAGGGCGGTGCCTGCGGAGGGGAGGTCACGGTCACATCCCAGAGGTTTCCGGAGGCCTCTGTGGGGAGGTCTGCACTGTTCCCTTATCTGAACCCTCTTCATCTGCGGACACTCCTGCGCGGCTCTCAGGTCCCAGGCGCTGTGCTGGGAGCCGGGCATGCGCGGGCGATTGCTGTCCGAGAGCTCAGGGCCACGGGGACAGTGGTGCCACACGTGCTGTGACGGGAGTGGAGGCCGAGTACTCAGGACCCAGTCAGGGAGACGGGCAGCGTCCTGTAGGAATTGTGGGGCCCCTTCTAGAGGAGAGAGGCGACTCATTCTCTCCGATGTGCCCTAGAGGCCTTAGAATTTGTGACAGTGCATGGAGATGATGGGCTTGGTCCGAGATGGATCTCTTCGAGCCCCCAGGTGGTGCAAGTGAGAACAGCCACCAGCGTCAGGAGGGAGATTCGTATAGGGAACGCTTGCGCTGTGCTGGGCGCTGTGACAGGCCCTGGTGACACAGAGGCTGTCACCTGCCCTCAAGGAGCCTGAAGGCATGAGAGAATCAGGGTGGCCGTGCAGCGTCGTGAGCATAAGGAAACAGGTGCATGTTTGAGGCCGGGAGGAGGAGGTAGGGAGGGGTCGGAGGTGGCGTGGCTGGGGTGGGGTGGGGGGCTGGGTGCCCGCAGGGTGCTGGAAGCGGCAGAGCGGGGAAGAGCAGGGGCACAGGTCCCAAAGAACACGTCTGCCCGGTGTCCCCTGCCTGAGGCCGGCGGGCGGGACGGGAGATGGCCCCAGCCTGGCAGCGCATGTCCGGCACCCGTGGCCCTTGCCAGGGCCCCGCAAGTGGGCTCTGCCACCCCGGGAGTCGTCCTTCTAGACCTTCTGGTTCTGCCTCCGATCGCACCCTCCCCCCCCCCCCATAGTTCAGATGTCTGCTCCGTTCCTCCCTGGCCCGCACCCTTGCACAAATCTTTCCCTGTCAGAGCGTGGCAGGCCCCGAATCCAGTGGTCTCTGCATCCTGCAGGGCCGGCCCTCCCTTTTCTGCTTCCAGAGCCCTGGCCCCTCTTAGCTGCGCCTTTGCCCTCACACGTCTGCACCGGCTTCTCGCCTGCAAAGCCCCCAGAAATCTCAGCGCATGAGTGTCCTTGGCTGGCTGCAGAGCCCCTGGACACTTGGTGTCGTAATCTGCTTGGGGACCTCTTCAGCCCTGCTGTTGGAGTTGACGTGTGGCCGATTTCTGGCACATAATGGGGCGGGGGGGGGGGCTCCAGAGATGTGCCCCAGGATCTCTCACGCCACAAAGAGAAAGTGCAGATGCGACCTTCCATGACCCTGCCCTGACCCTCCTGTCCCACTGGGTTGTCCCAGAGATTCCCGTGCCCCACGCAGCATGACCTCCAGGCGTCCTCAGCCAACACCCAGCGCCCTCCCCCGCTGGCCACGTGGCAAACCCCATCACCTCCAGCTCCTGGGGCCACCTCCCGTGCCCTCCCTGGGGGTCAGACACCGTCTCTCCCACCCTTAGCACCCTGACACACTCTGTGGCCGCGCGCTATGGTGTGACATTGGGCCGGTTGTCTCTCTAGGAAACTGAGCGCCTTGACATCAAGGGGGTGTGGCCCGTCCTTCCCCTGAGGGAACTGTGCTGGCATTCAGTGCAGGGGACTGACCTTCCAGTGAACAGTGACTGGTCCCTTTTATCTGCACAAGGACATACTGGGAAGGGCAGGCGGGCCGTATCCTGGGGTGAGAATCCAGGCTGGTGGTGCACGGGTTCAAGGGATTCTGGGGGGCCGCCTCAGCATCACATACGCTGACCCGACTTTCTGGGAGGGGAATGGGTGGGGCGTAGCCAGCAGCTGACCCGACTTTCTGGGAGGGGAATGGGTGGGGCGTAGCCAGCAGCTGGCCCCCCGGGAGGCGATCTGAAGATGGGGCACTCGGAGGGGAGACTGAGGTGCAGGGGGGTTAGATGCTAACGTGCTGGAGGCCCAGGATCTCTGGAGCCACCCAGGGTCACCCGGTGTGGCTTGTCTGACCTCAAGTCCAGAGCGCTTTCCTCTGGCCGTGGCTGATTGGGGAACTAGAGACATCCCAAGGGCGGCAGGTTCAGGTTTGTTTCCAGAAAGAGTAAGGGAAGAAGGGCAATGTGCTGAGAAAACACTGACTTGATCTACTCACCGTAGACATTTCTATGAAGGACGTACGCTGACCACTGCACCTCCAGCCCGGCTGGTAACAACCATGGTCACGGCCCCTGGTGTGTTGCCGGGGTTCAAAATCCCTTCTTGCAAACAGACCGTGTGTGTTGAAATCTACTCTGTCCAGCGCTTGGACGCGGGAGGTGGGGAGGCAGCTCGACCTGAGAGCAGCAGGCGCCCTGCAGCTGGCTCTGGTCTTCGAGGGTTGGCTTGGGGCTCCCTGGTGTGTCTTCGAGGTCCCGCGCCCGGAACAGTAACACCCCAGCAGGGGTGTGGGTCGACGCCGCAGGAAGACGGGGAATTAGCCCGGCCCTCAGAATATCTCCCGAGTTTGCGTCTGCCTCGTGGGAAAGCGGCATCTCCCCGGCGCAGATCTCTGGGAGAGGGTCTGGGGTACAGGAGGGCGCCGGGTCCAGCGGCTGGGGCCGGTGGGGGGCTTTTCAGAGGGGCTGTGGGCGCTGCTGAGGGTTCTTGCCACAGGCTCGGTGCCCTGCTCCCACGGGGCGGAGGGGGGAGGCGCTTTCCCAGAGCCCCCGGCCTACCCTGCAGAATCTCTGGTCCCTTCCTTGGTTTGAGTGGGGGACGCTCGGCCCGGGGTTTGGCGACCTTGGTCTCTAGAGATGGAGAAAGTCGCGCTCATTTGTTGAAATGTGCTTCTTCCAGTTGACCTGACGTCCTTCGTGACCCACTTTGAATGGGACATGGCCAAGTATCCTGCGAAGCAGCCCCTGGCGAGCGTGGTGGACACTCTGGTGAAGGTAAGAGGAGGGCCTTCTCAAAGGGGACGGTTAAACGTCGGTGACCAGGGACATCGGACCGGCTGGGGTGGATCTACATTGGTGTTTGGCCCCCAGTGATGCAAAGAGGAACTTTCTGGGAGGCCGGAGTCGGGAGGCCAGGCGGGGTTCTGGCTCCGCTGAGGGACCCCAGGTGGGTCCCCTTCCCATCTGCTCCTGCCAGCGCTGGCCAGGCCCGGTGCCTTTCTGAGGTGTGCCCTTCCGTGCCCTGGGCAAGGACAGGCTGGGTTTCAAGGCCGGCACCTGCCCTTCCCTGTACCTCTGCTGGCCTTGCTACCTGGCGGGCGGCTGCCTCTCCCGGGGACACTTCCCTGACGTGCCCTTGCGCCACCCGTGTTGGAGCCCAGACCCCGGTGCACCTTGGGCGCACCCCCTCCAGCTCTGCTCTGTCTGCAAGATGCTGATGGGGCGGCCCAGCCCCATCTCGACCTGCTAATGAAGAGCCTCAGCCCCCAGCACCCCCGGAGTGTTTACCCGACCTAAACTACCTGCTGCAGCGGAGGGGCCGGCGGGAGCCCACCTCCCAGGGGGCGCCTGTGGAAGGGCATCCCCGGGGTTGGGGGGCCCACGCTCCTGCTTTGAGAGGCCTGTGACCATGGCGAGGCCAGCGGGTGCTGTGACCCCCATTCCACCCTCTCGGTAAGCAATGGCCTCAGGCTCTTACCTCGTGAATAAAAGCACGGTGACACATGTCCCTGGGGAACGTTGTGGGCTTTCCCGGCCTTGCTGACTCCTGTCTGTCTCACGGAGGGTTGGCTCTGATAGTCTGCCACTGCCTGTCCCCCTCCATCCACCACATACTGAGCCCCCGGTACAGCCCGTCTCCTCCTGGAGTGGCCGGAAGAGAGAGTCTCGGGCCGCGAACAAAGCCTCCTGTCGTCTCCTCAGAGCACAGGCCACCGGGTGTGTCTGGGCGGGTCAGGATCCTGCCTTCTCCTGGCAGCTCGCTGGGGCCTGGCCCCTGTCTCTGGGAGCTCGGGTGGGACCAGAAGTTTCCAGAATCTGGGTGGGGTCCTCCAACACTGCTTACATCACAGATGACCCAGCTCTGGAAAGCCCTCTGAAGAAGGGCTGCCCAGGCGTGGCTTCCTGGAGGTATTATCACCTCTGTCACCGGCCCGGGAAGCACCCTATAGTGTGTGGCGCTGGCCGCGCCCTGCCTTGTGCTCATAAGGCCAGGCCGAGCTGGGCAGGGCGGTTCAGGTCATACTTGGGACCATGCTCATCAGCATGGTGTCCCGGGGATGCCACCATGAGGTGACGAGGCCCCAGGAACGCATCAGGCCATTAATGGAGCGGGTGGGGGGAGGGGTGCAGAGCAGTTGTGGAGGATGGGACATTGGCAGGAGAGCAGGGGGTTCGAGGAGGGTGCCGGTTTGGACAGCACGGCCCATGTGCCCAGAACCTCCCGAGGCTCTTCCTGCCTCACCCCTGTGAGGTAGGATCCCCTTCCTCTGGTCTCAGAAGGGAAGCTGGCTGTGAGGTTCGGTGGCTTGCCGGGGGACCTGGGATGGGCGTGCAGGTCTCAGTTGGGCTGTGTGTGTGTGAGTGTGTGACTCGGCTTCACACGGACACCCTGGGCCGTCTCCACTGCAGGGAGCCAGCTCTTTGAGGCCGGCTGGGCAGAGGCTCTGAGAATTGGCTCCCTGGGTTGTCCTGCCCCAGGACCACGTCTGTGATGTGCCCGCAGCCCTGGCTCACATCTGTCCCTCTGACGGGGTCTAAATGTGTTACCTGGAGATGTCCTGGTCAAAGAAGCTCCCTGTGCAGGGATGCCCTTGGGGAGACGGAAGCCGCTGGTCCGATGGGCAGCGAGGAGCACTTTCTAGGTGGCCGAGCAGGTCCCGTGGCCTGGGGGGAGGCCTGGGCCGACAAGGTCAGGGTCGGGCCAGCAGACCTTCCCAGCAGCCGGGAACTGAGCCCACCTGCTTCTCTTAAAGGAAGAGGCTCAAGGGTGGGGAGGGCTTTGCCCCCTTCCAGCCCTGCCCGTGGCATGTGGCAGCCTGTCGTGTCACCTGGGCAGAGGGACCCAGCCCAGGGCCCTGTCCGTCTCCATAGGCTGGGTCATGCCGCAGTTTCAAAAAAGCCCCCAGATGTCACCGGTGCAACATAGCAAAGCATTTATTTGTCCACCAAGCATGTGTCCAGCTGAGGGTGGGGGCGGCTCCGCACCGACCCCCTCGGGGGGGCATTGCTGGTTCGTGGTGTCTGTGCCCCCTCCAGAGCAACCCCAGGTTCTGCAGGGCAGTCCCACCAGGCCCTCAGGGCTTGAGCCAGGCATGGCTGCCTTGACCTTGAACGGTGGGTAGTGCCGGCCAACCACATGCCAGGGAGCCTTCTGGGCGCGTCTGGTTCTGCCAGTGCGGTGCCCTCAGCCCCGCCCGTGGGGGGCTGCAGAGACGGGCGAGGCCTTGAGTCCCTCGGTCAGGTGCGGGCGGGCCTCACCTTGCGGGCCAGCCTGCTCTGTGGACTCTGCGCCTGCCCGTAATCCCGCAGCCCTGAGTCGGTTCAGAATGGACCCCAGTGCACCCACAGCCAGACGCGGAGGGCACTGCAGTGTTTCTTTGGCTTGTGGTGAAACCAGAAAAGGAAGGAAGATGTAGGATTCTTGTGTTCGATTTAAATATATATATTTTATATTCTTTTATTTATTTTAGTTAGAGAGCACGGGGGACAGGGTGGCGAGGGCAGGAGGAGAGGGAGAGAGAGAATGTTAAGCAGGCTTCAGGCTCAGCTTGGAGCCCAACTTGGGGCTCGATCCCATGACCCTGGGATCATGATCTGAGCCGAAATCAAGTCAGACGCTCAACCAACTGAGCCACCCAGGCCCCTAATACATACATATATATGTAGATATATAATTTAACAAATCAAGGTCTGTGCATTTTACCTGTGCCAGTTCTTGGTTCGGACAGTGTGTTAATGTTCTGTGAGGTATCATTAATGGGGGAAGCTGATGCGTAGGATCTCTGTGTCTTGTTTTAAAAATATATTTTATTTATTTACTTATTTATTTTAAGTGAAACTGCACTGAATGTGGGGCTCGAACTCCTGACCTTGAGATCAAGAGCCGTCCGCCCCAATGACCAAGCCAGCCGCCGCCTATCCATGTCCTCTTTCTGCAATTTCCCATGCGGCTGTCATCATTTCAAAGGAAAAAGCTTTTTAAAAATTATAAAAAATTTATAAATCTTATTTAAAAAATCAAACATATCCAGATATAAAGATAAAAGTCTTAAAGGCTTCCCGTGACACGACCCCTCCATTTCGTCTCCCATTAAAAATTCTAAGGTTATTTATTTATTTTGAGAGCAAGAGAGCATGAGTGAGTGGGGGTGGGCAGGGAGAGAGAGAGAGAGAGAGAGAGAGAGAGAGAGAGAACCCCAAGCAGGCTCTGAGCTGTTGGCACAGAGTCTGAAACGGGGGCTTGAACTTATGAAACCGGGAGATCGTGACCTGAGCTGAAATCAAGAGTTGACGCTTCACCAACTGGCCCCCCGGGTACCCCCCGTCCTTTGAAACCCCCTACAGGGGACCAGATTTTAACACTTGACAGTGGACCCTTCCATCTATATATGGAATCTTTATATTTCAACTCAGAATTGTTCATGCCCTACGAATCGTCCCCGTTTTCTCGTGTAATGACGCTGAGGGTCTTCCGGGTCACGGCAAGTGCCGAGGTGCCCCATTTGTTGGCGTGGTGCCCACATGGGCACTTGCATGCCGCCACGGGGGGGGGTGTCACAGAATGTGGGGCTGAGAAGAGAATTGGGGGGTCTGTACCGTCTGCGTGGGGAGCTGTGGGGTTCGCCCACACCCCACCGTGTGCTGTGTGGAGAATCTACTGCCATCATTTTGACGGCTGATCAGTTCTCCATAACGTGGGCCCCATACTCTGTTGAACCAACTCTAGTCATGGACCCTGCTGAGTCCTGGGGGGGCTGGGCAGGTGGGTGACTGTGGGCGTCTTAGCAGCTGCTGCATTCCAAGGACTTCCGGGGAGGTGGGCCTGGGTGGGCATTTGCCTTGCAGGGTTTGGACCCCTTGGGATCACCATTGTCACTCTGGGCGGGCTCGTGGGGCACCTGAGGCCAGGCGGCCAGAGAGCAGGAGAGCGAGGTGTGTCCTGTTTTCCCCTTTCCACAGCCTGTCTGCCTGCCTGCTGCAGGACGGGGTCCGGGACTTGGTCCCTGAAACTTGAGAGCAGGGGTCTCCTCAGTGCCCAGCGGGTGACCTACATCCAGGCTGATGGGAACCTTCCTGCCTATGCAGAACAGAGCAAAAGGGGCTGCTGGGCCCGGCTGAGCCTGGGGACCTGGTGCCGGTCGGGGCTGAGCCATCGCAGGGGGTCCCCATAGAAGCCCAGAAGGGGGTCATCTAGGTTGGCTGGCCAGTATGCGAAGGGTTTGAAACTGGAAGGGTCAGCTCATTGAGAGGTCCTGGAAGAGCAGCCACTCATGTCTCGGGCCTCGGTCCCTGCAAGGTGGGAACCTGAGTCCCTTCCCTACCCCCCACCCCCCTGCTGCGGGCTGTAGGGCCAGATGCTGGCACGGGGCGCGGGGGTCGGTGGGGGAAGCAAAAGTGTGAGGATTCTTGAGATGGATTCCTAAGTGCACCATGAACAGTTTAAGGCCATTTTGAGAAGTTTGACTCTTGAAACTTGTCTCCTTTTCCAAATAGCAACTGGCACAAATTGAGACTGATCTGAAGTCCCGAACAGCCGCCTACAACACCCTGAAGACGAACTTGGAGAACCTGGAGAAGAAATCCATGTGAGTTTCTGAGCTGCTAGAGCCAGGCTGGGGCGGGAGCTGGGCTGGGGCGGGAGCCGGGCTGGGGTGGGAGTCGGGCTGGGGTGGAGCCGAGCAGGGGCAGACGAGCCAGGCCGGCAGACACTGGATGCGCCCGCCTCTCCGGGAGGAGCCCTGTGCTGGGAGAGGAGTGGAGGGCCCTGGCGCACGTCACTGGGAGGAAAGGCTCGAGCAGGGGGCACCTGCGTCCAGAGAGGAAGATGACGCTGGCCTCCCCCCGACTTCCCTCCCTCCCCAACCCTCCCCAGGTCTGAGAATACCTAGGCTGTGCCCAAGGCCTTTCTTTACAGAGGGCCTTTCCCGCCCAGGCAGCAGGGAACCAGACTGTCAGAGCCTGGCCCTTTGCGAGGCCCCCCCAAGGGCAGCGGGGCCCAGAGCAGAGCAGCCCCAGGGACTCTGATGCCTTCTCCGCTCAACCGAAGGACCACCCTGTGAGAGGGGAGAAGCAGGCTGCTTGGTTGACAAACGTTTACTAAGCACCTACTATGCGCTTGGGCTGTGTGCCAGGCCCTGAAGATTCAAAGCAGAATAAAATGTAATTTCTGTACTGGGACAGTGCACAATTATTCACTCGACAGATATTTACAGAAAATCTGCTTTGTGCGGGGAGTACGGGTATAAACCAGACAGATAGGACGTGACAGTGTGACGGTAATGTGACAGTGCCGAGGCAGGAGGTATGGGCCCTGAGCCCGTGCAGAGAGTCCTAAGGGACTTACAGTGACTGCACAGGTGGGGGGAGGTGAGGCATTTTACCCACGGCTTTGGCCTTGGCTGAGTGCTTGGGAGCCAGTCATCAGGGAGGCGTCGGTGCTGGAATCTCGCCCGAGGGTGTAGGCGGTCTCATCTGCTGATACAATAGCCTTGAACCATGTGCTAAAAATACCATGACCTTGATTTCCACTGGGTCCCACTGGGCACGATGAAAGCCATTTCAGGTGAAGGTCCCCTGGCGGCTGGGCCCCTGAGGTGTGAAAAGTGACACGGAGCTGTCTCTGGGCCCATCTCTGCTCCGGACAGCCCGACACGAGTAACTCAAGCTGCCTGCCCCCCGCAGCCCCTCCCAGCAGCGGTGCCTCGCGCTGGGCCAGTGCGGGTGCTTGGAGGTGTTGAATTCAGCCACCCCTCGGTGACTGGCGATGGGGCCTCAGGCCCTGCCGTCCCAGCAGCTCCGGCCATCCAGAACTGGGGGGTGCGGGGCGCGGGGGCACACCCAGCCCAGGGCCCTGGCACTCCCGGGGAGCATCTGAGCCCTTCCTGTCTCCTGCCTGCCCTCCGGTCCCCAGGCCCCGTGCTGTGGGTGTGCAGGGGGAGTGGGGGAGAGGGTCCGTGCGTCCCGGAAGCCCAGGCCCACGTCGTCTCTCTTCGCCTTTGTCCTGATCACCGCCCCCCTCTTTGTCCCACACGGATTCAGGGGAAACCTCTTCACCCGGACGCTGAGCGATATCGTGAGCAAAGAAGACTTTGTGTTGGATTCCGAGTATCTCATCACACTTCTGGTCATTGTCCCCAAGTAAGTGGCCCGGGAAGGTGGGTGCATTGGCCTGTGCTGGTGATCACGGATCACGTCTGGCGCACCCGACGGAGAGGAAGGGGAGCCTCCCACGGCCCCGGCCCCCAGGCGCACTAACTGGGCGTAGTGTGGGCGGGGCAGGGGCATGGGGACGCGGTGACCGCCCCGTGCCGTAGACAGGGGCCCACTTCCCGCACAGCAGACCCGGGGCTGCTGGTGTTCCCTTGTCCTGAGGCCAGAGAGGTCAGCCGGCTTGCCCCAGGCCACACAGGGCCAGGACTAGAAAGTCCCAATATGTCACATGGGCCCTCTACGGGGTCCCCGGCCCTCATTGGGAGACTGGGTCCGGGACGGGGCTGGGCAGGGGATTCTCAGTGGTCATGGCAGGGCCTTGGGGTGCGGGGGGCACTCTGGCCCAGGCCTGCCCACTCCAGTCCTTTGGGAAGAGGAAGGTACAGTGCCTGAAATACTTGGGACACCCCAAGTTTGAAGTAGAAATCGCTGAATGATTCTGTGCCCTCACAGACCAAGCTACACACAGTGGCAAAAAACCTACGAATCCCTCTCGGACATGGTGGTCCCGCGGTCAACTAAGTAAGTGAGACCCCCAACCTGGAGCCCGGTCACCAAGCATGCCCGGAGGGACGATGGCAGGAGCGGGAGAGGGTGGGCCACGGCAGGTGGCTGAGCCCACATGGCCAGGGGTTAGGAAATTGTAAGGGACGTCCGGTTCCGGCCCTCGGCTGCTGGCCGGGCCCCGGTACAAGGGCTGATGGGGACGAGCCTGACCTTGGCAGTGACCCGCCTCCCTGAGGGGAAGGACAGGGCTCTCCTGGCCCAGCTGGTGAGTCCCATGAACAAATGCTTCTCTCCATCAGACTGATCGCTGAGGACAATGAGGGCGGCCTCTTCACGGTGACCCTGTTTCGAAAAGTGATCGATGATTTCAAAACCAAAGCCAAAGAGAACAAGTAAGGGCTGGCCTTGGCGGCTTCCTCGGGGTTTGGTCTGTCTCCACTGGAGGGGCCTCTGCTCTTGCTGGAAGCTTCTTGGTGAAAGCCTCTTGTTTGGTTGTTTTAAGGTTCACTGTCCGTGAATTTTACTATGATGAGAAAGAAATCAAGAGGGAGAGGGAAGAGCTGAGCAGGCTGCTGTCTGATAAGAAGCAACAGTATGTGAGTAGATTATGCAGGTAGCTCTGGTCAAGGTCAAGGGTGGCTCCTCCCAGGGGGCACAAAGTATGTGTTCCCCCGGGGCTGCCAGGGTGTGTCTGGGGAAAAGAGAGGGGCCCCCAGGTGGCATCTGAGCTGTGAGCTGGGAGCCTTCCTCTGAGCTCCTGAGTCCTGGCACTGCCCTTCCAGGAAGGGACTCCCAACTCCGCTCTGCAGCAGAGACACTAAGGCTCTGGGAGGTCAGTGAGCACGTCCCACGGGGAGGGGAGGGGACCTCACCTGACTCTTCTCCTCCCCAAGGTCAGGCAGGGCAGGCAGGGATCCCAGAGTGGAAAGTAGGTGGCTCTGTCCCCTCTGTCACTGCTGTTCTCAGCAGTACGGCTCCCCAGGAGTGATGTGACACCCTCTCTCGCCAGCACATGTGTTTATGTCCCGTATGCTTTTAGCAAAGAGTGGGTGTTTATCCCAGACACTTCTGACGACAGCCGTCAGAAGCCTCCCAAGTGCAAGGGCAGCTGAGCTCGGGAGGGGGGAAAGCAGGCTTTCAGTCTGTAAGTGTGTACACTGGGGCCCGGAGTCACTCTGCCGCTCTGTTGGGCACATTCCGTGTGTGGCATCCCCGCTGCAGAGCGGGCCCAAGCCAGGTGGCTCCTGGGGCCCTTTCAGTGGAAGGTCTCCGGTCCCTTCTCTCCCTTCCCCCCTCCCCCGGGGGCGGGTTCTCGGAGAAGCTTCCAAATCAGCCTCTAGAATAGAGAGGAGGGGAAGAATGTGGCCTTTTGGAGGAAAACCGGTGTGTAAACATAAGGTTGTAAGTATGTGCTTGGGTGAAGAGCAAGATATACCTCCCCGTGTGGCCAAGTGTTTGCCCCGAGGCTTCTCTGATGTTGGGCTGGGGGAGTCCGCACGTCCGACTTGTCCTCTTGGGTCAGGGGCCTTTTCACAGGGACTCTAGACAAGTCCCCCCTCGGAAGTGTGCAGCAGCACGGGGGTTCCCAAAATGGGGTTCTCCGAGCCCCCCAGGCCTGGCCCACCCCCTCTGAGGAGGAGCGGGAGCTGGTCGTTCGCTCGTGCCCGTGCGTGGCTTCAGCCCCTCGTCTGTGTGCGGGCGTGTGTGCGTGCACCAGCTCAACACACGTTTTTCAGATCCCAAATCTGCTGGGCTTCGAGCCCAGGTCCCTTCCTGAGACGAAGGGCTGAGGTGGCCCAGGGCCCTGAGGCCTCAGACCCAACGCACCCAGACAGCAAAGGTGATCACCGACGGGCTGGAAAACCAAAGGGTTTTTCTCCGTGACCTCAGCTCGCCCCAAACCCTCATAGCCCGGGAGCGCTCAGAGTGACCTTTCTCGGGCCCAGCCCTGGAGCCTCTATGTCAGGGCTGGACTGTGACAGCTGTCACAGGGGCCCTGGTGGGAAGCCCAGCCTTCAGAACGGGTGGTCAGGTCGCACCTTTGGTGCCCTGTCTGTGCTGGCACAGACCCGAGGATGGAGGTGATGCCCAGGAGCCCGACACCTGCCTGGGTCTCCGGTTACCAGCTGGCGTTTGCTTTTCTTTTTGTACCCGGTGGAGGGTTCCACGCCCCATGCTGCACTGGGATCCCTTCCAGGGTCTCTGTGTGCGGGGGAAGGGGATGCGGAGACACTAGCTCAGAAACCCTCTGCTCGCTGTGTGCCAGCGGGCAGGGGCCAGCCGGGGGCGGCCCTACCCTGGCTGCTTAGACCCTTTCCCCCTGAGCTCGTTGGGAGGTGGGTACGACTAGCATCCTCTGCCGTTCTGATTACTCATCAACCAGACAGGACAGGCAGGGGCCTGGGGTTTCAGCTCCATTTGAGAGCACGCGGTGTGGGGCCGGGGGTTCCTGTGCTCTCTATCTGCCTGCAGAGAGGATAAAGGGGGAGGCGTCCCAACAGCATCCGGGCTCGCTGTCTGCATGCTGAAGTGCACCCGACGGCCACTGTTCACACGGTGGCTGCGCGTGGTAGAGACACGCTCCTTAGGCAGAGCCATTTCCACCCACACCTCCCGGGGCTGCCCCTGTCCCATCCGCCCGCAGAGAGAGGTCCGGGCTGAGGCCAGGCAGACAGGAGGGATGTGGGCCCTGACCTCGTTGCCAGACACTGGCTCTGTCCCTGGAACGTGGGCCCTGAAGACTCTGACACCCCGATCCCATCTCCAGTCTGTCCAGCGTGCAATCCCGGAGGGTGGGCCGGCATCCCCGAGCTGGCCGCCCTGCGCTCCTCCGGCGCCGCGAATCATTTCTGTGTGTTGTGACGCATGCTTGCCGAAAGATTAACAAATCGTTTCTGTGCCTTTAGCAAACTTCCTGTGTTGCTCTTAAAAAGGGATCAGCCACCTTCCTGGACCACAAGGTTAAGGTAACCCCGCTAGGGAACCCCGATAGGCCCGCTGCGGGGCAGACGGACAGAGAGAGAGAAAGTGAGGGCGAGGGAGAGGTAAGCAGTCCCTGGGAGCCCAGGCCTCTCCCCACTCGCATGTCCTCGCCGGTGCAGGCACCCTCTGAGAAAACAGCCTCGTGTCTTCTGGTTTTGAATGTGGCTTTTGAGGGCTTAAATCAAGGAACCCAGAATTGACCGGCTTCCTCCTCCTCCGGAGGGCCTCCTTGGAGCTGCCCCGTGCCCCCGGCAGTGGATGGTGCTTGCTGGCCAGGGTGCCCCTGCCCTGCCTGGAGGTGGCTGGACTGGTGACGGGGACAGGCCCTGCTGGTGGTCGGGCGGCTCGGCTCTCCTCCCCTGGCTGCCCTGGCTGGACCCACCCCTGACCTTGGTGGGCACTTGGAGGCGTCGGTGGGAGCTCAGGGCCTCTGCTCCAGGCCTCTAGGCTCCCCCAGAGGAGCGGCCACCACAGCACTAGTGGCAGCAGGGGAGCCCCCCACCAGGAGTGGCGGCAGGTGGATGACGCCAGGACCCGGGACAGCGCTTCCCTGGGAGGCGGGCTCCTTGGCGGCACAGCGTCAGAGGGAAGCCTGGGAGCTGCTTGCTGACAGCCCTGAGGTCAGGGGCTGCCCAGCTCCCTGCAGCCGGGTCCGCGGTGGCCCCACGCATGTGCCAGGTGGCAGGCCCGCTGCGCTTCCCTGGCACCAGGCACCCTGGAGGCCCCCGTCCTGGGCCTCGCCTGGGTCTTGCCCAACTGACTCGCTGCTTCTGCTGGCCGCTGGGCATTTCTTCTCAGCTCCGGGCTTGCTTCCTAAAACCCATGTTCTTCTGGGCCCCACGTCGGTCAGAGTGGCCAGCAGCCGTCACCTGCTGTCCTGTCTCTGCAGGGACCGCTGCTGCGCTGGCTCAAGGTGAACTTCAGCGAAGCCTTCATAGCCTGGATCCACATCAAGGCTCTGCGGGTGTTCGTGGAGTCTGTGCTCAGGTGCGTGGAGGAGACGCCCCGCCCTGGGGAGGGGTGAGGGGAGCAGCCAGCTCTAGGGGCCGCCTGCCCCTTCCAGCCCCTCCTGTGTCCTCTGGGACATGCCCAGGCCCTCCCGCCCCCTCCCCGTGCTCCTCCTGGCTCCTGGCAACCTGCTGAGCATTCCCTGAGTCACAGGAGCCTTCCCTCTGCCCCGTGGGCCCCGCCGTCCTGGGCTCCGGGCAGGTGTCCTCTCTGCCGCACCCCGTGCACCTGCCGGGGGCTGGCGACTCCTAGAGGAAATGGCAGCACAGTCTCAGTCCTTGACCTCCGAGGCCCAAGGCAGCACAAAAACGAAAACCCGACCCAAAATGAACTAACCACAACCAAAATTTTGCTTTGATTTTTTTTAACAAAAGTGAAAAAAAATCACTGTGGAAAATTTGGGAACTACAGGTAAGTACAATGAAGAAAAATCACCCGCGATGTTAACACAGAGAGAAAACACTGCTGGCTAGCGTGCAGGTGCGAACTCCTTTAGGAGTTTTTCTTCCTTTGCATTTTGCCTTTTCTCATTCTACAGATCTGCATATTTTTTGACTAAGTTTTTGTAAAAATGGAATCAGTATTTTTTTGAAGCCTGCTTTTCTGCCACGTTTTGAACATGTCCAGTGTCATGAGCTTTGGGGGGGAATCTTGGTAGCATCATACACGGCTGGCTGTACTCTTTTTCTGGAAGCTTCCATCCCTGCGTCTTGGCCTGCTCCGGCCCTCGGACCCTCTGGAGTGCTCTCCCAGGCCCCTCCCTTGCCTGCAAGGCAGGTGGCCCCCGGATCCCTTCCCAGCCATCCACCGGGAGGCCTGTTCCCTACTTTCTCTTTCCTGTCTGTGCCTCCCACCTCTTCCTGACCGCCTCTCACCTAACCCCGGCCTTTCCTGGACGTCTGGCTCATCTTCCCTCCCAAGCCCTTCCTCCGGCTGCCCCATTCATGCCAGTGGACTCACATGCTTCCTGTTAGCAGACCCCAAACCTCCGGGCGGGCTCAGATGCCTCCACACCCTCATCCTCACCCCTACGCCCACTCATGCCCCCCACGGCGCTCCTGGTGGGCCACCCGTCTTGCCTCTGCTTTCTCTCTTCTGTCCGCCTCCCACCTGGCCTGGCCTGGCCGGCTCTTGCCTCAGGCTCTCGCCTGCTGCTCGGCCTCCCGTTCGTCCTCCACGTGCTGCCAGTGTGGTTTCGTCCAAACACAGATGAGATCTGGCCGTGGCTCCTCCCCGGCCGCCCCCCCCCCCCATCTTAGAGGCCTGGAATGTATGGGTGGTGGCACTGGGTTGCCGGGCGTAGTCAAGCTCGCCTGCAGTATTCCAGCCGCACGCAGTGTAGACGGGCTTGAGACTGACCCTGCTTGCCTTGAAAATGAGTGGTTCTCAGGCTCAATACAGTGTGGATGCCCATTTGAGAGAGAGAGAGAAAGGGAGAGAGAGAGGGAGGGAGGGATGGGTGTCCTTAAGCTGGACAAAACTGGGTATTTCTCCTAAAAATAGATGTAAAAATAATTCTTTACAAGACTATCAATGTAGGACTTTTTTTAACTGTGTATATTTCCTGAATACAGTTGTATATATGAACACTGTTTAAAAAATTCAAGTTCAGAAATATATGCTGTGGAAAAAGTTCCTGCTCCCCGCTGCCCATGATCACGGTTAATGGTTTCAAGACTCTTCCCCCCAAATGGGAGCCTTTAATGTCCTGCGGCTTTTTTCACCTGCTTTGAATCAGTCTCCTCGGTGCGCGTGAAGCTGCCCGATCCTTTTTTAATGGCTTTTTCATATTCTATCCTGCGGACAGATCACGATCTGGGAAACAGATGTTGAACTAACATGTTTGTTGGAGCGCGTAGATGGTGACGTTCACCTGCTTGCCTGGTCCTTTGACCCCTGCTGGTCTCTGCCCCGACCCCAGTCAGCAGCTGGGTGCTGCCTTCCTCTTCTCCAAGCTGTTTTGTACTTCCCACCTACAGGGGGTGGGGGCCGGGGTGGGGGGCCGGCTCGCTCTCTGCCTCTGTCACCCAGCCCAGAGTCTGACAGAGTAGATGCAAAATGTTCGTGGGCTCCAGAGTCAAAGGGAAGTGGACTCAGCGGTCAGTTGAGGGCGAGCTGGTGGACCCTCGGGGCACAGGGCCCGGGCCTCCCAGCACCTGGGATTCGGAGTCGGGGAGGCTAGTGAGTCTGGATCTCGGCAGAGGTGTTGGTGGGAACAGAGGTGAGGAATCCTAATGGTGGCTGTGTGGCTGCGTCTGTCTGGGAGACGCCTACGGAGGGACAGCACTGAGAGGGTGCCTCGGGGAACCCCGACACTTAGAGTGGAGGCAGGAAGCCCCTGAGGAAGTCGGGGGCAGGAGGAGGGAGTGGCTGACGAGTCAGGGAGCAGAAGCTTAAGGACTCTGTCCCTGTGAATGGGTCATGAGGTCACTGGTGGGACAAGCTGCAGTGTGGTGGCCGGATGACTGGGTGACACGGGACACTGGGTACTCTCACGTTTGGAATGAGAGCCCTAGGGGGTGAGGATGGTTTTATAAAGCAGGGCAAGAAGGGGAGAGGTTGCACGGAAGGGGCGGTGGCAGAGAACGCTGCGCCCCTGTGGCACCGGGGCGTCGGGACGGGGCCGCACATGAGGGCACCCCACCCGCGACCTCAGTGGTCAGGGAGGACGGTCCTCTCGTGAGTGCTGCAGGGCAGGAGCAGCGTGGGGGACAGCCCCGGGGAGAATGAGGATGACCTGGCTGTTCCTGGAAGGCAGGTTCTGAGCAGAACAGAGAGGGCATTCATTTACGTTGATCCAGAGGGAGGGTTAGCGGGGAAAGGACTGGAAGGATCTGGAAAGAATGTGGGAAGCCCCGAAGACAAAAGTGGGCTGAGAATGGGGTCAAGAGCTTGGAGGTTGGTGAGGGGGCGAGGGGCATTCGGTCAGTCAACATTCACCAAGCGCTGAGGGAACGCCCGCTGCCCTCCCGGTCCGGGGACACGGGCTGTGCACGGAACAGACTCGCGGCCTCTGCCTGAAGGACGCACAGGCTGGGAAGGGCAGGAGAGCTCGGACACAGGGGTCCGTGCTCAGGAGGAGAAGCGAGCTGCCAGGGCAACCTGGCAATGACTGGTGGAAGGAGCAGGTTGGACGGAGCAGGGGTGGCGCCGGGGTCTGGGAGCTGCAGCGCCGTCCTTAACGTCCACGCTGCCAGGGGGACCGCCAGCAGCTGGAGAACGTGTTGCTGAAGCCGAGGGTGTGCCGTGGGTTTCTGGAAGCGCTAGGACTGGCAGTAGGGAGTCACGAGGGGGCCGCTCACTCAGGTGACATGGACGGGCCCCCCCCACCCCGCCACACACACTGACTTCCCGGGGAGCACCGGAGCTCTGTGGTCAGAGGGGAGCACAGAGCTGAGGCCATGGGCTGGGCCGGTCCCCTTCCCTGGGACGCAGCCCACGTGCTGCCTCCCTGCCTGCATCCGCCAGCTTCTCTGCTCTGGCCTCCCAGGAGGACGACGTGGGCGGGGCTCGGGGCTCCGCCCAGGACTGCGTAGGCGTCAGGCCTGGCTTGTGGCGCGGGCGGTAGGTCCCACGTGTGGTCACGGCCTCCTTCACCTACACGTTCCTTCTCCAGATCCTCAGGCCTCAGTATTTCAGTGCATGCTGCACTGGTAATGGCCAGAAATGGCCTGTTCTAGCATGTTCCTCCCCAGAGAAATCGTCGTTAGTCTCCTCTCTGACCCTAGACATTTCATCCAACCGAGTTTTATTTCCCCAAGCGGAGTCGGCTGAAGCTGTTTCCTCACTAGAACTTCCTCTATCTCTCGTCTGGGTTATCCAACCCCATCCGCACCCGGAGTTAACTCATGCGCACGTTTTGTCTGTCTGGGAAGGTACGGACTCCCGGTGAATTTCCAGGCGGTGCTCCTCCAGCCGCATAAGAAGTCCTCCACCAAACGTTTACGAGAGGTTCTGAACTCGGTCTTCAGACATCTGGATCAGGTGGCGGCCGCCAGCGTACTGGATGTAGGTATAGCTCTGACCCAGAGACCGGCGGGTTTCCGCACGGGGGTCAGCCTCCCCACCCGGGGGAGAGGGCCACGTCTCAGGCCCTGAAACAGCCAGTTAGGAAGAGCTGCGTTTCACAAACGCGGAAGGGTCACAAGGAAGAGGCTGTGTGTGTGCCTGTGCGCACGGGGTAGGGGTGCGCGGGGCGGGAGATCCAGTCAGAGCCTGGAGAGCCTCCTCAGAAGCATAAACACGGGGCGGCAAGTCTAGAGCGGCGGTCGCGTGTTCCTTTGCAGGCGTCCGTGGAGATCCCTGGGCTGCAGCTCGGCACCCAAGACTACTTCCCCTACGTCTACTTCCACATCGACCTTGGCCTGCTCGACTAGGGGCCGCCGGCGCCGCGAGGCCTTCCCGAAAGCCGTGTGGGCCGTCGCCGCCTTCCCCTGGCCGGAGGACCCTATGGGATTTAGATTTTTAGAGAAATTGCTCACAGAAGTTAATTACAGTTGTATTTATTTTTTTTAAGTTACAATAAAGAAATGCTCAGTCCTTTGGCCTTTTATATTCTAACATAATTCAGGACTTGACATAAATGGGGACTGCCTAGAAACTGGTCACCTGCTGCTGTATTTCTGTGTCTTAACGGACCTCTTGGGAGGGCTTGGGAAGAACATTAAAATTCTGGAGCTGACCGTATAATCCGCTGTACCTCCTAACAGTCAGTGGGGATGGCCCAAAAAGCAAAACACTGGGCACGAAATGCAGTTCCCAACGGCCAACCCATGGTTTTTCATCCTTCTTTCTAGAAGCTCGCTGTCCGCCTCACACGTCACAGATGGCGCCTGGCCTAACGGGACACACGTACAAGCCGTGTGGTGGTGGGCGTCTGGATGGCGTCCTCAGAGTCACAGGTTTATAGGGAGGGGCAGCCCTTCCTAATATTAATTTACTGAATTTATGATGTGGACACTAATTTCATACGTCTATTGGCATTGTCCAAAATATTATTTTATTTTTTAATGGAAAAAAGCCATTAATATTCAAATGAAAGAATCACATTAAAAAACTTAGATATAAGAAACAGCCTCCAAGAACATTCAAGCAGCCATCAGAGGGAGGGAAGAGTATTTCAATAGCCCACCGGTTTTTCCAGAATATTACTTGACAGAATACAACCCAATTCATCGGCTACAACAATTCATAGAATTTTTCATTGTTTTCTTGAGATGCAAAAGTTCGCTGCTGCAGTGTGTTCAAATGACCGATCAAGTGCTACTTCTTGGTGAAAAAGGCCACTGATAGATTCATCCGATCGTAAAGAATGTTCCTTCACTGCTGAGGAAACCTGCTCCCAAGAAAAAACGGAAGTCTGTGCCACGCCTCTCACAGCTCATCCTTTCCCAGGTCGCTGAGGTCAATGTCGTCCAGCTCCACGTCGCTGAGGTCAATGTCGTCTTCCACGGGAAGCTGGGAAACAAAGCGGCGCGTTAGGCCCTGCAGGCTGGGCTGCACAACTACCCGCGGGACGGCAGGGGGCGCTCGCAGGCTCGCGGCGAGCAAGGTCCTTTCTAGAGACGCCCAGGGTCACAAAACCGACTCTGTCCTAACCCCGGCTCCCACTTTTAGCTTTTCCTGTTATTTTACAGATGGAAAAGCCGAGAACTTAGGTGAGGTTTGACTTCACATACCACCTGCCCCTTTAACACCGACAGCTGGTTAGCCCATCCTTTGTGGGGGAAGGGGCAGAAGTGTGCCAGAACACACGCTGATTCCAAAGGTGTGATTTTGTGCCTCTCAGACACAAAGGAAATGGATTCCAGGTGAAATGTTCAGTTTAGGGGTCACAGGAAAAAACCCTCATTCCTGAAATTTATCTTGGTTGTCTCTGTCAAGACCAACCATGGTCACGCAGCCCCAAAAGGCTCTCAAGGTTATGACATTTCTGATCTCACGCCAAGGACAGAAAGGACTTGGCCTACGAATGGCGAAGACGCCCAGGGCGGGGACCATGACGAGAGGCCGGACAGGCGCGTGGCCTCAGGCCTGGGGACTTACCTCGCCGTCCTTGCCGTCCCAAGGCTCTCTGGTGCTGATGGCGGGGAAGGTCCCACCTCCCACAGGTGCTGTCGACCCGCGCCCGAAAGAGAGCTCCCTGAGGGGACAGTGACCAGAGCAAGGACATACTGGTGACTGATGGAAGACACAGTGTGTCACGTAACGACCTGCCTGCTACGCTTATGCAGACGCATCTCTCACCTCTTGCTCCCGAACAGTGCTGTCTGGTCACGCGAGGCCACCAGCGTAACCAGGCACGAAATGACTCAGGTCTTGGCATCAGCTAAAGCTAATTACTACCAATAATTAAGAAAAATAAACTTCTTTTGCTAGAATACAAATTTAAGTACGCAAAAGCTATCCACGTTAGCACAGACCACAGGCAAAACATTCGATGGACGAAACTGTGTAGTAGCCCCAAAAACACCTTAGGAAAGATGGCGTCTTAAAAGTAAGATTCGATTCCCGTCCCCAGACTTCTCCTCGCGGGCAGAAGCCGGTCCCGGCAGCCCACGGGCAGATCCAGCGGTGCTGGTGGCAGTCCTCCCACTTCAAGCTTTACGACATAGGAGAGAGTTCTACGGCGACGGGCGTGTGAGGTCGCAGCTCTGACCAACTCTGGTTTCACCAGGAACTCGTAGCGGCAACCACTAGACTGGGAACAAGGCTTCTTTAAAAAGAGCCTCCAAATACCCTCTGGTGAAGGTGGCGTGGGGAGCCAGACGGTCGCGGGAGTGTCCCGAGTGTGTGACAGCTACTCAGCCCAGTGGGGAAACTGGGGAGTTCTATCCGCTGCCCATGGCTACTCCGCGGTTTTTACAATGTGTTCTCAGAGGTTCTCAGTGGGAGCATTTTTCTCCCTAGCGGACATGTGACAATGTCTAGAGACATTTTTATGATCACAACCGCGTGTGCGCGTGGGAAGCGTGCCCCTGGCATCTGGAGGATAGATACTAAGTATCCTGTAACACAGGACAAAGTTCTGGCCCAAAATATCACGAGTGCCAACGTCGAGAAACCCTGAGGTCTGATGAGGAGTTACACTCAGCCGACTGTCCCTGCGCTCTGACCCCACCCACTGCCACTCACTGAACGGGGAGTGTCACCCAGCACCGGGCGCACGTGCGGGGTAGAGAGGCACCGGGCACAGCGAGGCAAAACCGTGTCTCTCAGACCGTCTGAAACTGACACAAGAATGGCCCCATTCGCTGAGGGGCACAGGCCGCCCCGTGCTCTGGCTGGTGCGGCGCACACACGCCCGTGGCTGTACTTCTCACTCGTCTGGGACTAGTCAGGTCACTCATCATCTCTGAACATCAGTCTCTTCATCAGTAAATGCCAGGACGTAGGCAGTTGGTGCTCAGAGAGAAGCTACCTTCCTACGTGATGGCAGCAGCACGAGCAACAGAAGGACTGGCGGAAACATGCCAAGCCACCTTTAAAGAGGAACAAAATTCTGGCGCTGTGAGCACAGAGCCCAACGTGGGGCTCGAACTCCCGAACTGTGAGATCACGACCTGAGCTGAAGTCGAAGTCGGATGCTTAACCAACTGAGCCACTCAGGAGCCCCAAACAGGAACAGAATTTTAAGGAAAGTGTGCCTTGAGGACAGAGTTCAATTGTTAGGAAAAACAAAAACAAAACCCAAGCGCTCTCACAGCTCAGTCCCGCCCCGCCCCTGCACTGCCCCTGACCCCTGCAGGGCTAACCAATAACCTCTCTTCTCAAAGAGCCTGAGAAACACAGCTGCGGCGTCAAGCGATGAACTTCCGTGAACCTCAAGTCCCTTCCTCACTTCTGGCCACGTCATGCACAACCACATACTGGTAGCTTTGGTGGCGACCCCAAAAGGAACACTTAACTAACGAGCTTTCGGGGAAGGACACGGAACCCCTAACACGGTCGTGGGCTGACTGTCAGTTTCAGTTGCTGCTGGCACGTTCACAACCGTTAGTTTCAGCAGCATCGACGTTAACAAGTGCCCAGAGGCTCACCCGCGCCCCGATGGTGCGCACTCCCTGGCTGTCCGCTGGCCAGGCCGCACAGGCCTCTGGCTTTCACGTGCTCACGGGGGCGGCCAAGGCCACCAGCTCCCCGGCAGGCCCCGCACCGTCCGCAGGCGGCGGCCTCCTCATGGGTGGCGAGCACTGCACGTGCTCAGTCTCCTCTGAAACCGAGGTGCACGGGCCTAGAGACAAGTCCACGGTCCCCTACTTTGCCTCCTTTCTAGTCTCTGCCGCGTGCTTTCCTCCAGTGACGGGCTGGGTTCTGAGGTCTTCTGCTGCCTCTAAGGCACACAGTTTGAGGACCACTGGCCCGTATGATCCCAAGCACAAAAGTAATGGTCCCCAGTTGACAATACGCTGTTGTTCCGGACCTTTCCCGTGAACTCTCACCTCCTCTGTACTAAAAAACAAAAACCACGACAAAAAACAACCGACCAGAAAAGGGAAACCAGCTGAACAGAAACGTGCAGAAGACCAAAGCAGGCGGCAGGCCTGTCCTTTCCAGTGAGCGAGTGCAAAGGCGCGGCCTCCCTGGGACTTGTCGCCCTCAACCATTTCTCACGATTGTGACACGGGAATCAGCTGTTGAAAGAGGACACTTGAGAAGCAGAGCTGACCCTGAACGCGGGGTGAACTTGTACAAGCCCGCCTGCAGACTGTCACGGCAACGTGAGTGCATGGCCTCGCACCGTTTTCTTCGTAACATTTCCTCTTCCCGGACTTACTCGGCTGTAAGAATGCGGTGTAGAATACAACACACACAAAACGTATTAACTACCAAGAGCTCAGGGCCGGCCAGGCCCTCCAGTGGTAGAGAGATCAGGTCCGTGTAAAAGAGAGTCACCTCCGTGAAACTCAGTTACGAGGAAGAGGTATTAACCAAATCGCCACACATCAGCGTCACTGGCTCATATTTACCTGAAAGATGATCAAGTTAGGTTTGAGAGGAGCTGGATAGCCGGGCAAGACAGCTCTATAAACTGGATTTTCAGTGTTAGGACCTATCATGTTGTCCGCCCGTTGCTGGAATTACTTCAGACGTGCGCGCTCTGAAGCTAATGGCCAGAGACAGAAGCCGTGCTAGCTGGGGGGGGGGCTACCAGCCTGGATGAAACTTCTATGAGAATCTGAAAGAGCTCAACGCAATGGCGCAAAGCAATAAGGTGGCTCTTCCTCTACAGAATACTTCCGGAGAAAAGAGAACAAAAGCACAAAAAGACAATTTGCTTAGAAGTCAAGCCCCTAATTCCCTGGAAGGCCAAGGGCATGACAATTCCCGGTCTACGGAAGCCTGGTCGGAACCCGAGCCACGCCACAGCAGCAGCCGGGACAGCGGGGACTCACCTGAGGAACTCGTTGATGCCCTGCTCGCTGAAAGAGCCCTTCAGAAGCGCAAACTTCATCTTGCGTGCGTTAATGGCCGCCATGGCGGGGTACCCGAAGCCCCCGATCCCCAGCGCAGTTTCAAGTTCAGACTGGGCTCCAGCTTCTGTCCACAGCCATCTAGAAAAACAGGCTTGTTTTAGGGTAAAGATCCCTTTCAAATTAGTTAGTATCTAATTAGCAGACATTAAACAAAACAGCAACAAAAAGACTACACTCCAAATATTCCATGGAATGAAATGTAGGAACAGAAATAAAATACGAAAATAATGTATTCTAGATGTGCTCGTCACGACAGCTCCTGTTTTATGTTCCCTAGACTCTCCCTCCAGAAGTCTCCCACATCCACACATTGCTTTCCTCCCGGCCTCCAAATACCGTCCACTGAACCTGGGGAGTTTTCGGTCTCTGTCACCCGAGATCCTGCTAACATCACCTGGGTGATGAGGCATGTTCTACAGCAGAATTACTTCTTTGTAAGACTTATAAGGTATATTATTACTCAATACCTCTAACAATGCTCAACCACACTTCTTACTCAACTTCTAGAATGGTGAAGAATAAGGAGGCCAGGATGCAGTTTGCTGTAGGCACATAATAACCTACTGAACTAAGGGAGAGAGTGCAAGGTCCCAAGGGGACAGCAGCAGCACGAGGTGGGGGGGGACAGAAACGGACAAAGGCCGAGGAACAAAATGGTAAATGGGAAGGAGGCAGATGTACTTTGTTTTTTAAAACTATGCCTGTATCTGGGGCGCCTACGTGGCTCAGCTGGTGATGAGTCCAACTCGGTGTTGGCTCAGGTAATGCTCTCATAGTTCGGGAGACGGAGCTCTGAGCTGGCTCCGTGGATTCTCTCTCACTCTCTCTCCGCCTCTCCCACTTATTGTGTGCTCTCTCAAAATAAACTTAAAAAAAAATGGTTCTCATGAGAAAAACATACTGTGGCACAGACAGGAAAGAGACCCGCATTACTTCTTTCCCTTCTAGATAATTATTATTTACATCTTAAGTTTTTAAAATGCCAAAGCAACAGGAACACACCCGACAGAAAACACAGCAAGAACCAGATACTTTTAAAAGAAAAAACAATTGAACAGTTATCATGTTTGAGAGACAAAGAGACAACACATGTAAGTGGGGGCAGGGCAGAGAGTGAAGGAAACACAGAATCCGAAGCAGGCTCCAGGCTCTGAGCTGTCAGCACAGGGCCTGACGCGGGGCTCGAGCCCACAAACCACGAGATCGTGACCCGAGCCGAAGTCGGACGCTCGGCGGCTGAGCCGCCAGGCGCCCTGAACCACATGCTCTCCTCTCCGAATCACACCGAGAGAGTCGGGTCAGTAACTTACCCCCACATTTTCTTTTTGTATTTGTCTGCCAACTTGAGAAGAACTTCTAAGTAAGAGTTTCTGCCGGCAGCTCCTGATTTAAACAGGCATAATGTTTACAGGCAAACATAGAAGAACCCGTCACATCCACCCACTGCGAGGCCCTCCCAGCCCCGCCGCGGCAGCCCCGCCCGCCGTACCGGTGTCGAGAATGTGGGGCAGCACGGCCACGACGCACAGCTGGTGCTCCTCACAGGTCTTCTTGGCGACGTCCTCGTTGATGATCTGTGGGCCCAGAACACGAGGGGTGGTCGGAAGGCCACCGACACAAAACCCGAAGGTAAGCCTGATGGCAGAGCCTCGGCACCATCACGTCCTGACATGCCCCATTCGCACTACCAGCCCCGCCGCCCGCCGGCCTCCCGGATTTCTCCCCGGCCGTCCTCGGGGCCGGCGTGGCACCTGCCGACGACACCCGTGGTCGCCGAAGGCCTCAAGGAACCTGGCTCTGACAGTCACCTGGCTAGACAGGTAGATGGGGGTTATGTATTTACGAGAACTTGAGGCTCTCTGTGCCTCTGTTTCCTCACGTAAAACTCACGTAAAATAGGATAAAAACAGTATTGACCTCTAGACATTCACGTGAGGACCGAACGGGGAAAATATACGTAAAAGCAGCGGAATGATGTGGTCCCACGGTCACATGGTCAGGTGCCCCACAAACAGCAGCTGCGGCTCAGGGAACGGGGATAGAGTGGCTGGACGCGCTGTTTTTACAAAGATTGGTGCAGCTGTACTCAGTGTAATGATCTTAATACTAAAATTGTGAAAAGCCCCAGTTTAGCAGACAGGTTTTCCCCACTTGAAAGTACAGTAATGCTCTAAAGAGAGCATTTTAAGAGAAGAAAAGTCCACCCGGAAGGACCAGAGGACTGTCACCCTGTGTCGATCGCGCGCCAGCGAAGCGGGTTACCTCCAGCAGCTCAGGAGGAGGGGCGTTGTCAGAAAACAAATCCAGGGCCCGGGAGACGATGTCGGATCGGGTCCGCCCCCCGTCATAATCCACCGGAGACTCCCCCTTCTGGAAGATCTTGATTGTAGGAAATCCCCGTATCTATTAAAAAGACAAGAGCACAACGTCAAACGAACATTTCATCAGCAGTAAAATAACCGTTACGGGTTCTCAGGTGCGTAGGTAACTTAACGACACCCCGAGCCCGCAGCCGCCATCAGGGATGAGACTCGGACGCCTGTTCCTGGGGCAGTTCTAGCAGCCTGCCTCCCAGTCTGCTCGAACCGCGCAAACACACTTAACACAACGTCTGTGCTCTAGAACAAACGAACTTCGGAAGCCCTCAGTGGCTTGTAACGGCCTGAGCAAGCGTGCAGCAGCCAGCAGAAGCGGTGAGATAGTGACCAAAAAAAGGAGAGATAGTCCCTAGTTCAAGACTTGCTAGTTTTAACAATAAACTAATTTAGTTTCATTACAAAACCGCCCAACCCCTCCCCTCCTACCGCACAGGGAAGCCCGGGTGAAGGGACAGCTGAAAACACTGTGCGCTCCTCAGAGACGCGCCCCGTCTACTCGCACTCACCCCATACCGGCTGGCCAGAACCTGGTTCACCGTGGCGTCCACGGCCGCCAGCTTCACTTTGCCTTTGGTTTGCTCCTTCACCTCTGTGGCTGCAGCGGCCCATTCTGGCTCGAGACTACGGGAAAATATTGGCACTTTGAAAGCATGTTTTAACTCTCAGCACAAATGCTTCAACCGACGTGTGCCTTTCTGCCCAACCCGGTTACACTGCACTTGGAAACCATGGGGCGTAGCTTCACGTACCATGTGAGGCCGCCCTTTCCCGTTCACTTCCCAGGGCTCTGTCACTCCCTCCCCAACACAGGACGCTACGTCCCTATTAACTTTTGAAGCGATGACAAGAGAACCTCGGCACCGACGCCCACGTTCAACATTCACTCCGCGCTGGGGCCTCCCGGAGACCGTGGGGATCGCGTGCGGTCCGGGTCAGCTGCCTGGGAGCGGGCCCGGCGAGTACACCCCAAGCACGGGCCTCAAAGTACTCGGTAAGAAGCCCTTACTTTTTACAGTGTCCACACCACGGAGCATAAAATTCAACCATCCAAACGTCTTCACTCTCAAGGACATTCTTATCGAAGCTGTCGTCCGTCAGCTCAATCACATCCTTCTTACTCGAACTTTCACTTCCACCCTGTGGCGTGGGACGTGAAACATTAAATTACACTTGCCAGAAAGAACACTGTTCGTGTTCTAAACAGATACATACAAGAACCTCTCCCACATCTTAGCAAAGTTTGGAGTTTTTGTTTCTAGTGAAAACTATTTCACTCGGATTGGGCTCATTCTTTAATATCACACTGACTTGCCGCACAGTGTTTACTTTCAATTCCCAGCACCTTCCCTGTAAGCTGTGAATGTACCTGAACTCTCCCACCTGCTGTTTTGTTACGAGACCCCCTCCCCGACGCCCCCCGCTCAGAGGCCCCCAAACCACCACTCTAGTTCCGACGGCGCGTGGCCGCTCATTCATCCCCGATGCTGACCGTCCCTGCGGTCACTGCCTTTCCACAGAGACAGTCTCTACCGTTCAAGAGAGCTAAAGATAACATTTCGTTCTTTATTTCCAAAGAACTTTCTTGAGTACTAAACCTAAGAAGCAGTCAGTTGCATTATACCGCTTTCTGATGCCTGGGCCAAAGGCCAAGTGCACAGAATCTCCGGGCGAATTCTACATCTGTATAGAGAAGCTATTTTCACCAGTCTCTGGAAGAGCGAAGGGCTATTTTACCTTTACGGGTTGGCATTTAATGCCTTTTCACAAGAACATTTGGTTGCACCTCACATTTCATGTGTGGGCATCTAAAAATACCAATCCGTGGAACAGGAACTTCTTTCTCTTCTTCCCTGTCCACTGAGATTGAGTCTTCCAGAACATCAGGCTGATTGCCAGACACGGACCACGAGGTCGTTCAAATTTCATCCCTCGCTGCCCCAGCCGATCTGGTCTCTCCCCACTTGGGAACTACAAACGCTAAGGCTCCCAGAGCCTGGCTCCCTGCCGGAAGCACGTTCTCCGTCCACAGCCCGCACTCTCCACTTCAGCGCTGGGCCAAGGAGGCCCGGCCTGTGGCCTGGTTCCCGGCCTGCAGAGGCGGGCGAGGTGCTCTGGGCCTAGTGACTTCTGAGGAGGCCCAACGAGCAGGCCAGTGGCTCATTCCCTCTGGCATCAGCTGATGCAACCTTGTAATATTTTTTTTTTAACTGAAAGTTCACTAATGTAAAAACACTAGTAACAACTAAAACACGAATAAACCCTATCCTCTACGAGGAGTCCGTTACTGTGGCGTCAAAATCCTCCCACACGCTCAAAGCTGGTGTCACAGAGCCTCACTTGTTTTCCAGAACTGTGTCCACCACCCCGGCCCCCAAGGCGGTCCTTCACGAGCTGGCGCAGGGCTCCGAGGGCAGCGTCTACAATGGCTTCGCCGGTCCTGCCGCCTACAGAAGACAAAGGACAGCCACGTGAGTGGGGGTGGGGGCCGTGCGCCTACACGACACGATCTAAAGACCTGGACCTTTACAAAACTGTGAGCTTCAGCTGATGTTTGAACAGACCCAACACCACATGGGTATTTAACATGGAGTCAAGTTCTCCCCGTAAAACATGTCGCCTCTCCTTCGGTTTTAGGTTACTAAACACAAACGTCCCGCTCGCCCACTAATCCCATCTGCAAAGGAGAGTAACTCACAACGTTCACTGAACGTGTAACGTGTACACAGATGAGTGAGAAGCCTGTTATCTAGTTAAAATAGTAGCGGACGTTTCTGAGGACAAATTACCAATTGAGGAAAATAGAAAAGACGCTCTTTCTCTATTTATTTTTGAGAGACAGACAGACAGATGAAGCATGAGCAGGGGAGGGGCTGAGAGAGAGGGAGGCACAGAATCCAAAGCAGGTTCCAGGGTCCCAGCTGTCAGCACCGAGCCCAATGTGGGGCTCGAACTCACAGACGGTGAGATCATGACAGGAGTCAAAGTCAGATGTTTAACCAACTGAGCCACCCAGATGCCCCAGAAGAAGCTATTTCTATGATGAAAAGCAGAAGAAACTGTGAAAAAAGTAGGATATGAAAGGTTTGAAGCCAAGTAACTGAAAAGCAATCCAGGCCTTACAAAACTGTATATTTTGGGCTTTTTTAGGTTCTTTAGCTGAATTCACTCCTAATCTAACAAATAATTAACCCTGTACTGAAACCCAATAATGACAACAGCCTTTGGAAGTTCCACCAAAAACTATACACTCGAGAAAAAGTCAAGGGGCTATTAATGGACTCAGGAGTGTATGAACGGTATGGGCCATGAGGGTATCTTCAGAGTTCAAAGACAAAACTCTAATGGAATCTCTTTAGAAAATTCCATGTATTTTTTAAATAGTTTCTTATCAAACTGCCAAGGAAGACAGAAAAACACCTGCAGACACTTGCAGACCTGACACGAGCAGGGAAAGAGAGCGCAGCCGCACTCAGGACACGCTCAGACGGTGCGGGACCCCGGCCCGGGTCACACCACCGAGCGCGTCACTTCCTCACACAGAAGGGCAAGACCTGCATCCTCCCAACCGGGGCCCCTTCTCCCGGTCTCCCGGGAAATCTCCCAAATCAAGAAAGGTACTGCCAGGGGCACCTGGGTAGCCAGCCAGTTAAGCGTCCGACTCCTAGGCTGGCTCAGGTCATGATCTCACTGTGTGCGGGAATGAGCCAGGAGGGCCTTGCTTGGGATTCTCTCTCTCCCTCTCTCTCTGCCCTCTCCCCACTTGCACACACTCTCTCCTCACAATAAATAAGGAAAACAAATGTACTAGGAAAAAAGACGGTTTTCACACTCTAGACCAAGAGGTGACGAACTCTCTGTGAAGTGCCGGACAGGGACGGCTCTCGGCTGTGCGGGCCATCCTGCCTGTCACAGCTACTCACTCTACCAGTTCGGTGTGACAGCAGCTACACACGGTATGTAAGTAGGTGTGACTGTTGAAAAACTTTTATTTCCAAAAACAACCGGGCCCTCACTCCGACTTTTTACCTACTTGCTCAAATTAAAATTCCAACCAGGGAAATAGAGTATTTAGGAGAAGTCCTTACCCTGATAATCTTCTGGTCTGTTTTTGTTGGATCCAAAAATCTTAATGGTGGGGAATCCCTGAACACCGTATTGCCCTCCCAGGGACTGGTGTTTGTCCGCATCCACGGCCCCGACTTTTACAATGTCCTGTGAAAACATAAAGGTATTACCGACTTTTCTTTTCCAGTGGAGCAGATTCCACAAAAATCCATCCTCTGACTCACGTAGACTCCAATATAACAAAGGGAAGGTTAGCATAGCACCAAGAATTAGCGTGACCGGGGGAATTAGGTCATTAATCTGGAAAACGGAATTAATAAAAACAGACAACGTAAAAATTACACGTGTAGTATCCCTTTGCTCCCTACATGATTTCAGCACCAGAACAAGACTTTTGAGCTTCAATATGGAAACGGACTTCCTGTGGTACGTTAAGCCCCGCCACGCTCTTGATTACACACACACAGGTGACCGTGGGCCTCTGAGAAACTTACTTTGAGCGCAGTTGCTGCTTTCTTCCATTCCGGTGTTAACCTCTGGCAGTGACCACACCTGGTAAGAGATGAAAGCACGAATAAGGCAACAGTTAAAACCTTTGATTCCCAATACAAAAATACTCCCCTCACCCCCAGTACTCAACTGAGCACGGGGTGGGTGCTGGCAGAAAATACATGCACCAATAAAACATGATCAGCGACGGAAAGGAACTCGCCATTTTAGGACTTAACGGTCACTTTTTCATATACTAATTTAAGAAGTTTCCAAGCTACTTCCTTTTTAAATTTTTTTTTTACATACATTCATTTTTGAGAGACAGATAGAGTGCAAGTGGAGGTAGGGCAGAGAGAGAACGGGAGACACAGAATCCGAAGCAGGCTGCAGGTCCTGAGCTGTCAGCACAGAGCCTGATTCAGGGCTTGAACTCACAAACCGTGAGATCATAACCTGAGCTGAAGTCGGATGCTTAACCGACTAAGCGACCAGGCACCCCGCCCCCCGCCCCCCGGCTACTATTGTAACTCTATCCCTGGGTAGGAATTTCAGTATTTATCTGCTCAAGCGTGGGGGTGACTGGGGGGCTCAGTTGTTAAGCGTCTGACTCTTGGTTGGTTTTGGCTCAGGTCATGATCTCTCGGTTCATGGGTTTGAGCCCCACGTCAGGCTCTGTGCTGATGGTACAGAGCTTGCTTGGGACTCTGTCTCCCTCTCTCCCTGCTCCTCCTCTGCTTTCGCTTTCTTTCTCTCTTTCACTCAAAAACAAACATTATTTGGTCAGGTGTGTCTCAATGTGTGGTCTGAGTTGTAAGTCGAGGCAAAATGCAGATTCTTAGGCCGCATGAACTCCAAACACCTCCAGAAGGGGGTCAGGAACCCACATCTTAGTAAGTTCAACCGGCGATTCTTAAGCCCAGTAAGGTCTGACATTCCCTGATCTAGTGCAACCTTTCATTTTACAGATGGAGCTTCTGAATCAGAGCCTCAACCTCCGTGCTCTTCGGCTCCCACAGCAGCACATGGGGTTAAAGATGTACACGTACCCCCAAACTCGCACGCCTAGCAAGCTGGAAAGTACTTGATACATTTACTACTACGAATGAACCAATCCGTACAGAATTCTCATTTGGATTTAACAAACAAAAAAACAAAGACAAGCTTTAAAAAAAAAAAAAACAAAGGCAGCAGGGTGAACAGTATTCACAGGGTGGTAACATCAATTTTCAGGCAGAGGGTTTTACCTTAATCTGCTGCCCTGAACATTAAGAGAAACAGTCCACGAGGACCGGCATGGAGTTTCCAAAACTCCATTTCATGGCCTCGCAGAGAAAAAGTTAACGCGATAAAAGGAAGCCTCTCATCAGGCACTCTCTAAAACGCACTCCCTCGGGTAAGAAGAATTTGTAACAACTTCATTCACTGCCCCTCCGTGAGCCTAGGGGGCCAGGGGGCACAGCTCACGTCTAAAAGGACACTCCGGATCTCAGGTCGCCGCCCAGCCCACCTGCGGACACAGCCGGCTGGGGCTCAGGCCACCCGCGGCCCTGCCGGTTCACGAAGTCACAGCCTCGTGTCCACTCCGCAGTTTCCATCAAGCTGTCTCTGCACTGCTATTTGTTGGGTTTTTGTTTTGTTTGCCTTATATGTTTAACTACATAATTAGTGCGAAATGGTATTTTGACTATATAATCGTGCACCGTTAATTTCAATGATGATTAGATCTTTACTCCACAAGTTTCCCCCAGCAATGCATGGAAGGGAAGAGAGGAATTTTTAAACGAAACTAAATTTTTAAAATTCTGTCTTTCTAGGGGCGCCTGGATGGCTCAGTCGGTTAAGCCTCCGACTTCGGCTCAGCTCAGAGCTCACCTTCATGGGTTCGAGCCCGTGTCAGGCTCTGTGCTGACAGCTCTGTATTTCTGGAGGCCACTCTCTCCAAGAAGCAGAGCGGAACCCATCACCAGTGTCTCCCTTTCCTGCGCCCAGTATTCTTTCAGCACGAAGGAGTTTCCCTTCCATCCAGACCCCACTTATCTCATTGTACAGATACATCTCCTTAAAATTATAAAAAAAAGTTCCTTTCTTCTTTCTTGCAACAACTAGCTGCTTACTTCAACCACTTCCCCCCCAGCGGACTCAATCCCCATGGCCTGTGAGAGACAACACTTCGTGGAATCTCCCGTTTCCCTCTCCATGTCTTTTAAACGAGTAGTACACTAGATAAACCAGATGACTGAAGAAAATCACATTTTTTACACAATATTCCTAATTTTACAGAGGCCCACAAATGACCCACAAGCGCTGTACACTCACCACGGAGCATAGAACTCTACGAGCCACAAACTATCACTCTGGATAACCTCTCGGTTGAAATTTGACGGCGTGAGCTCAACCACGTCGTCGCTAGAGGAGTACAGACCGTGCGCCGCCAGGAAGAAGGTGCAGCTCACCAGACCTGCAGCGAAGACAGAAAGCGTCCCGTTAACGAAAGGGTCCACGCCCTGGCAGGAAACCTGGGCAACTGGAGTTCTTCAACTGCCCAAGGTCCTTCACCCAGGAGGCCGGCCCGGGTCAGGCTCTTTCCGACCCCCAGTGCGCGTGCCCCTCGCTGCGGCGGCAGCCCCTGGACTCTCACCCCCGCGAGTGCAGCGCTGAGCGAGCAGGGAAGAGTCCACGCTCTCATCTCTTGAGCCGCAAGGGAAAAAGGTTCTTACTCCAGCGCTTTTTACGTACTGACATTTCCATTCTTTACAATCACCTTGTGAAGTAACACTATTAGTGCCATTTTACGGGCAAAGACACCGAAAAGTTGGGAGGCTCCTCTGTGACCCTGAGTGATCCACACAGCGTTTGTTACTTGGTTGCAATATTAGCACATTATCTTTTTTTAATGTCTACTTATTTTTGAACGAGAGTGCACGTGACCGGGGGAGGGGCAGAGAAGGAAGGGAACAGAGGCTCTGAAGCGGGCTCCACGATGACAGCAGTGAGCCTGACGTGGGGCTTGAACTCATGAACCAGGAGATCATGACATGGGCTGAAGTCAGACACCCAACCACCAGGCTCCCCAGTACAGTATCTGCATTAAACTTCTTCTGAAGGAAAAATTAATTACTTGTCTCGTCTACCGAACTGGGACTCTATCAGGGCAATAACTGGTTTTATACGTATTTTTGTTTCTACTCGCGCTACTTGTGGCCGTCACCAGACACGGGCAATGCTGCTGGGTGAGCTTACGAAGAGGTGTCAGGCCAGTGTTACAGAACAGGGACAATGGTAGCGTCTTACTCACAGCGTGCTTTAGCCACACTGTGGACCGAATGCATTTCTGTTGGCTAATCTAGGAACTTCACACAAACTGCTAACAACTATATAGGAAAACAAATTCTGAAAGGAGATGGAAATATCTTAAAAACTCAAAACGTTTTTGAATTGGTAGTACCATCAAAATTCCTAACTGCACTGCCTGTGCCCTCCAGCACAACGCTAAGGTATAGACTGTTCTTGACCTAATATTTTCTCATTTGCTGGCTTCCAGGTTGAAATAGATAAACTTTAGAATATTAAAGAAATTTCTTCCTATTTCTTTTTAGCATCT
>PISW01003001.1:0-229908 GCA_004023785.1 Mungos mungo | reverse complement strand
GAGAAGTTACTAGAGAAATGGTTAAAAGGGACCCTACGAAAGTTGGACAGTACCCCAGAGTAGCTTCCGGGCCTGGCAGGGGCAGAGGCAGGGGTACCCCTGGGGAACTTGGCAGGTATGAGAGGGAGTTGTAGTTGTGTCTGAAGGAGAAGCCGTTGTTTGGTAGAGGAATGGCTGACTGGGGAAGACGGCAGATAGGAAATTCCATGACCTCTCCCTTCTCTTTTTTTTCATATTTAACATTTATTTATCTTTGAGAGAGATGGAGAGACAGAGTTGAACGGGGGAGGGGGGAGGGCAGAGAGAGAGGCAGACACCGACTCTGAAGCCAGCTCCAGGCTCTCAGCTGTCAGCATAGAGCCTGATGTGGGTTCAGACTCATGAACCACGGGATGATGACCTGAGCCAAAGTCAGATGCTCAGTGGACTGAGCCATCCAGGTGCCCCGACCTCTCCCTTCTCTTTCCCTCTCTGTTTCTGCTGGCCTGCCTTGGGGCATTTGCAACCAGAAGCCAGAGAGCAAAGGAGCCTTGTTGTATAGATATAACCATTAAGAGTCTGACTCCTGGGTACAGAGCGGGATACAGGTTCCAGAGTGGATCTAGTGGGGTTAATGCAGAACATGACCCCAAAGAGTGTCCCATGAAAAAATCCAGTGATACCTACTTTGTAAGAACAATAAGTAATTTTGGTTAATGACTAAAGAATCATTTTGCCGCCTGGAACTTCACTAAAAGCTAACCATTATGATATGATAGTAATAAATGGCAAGATCCCACTTAATTTTATATATTCACATTGGTAGAAAAAATAACAGAGAAATGGCTTAGCTGTCAAATATTTTGTATTCAAGCAACCTGTCCTTGACCCCATGATGACAAGGTGGTCATCAAGTCCCTCTGGTTGAGAGGAAGCAGTGACATTTTCCTTCTGCGTTTTTCTTTCCGTTTGATTTGGTTTGTATGCATTCCACACCAAGGGAGCCATACCTCCCTAGGGCTGAAATAAAAGAAGAAAGTATTTCTTTCTCACACCCCACATGAGACAACATGAATTCTATTGTTTGACTTTTGGACATTCAACTCTCAAATGTTTTCCCGCATGCATTATGGACATAAGTGGGACACAGGCCTCCCTTCCCAAAGGATGGACCGCGATGGGGAGAAACAGCCGGCAGGCTTGTCCGCCGGCACCTGGAATGGGGTGGCTGGATCATCCGAGAACTCTTTTTAATTTCTCGAGGACCCTCCACACTGTCACCGTAACTGTGCCAGTCACACTCCCAGCAGCACCCTCGCCAACACGTGTTATCTCTTGTCTTCTTGATGACCGCCTTCCTAACAGGTGTGAAATGGCATTTCATTGTGGTTTTGATTTACATCACCCCACTGATTAGTGATGAATTGAGCTCCTTTTCATATACCTGTTGGACGTTTGTATGTTTTCCTTGGGGAAATGTCTGCTCGGGTCCTTTGCCCGTATTTTAATTGGGTTATTTGGTATTTTTGCCATTGAGTTATATGAGTTCCTTATATATTTTGGATATTAGCCCCTTATCAGATATGTATTTTGCAAATCCATGGGATGTCTTTTTGTATTGGGATGGTTTCCTTTGCAGAAGCTTTTTAGTTTGATGTATTCCCACTTGTTTATTTTTCTCTTGTCTTTGCTTTTGGTGTCAGATCCAATAATTCATTGCCAAGATCATTGTCAAGGAGATTACCTCTTATTTTCCACTGTGTTATGGTTTCAGCTCTTAAGTTCAAGCTTAGTCCATCTTTAGTTGATTATTGTGGGTGATGTAAGGTAGGGTCCAGTTTTATTTTTCTGCATGTGGTTATCCAGTTTTCCAACACCGTTTGTTGAAGAAACTATCTTTTCCTCACTGAGTATCCTTAGCACCCTGGTCAAATAGTAACTGACCATAAATGCAGTCATTTATTTCTGGGCCCTCCATTCTGTTCTATTGGTCTATATGTCTGGGTTTTTTTTTTTTTATTTTAGTTTATTTATTTATTTTGGGAGAGAGAGAGAGAGAGAACATGCATGTGCATAAGCAGGGGGAGAGAGAGAGAGAGAGAGAGAGAGAGAGAGAGAGAGAGAGAATCCCAAGCAGGCTCCTTGCTGTCAGCACAGAACCAAACTCAGGGCTCCGTCCCATGAATTGTGAAATCATGACCTGAGCCAAAATTAAGAGTCGGATGTTTAACCAACTGAGCCACTTAGGTGCCTCTATGTGTCTATTTTTATGACAATGCCATAACTTTTTGATTACTACAGATTTTTGTGTGTAGTAGATTGAAATCAAGAAATATGATATCTTCAGTTTTATTCTTTCTCAGAATTGCTGTGGTTGATTGAGGTCTTTTGTGGTTCCATACAAATTTTAGGATTGTATTTTCTACTTCTGTGACAAATGGAGACGAAACTCTCTGAGCCTCTGTCTACTAAAACTTTTACTCACCCAGATGAATAAACATTAAGTTAATGATGCTATTTTAATAGTTCTACTTTATGTGCATTTTGGCAAGGAAGGAGGGATAAGCATTCTTTTTTATCTGAAGTGTAAACAAATGTTGTATCTATTCGGTAAAAGCAAAATTGGGTATATCTACAAAGCCTACTTTTACTCCAGAATGCCTTTCTACTCATTTGTGACAATTCCACGGAAAGTTTTTAACACTCAGACTGTTTCCAGAATAGCTCAATTGCTCTTAATTATTTAATTCAACTACAGCGACATCTCCTGGCTGAGAGGCGAAATAACAGGTAGACATCTTCAGAGGTGATCGAAAATTCCGAAGATCTAAGAGAAAGAAATAAAAGATGCTAGCCACATGCTTTGTTTTAAGGCATCAACATTTTCTAAGTTGTTATTCTTATTAGTTCAGAACTTCCATGTTCAGAACAATGAATGAGTGACCAGAACTGATAATTTCTCCCTTTACTGAAGGTAGGCAAATAAAGCAAGAAAAAGCATTTTAAAATTGGCAACCCTTTGTGGAAAATCTTGCCAGAGCCTTATAAATGGGGTAGTGAAGATCTTTGCTCACAGATTCTCAGGCGTTCCCTTATCTTTTGTTGTGAGTTGGATGACTGGTTTTGTGAATACTAGATATATTTCTTTTTTCTTAACAACTTTGGGATACAAGGCTAGCCAATGATCACACAATTGTGTGCTGATTTTAGGCTCCTTTATTCCTGCTTTATAACAAAAAAGCTATTGTTTGCAACCTAATAATAATGTAAGAGGGGAGAGTGGGTAAAAAACCAACACAAAAGGTCCTTCCTCTATAGATAGAAGTTTGGCTTCAGTACAGGCTAGAGAGCGCAAGCAGGGCGCATTTCCTGTGGGAAATATTTTACAACTTTTTTTAGCTTCATTTGTTAGTGCGATGTCTTATCATGAATTGCTCACAAAACTTTAAAAGGCATTTTAAGGCTTAGGCTGATAGATGGCAGTTTTGCTGGAGGAAGCCTTAAGTGTCATTCTCTGGCTCCTCTTCCTTCCCGGGCTACACCCCTTGCCCAGCCTGGTTTTTGTTTGTTTGGGTCTTTTCCTTCTCTTCCTCCTCCAGAAATCAAACTCAGGGCCTCGAGGATTCATGGCTCTGACCTGAGAGGGTGAAAGAAGTCTGAGAAAAGATGGGGAGTGAGGTAGAATAAATAGGTAGGAACACGCACAGAACTAGAAAGACTTCCTTCTTATCATCTGAATAACATTTTTCTAAATATGTAATTGTTTGCAGTTCAGAGAGATATAGTCAAAGGATGATGTAATGTTTCACACCAGGACTTTAAGTGCATATCAGTTTTGAAAGCCTAACAGAAGTATAGAGATCTGACGCAGTCTGCAAGCCTTAAACTGTGCAGAATTCTAATAAAGATATACCTGAGAGCCAGATATGTCTCTCAGCACCCAGGTACCTTTTTTTATGATGAACAATTTGTGTCCTTTAAACATTGCTAATTTGAACAAAATATGCTTTCCTTGAGAACTAAGTCACAAGAATTATCTGTAAAGGAAAAAAGTGTTTGACCATTAAAATTAGATCAAGGCTTTGTTTCTTGCATTTTTTAAAGTGGCAAATACAGATAATTCCATTTTTCTTTATTTTGGGGCTAAGTGGAGAAGGTAGGGGAAAATAATATTTTGGTTTTAAGTTAGAAGGAAGTAAACACTTGTCTTCTTGATAATTTTGTCTATTCAGAGACACAAATGGACATGAACATTTTATTGATTTCAACATAATGCTTATCAAATTCCTACCATACATACAACAGATAAAGAGAAAAGTGACCCACATCTTTAATTTTTTTTCTATTAATGTTTTTTATTTATTTTTGAGAGACAGAGAGAGACAGTGCGAGCAGGGGAGGGTCAGGGAGAGAGGGAGACACAGAATCTGAAGCAGGCTCCAGGCTCTGAGCTGTCAGCACAAAGCCTGATGTGGGGCTTGAACCCACAAACTGTGAGATCATGACCTGAGCCGAAGCTGGACGCTTAACCGACTGAGCCACCCAGATGCCCCATGACCCACATCTTAAAACTTAAAATAATAGCAGGTCCAAAGTTGTCAAGTTTTCATGATAATCTGTAATCTATTTTCTTCAGTTTATGACCTTACACTATGTTCTCTTTAGACAGCTTACTCACTGAGCATCTTTCCTTATGAAAGCAGTATGCCATTGTATCGGTACCCTGTATCCAAGATAATGTTTCGGTGCTATACATTCATTCTCCCTGGAATAGATTGCATGTGGAATAAATTGTTAAATTATAAGTAATTTTTTTTAATTTTTAACGTTTATTTATTTTTGAGAGAGAGAGAGAATAAGCGAGGAAAGGGCAGAGACAGAGGAAGACACAGAATCTGAAACAGGCTCCAGAGCCTGAGGCTAGGGCTCGAACCTCAGCTGTGAGATCATGACCTGAGCTGAAGTCAGAAGCTTAACCAACTGAGCCACTCAGACTCCCCAGATTGTAAGTAACTCTTGAGGTGTAGTAGAATTCCCAAAGTCAGTCCTAAAAAAATCTCTGAATGGTTTTCTGCTGGAGAAATGAAGACTTTCTTGTTCAATAAAGAAAGATAAGGTGGGAACTTTGCTATGAGTCGTCATGAAGGTAAAGGCACGTTTTCTAATAAATAGAAAACAAGAGGCAGGTAAGCTCTCTAACTGTAGTCATCAGCAAATTATGACCCACAGGACAAAGCCAGCCTCTCCCAGCTCCTTTTGTAAATAAAGTTTTATTGGAACATGGACACACTCATCTGCTTGCACATCGTGTAGAGCTGCTTTGGCACGACGGTGCAGAGTTGAGCAGTTATAACAGAGACTATTTGGCATGTGAAGCCTGGTTGATTTATAGTCCCTCTCTTTACAGAGAAAGTTTGCCACTCCCTGCTTTGGTAGTTTGTCTCTTTAGACTCTGCACAGCTCCTGATCCAAACTGCCACATCAAAACAAAGGGTCCTAGATAGAGACCCAAGTCATTGCATAAGAGAAAGGCATCAAAGCAGTTGTATTTTACCCCCTGCCATGACGTCCACTTCCTATACGGTTTGCAGATGTGAGAGAAGTAGCTAAAGTTTTTAGCACCTCGGCAGTCAATATTTTTCCCTCCCATTGGTACAATCCCGGATTCACTAGGACACACTCTGCCTAGCCAGGAAGGATAAGGAATTCCATCGGCTGCCTGAGATGCCGATCAAGTTGGCCAAGTCAGTGCCAAAATGGAGCACAGAGAAGGCAGCACAGAATGCATTCGAGAATGCATCATGGGATCTAGAACTGACTGGTGGGAGATTCAGAGAGGTAGACTGCAGCGTGGTGGTTTTACTCTCACAGACTCTTTATTTTCATGCCTACTCATGGTAGCCCAGGGAAGAGCACAGTTACCACAATCATATGAAATAGAACCCTTTTTTTGGCTGGTTAAAAAGACACAATTATTTGTAGGTAATCTGAACTACAAAGTGGATTTCAAAACGAAATATAACACAGCTAACAGACCATCCTGGCTGTTATCATGAGTGTAGCTTGGAAAGGGATCCAGTTTCTTCCTGTAAATTAATCTCCTGGCTATGAAAACATAGGTAGGACAGAGCATACAAGACTAGGGTGACAGTATAATAGGTCATCCAGTCCCCAAATCTCTTAAGTGTGAAAGCGGCATTGGTAATAATGAAGCCGAGTCAACAGGCATGATGCAGGGCTCTCCTGGGTGAATCGGATGTGTGGGCTCCCGTACAAACATTGATGGTGATGGCCAGTGGTGTGCAGGTGCTTGGTTAGAACATGGGAACTTTGTGAGAGCTCCAAGAAGGCACTGCTTTCGGTGGCCAGCTAGAGATGGGCTCCCCTTCCTCTGGACAGGTGTGGCCTTACTAGCCATAGCTCACTGAGTGGCGGACCCCTGTCCCAACGTCTGGCAGGGTACAACCACATATAGTTGTCTGCTTGGCACTGAACGATGCTAATGGCAGTTCTAGTAGTTTCATGGGCATGTATCTTGTTCAATATGTGCAGTGTTTCAGCCTTGATCTAAAATCACTATTAATTGAACCAATACAGGCTTCAATAAAAGCAATTAAAACAGATCTTAAGAAGAGCCTACAGGGGCGCCTGGGTGGCTCAATCAGTTAAGTGGCCGACTTCTGCTCAGGTCATGATCTCACAGTTCATGAGTTCGAGCCCTGCGGCAGGCTCTGTGCTGACAGCTCAGAACCTAGAGCCTGCTTTGGATTCTGCGTCTCCTTCTTTCTCTGCCCCTCCCCTGCTCACACTCTGTCTCTCTCTGTCTCTCAATAATAAATAAATATTAAATTTTTTTTAAAAAGGAGAGCCTACAATTCTGCAAGAAATTTGTGATGCCTGTGCTTTTAAAAATGTAACTTTATGCCCCTAAAAGCGATTTTGTGTTCTGAAAGTTGAAGTCATCCCAGTTGTAGGAAGTACTGGCTTTTAGATTTGCCTGGATCTTCTGGGGGAGAGTCATTTGAATTTTTCCACTTAATTTTCCAGATAATTGCTGCGGTTCCTTCCCCATTTCTCCATTAATACAGCCCAGATGATAGAAAAAGATAGCCATGTATCGATTACATATATCGTGGTTTGAGTTGGAGAATGAAACACAATGGCTATCATGTCAAGAGCACTGGTGCCATTTCGCGTAATTCTTCTGACCACAAGCTAGAGCAGACACTCAGTGTGCTATTGTTCTCCCAAGTTCTGTTCCTGGCAGACTCCAAGCTTCTTATTTGTAAAGACTGATGACCAAAACGTGTGGCTTGCAGCACGCCGAGACTACCCACAGGGCTTGCCTGGGCCCTTCACACTGTGGAGTGGAGACTCTTGCTTTGCTCAAGGATGATGGAGAAGCAAATAAAAACCACTTAAGCACTCACTGAATGCTTTTCTTTTCTTCCAGCTCCCCTTTTCCTTTGGGTTAATTTAATTTTTTCCGTTTATGAGTCTTATGGTTTTCTCCACTTCCTTCAGCGCTGATGAATTAACCTTTTTATGACTTAATATCATTTTTTTAATAAGGGGGGAATAAGAATTTGTATGGATGTATGCATATGTAAAAAGTCTTTAGATTCAAAAACGTAGTAACAGGGGTGATGCCGGGAGCAGTGTGCTGAGCAGACAAGAGATGGAGCTGGAAGAGGTTTTTCACTGTGTATCTTGGTTTTCTTGCACGTACGGTGTATGTGAATTTGTTACCTGCTCAAAAAATTAAGTTACAATACTTTTTGAGTTAAAACAAAAACGACAAGACAACAACAAGTTGAGCAAATGCGATCTCCCACGCTAGAATCACAAAGGGCCTGCAAATGCTCACTCTTCTGAAAGAACACAGTTGGCCTGGTCATGTCAGAGTTTTAGATACATTTTCATCTCTAGCTCTACCTGGTCAACCTTGGGGGGAGATGAAGCTCCCTTTCTGCGCATGAGGATTCTGGGCTAGACTGAAAATTAGATGTCGTGACCTACGGGGCTCTGTGGTGCAATGTGGTGCCCGGAGGCAGTCCATTTTGCCAGAGTTTATTGGAAATAATCAGACCTTTTTCTACTAACTGATAAGCCCTCGTAGGTAGGACTCATTCATAGGATAAGCAGTGAATGGACCACACATGGTCAGCACTGGCCAGGCAGTTGAATGCACTCTGCCCAGCACAGCATCCCATGTGACCGAGGAGACAGCAGTGTAAATACACAATACCAGCGCCCTGTTGTCGGTGCAATGCACAGTAGAGTGTGAGCTGTGGTTCGCTGTAAAGTTCTCTGGGAAGATGGGAAAAGGAGTAACTAGCGTGGCCCAGGCTGATGAAGGAAAAATGTGAATGTGTGCCTATATGTGATTGCCATTGAATCTTCAGTGAAGGTCTTTTAGACACCTCCCCATACCCTCTTGGACTGGGTGAGGAGGCCACAATGCTGTGAGTATCTAAAAGGCTTGAGGAAAGTGTTCAGTGCATCATCATAGAGCACTGCACAGATCAGCAGCAGGTCTCTAGGAGGTCTCTGGACCTGTTGGTCAGGTGTAGAAGGTTATTTTCTTGGTGAAACATACCCTCTTGGAGTTTTATTGGTAGGTCATGAGAAAGTTGACCAGCTTTAGCCTGGGCAAAATATTTCCTTCCAAATATTACTCTCAGCAATTAAAGTCACGTACTGTCATAAAGTTCTTTGTTATTGTTTTTCTATATGGGTTTTTTTTTTTTTTTGACACAGAGAGAGAGACAGAGTACGAGTTAGGGAGGGGCAGAATGAGAAAGAGACATAGAATTCAAAGCAGGCTCCAGGCTCTGAGGTGTCAGCACAGAGCCTGACATGGGGCTCAAACTCACGAACTGTGAGATCATGACCTGAGCTGAAGTCGGACGCTTTAACTGGCTCACCTAGGCGCCCCTGTTGTCTTTTGTTTAATTACTAACCATCATACAACAATCTTTGAGAAAAATTCTTTTTGGAAGGCTCCTGACTTCAGCTCAGGTCATGATATCACAGTTGGTGGGTTCGTGCCCTGCATTGGGCTCTGGGCTGACAGCTCAGAACCTGGAGCCTCCTTCAAATTCTGTGTCTCCCTTCCTCTCTGCTCCTCCCCTGCTAGTGCTCTGTCTCTGTCTTTCTCTCTCAAATATAAATAAACATTAAAATTAAAAAAATACTTTAAGATTCTTTTTGACTCAGTTGGGAAACAAAGATTTGGAGAAGGGCTCATTCTGGCCCTGAGAAAAAAGAACATTTCAATAACACCTTATTCATTTTTGTACCTTCATTGAAATCGGGGGATGAAAACACAATTAAACAGAGTATATTGGTTGTGAAGGGGGTGCTGTCATAATGAATATTAAGAGAAAGGCAAAAAAATCCCCAAAGAACCACAAGTAAGATTACATTAAATTTAAAAGCTTCTGCCCTGCTGAGGAGACAATCAACAAAATGAAAAGGCAACCTACTGAATGGGAGAAAGTATTTAGAAATCCTAGATCTGATAAGAGGTTAATATCCAAAGTATATAAAGAACTTATACAATTCAATAGCTAAAATACAATCTGATTTAAAAATGGGCAAAACACCTGTATGGACATTTTTCCAAAGAAGACAAACGACCAACAGGTATGTGAAAATGTGCTTGACATCACTAGTCATCAGGGAAATGCGAAAGAAAACCATAATGAGTAACACCTCACACCTGTAGAAATGACTGTCCTAAAAATGATGAGAGATAAGTGTTAGTGGGGATGTGGAGAAACAGGAATCCTTTCTGCACTGTTGGTGAGAATGTAAATTGGCACCGCCACTGTGGAAAATAGTATGGAAGTTACACACAAAATTAAAATAGAACTACCCTACCATATGATCCCACAATCCCACCTCTGGGTTTATGTCAAGAAAGAGGTGGAGGGGGGCAGGGGGCAGAAAAGAAAAAAAGAAAACAAGAGAAAGGAAAAGAAAAACAAAGAAAATAGGATCTCAAAGAGGTATCTACACTTTCATATTCATTGAAGTATTTTTCATAGTAGCTAAGGCACAGAAACTACCTAAGGATTGATTGGTAGATAAATAGGTAAGGATGCACCCCTCTCCTGCTTATTCTCTCTCTCTCTCTCTCTCTCTCTCTCTGTCTCTCAAAAATAAACAAACATTTAAAAACATAAATGAGAAGAAAGTGGAAACTAATATTGATTGAGCTCCCTACAGGCCAGGAACATGGTATCATCATTTCACTTAGTCTTCACGACAAACCGAAGAGGCAGATAATTTTATTCTTATTTTGTGGGCCAGGAAATGATAACCCAGGAAGGTGAAGTATACTTGCCAATAAGCAATAAGTGCTGAAGGCAGACTGGTGAGGCCTTATCTAAACATATTCTGGCATCCGTGGACCACTGTATTTGAAGGAGCCATGTTCTGGGTGTTGCAGGATTTAATGAAGGTCCTGAGGACAATTTCTTCAGCAGGCCCTGCCTCCAAACCTCCAGTTTGGTCAGGTTGGCCTCATCAGAAGGTGCACATGCTAGCAGCTGCTTTCAAGAATGTATCAGCCACAGCTCTCCAGAGAAATAGAGCCAATGGGACTCTATTTATATACACAAATAACCAAAAGGTGTATGTGTGTGTGTGTGTATAAAAGAGAAAGAGAGAGAGAGAAAGAAGAGTGACTTACTTTAAGGAATTGGCATATAGAATTGTAGGGTTTGGCAAGTCTAAAATCCATAGGGCAGGTAAACAGGCTGCTAATTCCGACAGGAGTTGATGCAACACTTTTTCTTTTCTGGGAAACCTCACTGCTTTGCTGTCTTAGACCTTCAGCTCTTTGGATAAGATCCATCTATGTTAACCACATCTACAGAATACCCTCACAGAAATACTGAGCACTATCACCTAGCTAGGTTGACATATAGATAAGGAATTTGAGCCATTGCTAGTTATTAGAAGAAAGGATAGTAGTTTTGTTAAAAGTTAAGGCCATGGGATGACTATACTCAAAAGGACTACAGAGCAAGTCACATCTATGACCACTTTTTAATGGAAAGCTAATTGTAAATGGCATATAATAAAGAACATCATGGCCTAAAAGTGTAGTGTTTCTTTTGATAAGAAAATATAAGAGACGCCATTTCTATTGTAAAGAATTTTCTTCTATGTAGGATTTTATGTATTAATGGGTAGAATCCCATGCTTTCCAGGAAAATAATCAAGTCAGAGTTCTTAAATATTCTTTTCCGGCACCACAAATAGTCATTTGTAGTAAAAGGAGGGGTTGGAGTGTGTGTGGATCAAGGTGGGAGAGGGGTGGTCTATTTTTGGCTGTCTTCTCCAAAATCCATCTTGAATCTTAGAACTTCTCACCATCTCCTCTCTGATGTCAACTCATCCCTTCATTGGATTGCCCTCTCCCTACTGTTACCCCAAACAGCCCATTTCCAACCCAACAATGAGAGTGATAGAGCATAGCCAGATCATGCCAAGTCCCTGCTTAAAACTGGATCCAATTTGGGTAAAATCCATGCTCCTCCACATGGCCCAGGGGGGTCTCTATGGTTTCACCTGCCATTTATGTACTACTTTCACCCCCATTCACTACCATGCAGCTCTTCGTCTCTCCCTTGGTCATGCTAAGTGTGGGCCCAGGTCAGGACAGTCGCACTGGCTCCTCCTCTTCCTCAAGTTTCACCGGGCTCTCTCCTTTGGGTCTCAGCTTAAATATCTCCCTGGAGCGTCCTCTTCTGTCCTCCAGCTAAATTAGCGCTGCTGGTGGCACCACCAGAATGTTCTTCACCAGACTGCCCCACATGTTTTCTTCTTCACACTTACCTGCATCTGAAATCATACTTTTTAAAATTTGTGGATGGACTTCATGTTGACTTGTCCCTCTCTGAGAGAAAGTAAGATCCTTGAAGACACGGACATCATCCAGTATTTCCTGTGTCCTCAGAGCCTCCATGTGCTCATAATTGTAGTGGACACCTGATGGCTATCTGTGGACTGGCTGCTTTCTAGCAGTTCAATGCTCAGACTTTGGAAACCAGACACTACAAAATATTTGATCAACATTTTGTCCCTAAATATACCGCAAGTAGAGCCTTGATCCCCTGGTCTCATAGATACTGTCTATGTAACGATGAGTTTGAATTAGATAAAACCTACTTCAGTATTTCCCATAATCACTTTGTCTTCTTCTTGGACACAGCATTATCTTCTCCTTGCATTTAAAAAGAAGAAGAAAAAGAAACCTGTACAAATGAATGATTGAGAGAACCTGAGTCACTTTGTATGAATCCGAGCATCAATTATCTTGCCATAAATTTTCTATTGTATTTGGGGATTGAAATTGCATGTTATGCCCAATTAAATATTCTCCACTCCTCATATTTCTCTCTTCCTGACCTTTCCCCCTCCATCTTCCCCCTCCGTCTCCTTCTCTCTTTCTCTACAATCCCAATATTTCAAGATTTGTCACATTTCATTGCAACTCCAGATGGGAAAATTCATTAGATGACTTCCATCTCTTTCTAAAGCCTCTCCTATTTACCTTAGAAATTAAAAAGGAGAATAATTTTCATAGCATCTGTTACCCTTGCTCCTGCATCTCACTTCACTACTTGCATTCACAGACGTGTCCCTTGATCAGTAGGAGGACATTGTGATAGGGGCTGCTCAGGCACCCCAGTACATGTGACGGGGGTCACACAATGGGAACAACCATGTTGGAGGGCCAAGCCTTCCACATTATAGTCTACCAGAACATTCCATACACATCCTTAATGCTATTCAAAAAAGAAACAGTTCAACCACTGCACTAAAATGGTGACTGCTCCTTTCCAAAAGAGATACCACAGGATTCTTACCATCACTTATAGTTATTGTGCCTGTCTCTTCTCACCCAACTATTGAGATAATTGATTTTATACTTACATGTTTTTTGTTGACACCAGACTATTTTTTTTTGCATTTTTTCCCTCCGCATTCTTATTTTACTGTTCCACATTTAAAATAAAATTTTAAAAACTGATTATTTTATGAGTTTGTTAGGTTACTATACCAAAGTACCACAGGCTGAGGTGGCTTAAACAAGAGCAATGTAGTTCCTCGCCATTCTGGAAGCAGGGAGTCCAAGCTCAAACTATCACCAGGGTTAGTTTCTTCTGAGGCCTCTCTCCTTGGCTTAAAGATGACCAGCTTCTCCTGGGTTCCTCACATCCTCTTCCCCCTTGTGTCTGTGTCCTAATTTCCTCTTCTTTTAAGTGCACCAGTTATACTGAAGTGGGCTAGGGCCTTGTTTTCACTTAATCATCTCATTGAAGACCCAAGGATCTGCAAATACAGCCACATTCTGAGGTACTGGGAGTTAGGAATTCAAGTATATGAATTTGGGGAGACCTAACTCAACCCACACCAACTCCATAGAGGTTGGAGTAGAGAAGCGTATTGTTCTGAATTCTACAGAATTACTTACCATCTGTAGGCATGAGGAGGGATGATACCTCTCTTAGATCCTGAAAGTGCACTCTTCCCAAATGGAAATATGCACTCTTTGAATTTGGTAACTACAAATACTCCACAATCTGAAGTTATAATAAAATATTATATCATATATAGTAGTATGTTGTATTAAGCCATAACTTTTTTAATTTTGTGGATTTTAAGGTTTTTATTGATTTAACTTTAGCTCTATTTAAGATCCATGTCTTTACTGTGGGTTCATATAAGAATCTAATTACAAAATTGTTTAAGCAATTATATTGCCATAGCCACTGATGTGTTTCATAAGTAGTCAACACAGGGCCCCAAAGGTCCTACTCAACCCCTAAGGTCGCTTACCTTACTCACTGAGTATCAGCTATAATCATTTTCAAGAGAAAAATAATCCATTCAGGGGGCGGGGGGAAGATTAATCATAGGGTTTTAAACAGAAAGCTAAGATCTTTATGCTAACTTAAGTATGTGATGGCATTTACCTAATTATTCTGCTTCTGTGGATATAAAATAGATTTTTTCACTTTTGTTAATTTATTTTTTTAATTTTTATTTATTTATTTGGGGGGAGGGGCAGAGAGAGAGAGAGAGAGAGAGAGAGAGAGAGAGAGAGAGAGAGAGAGAGAATCCCAAGCTGGCTTCATGATGTCAGTGCAGAGCGCAACACCGGGCTCAAACACACGAACCATGAGATCATGACCTGAGCCAAAATCAAGAGTCTGATGCTTAACCAACTGAACCACCTAGTTGCCTTAATTTATTTTAAATTGGGGTATTGAAGGAGATTTAAAAAAAACAAAACTTCCCTTCCTTTTTCAGGCTATGAGTAGAGACAGAACAGTGAAACTTGATTTTTGTCCACTCGCTCTTTAAGTTTGTTTCTCAAGTTGACTTGCTTAAAAAATGTCATCATCACAGAATCAAATTTACAAGTAATAAAGTTCTTCCAGGTTGTCTGATCCAGTTCCAGAATCTAGAGGTATAGAGACCAAGACCCAAGAAAAGCAAAGTGACTTCACTTAACAGATTGAACAATTTAACAGAAATATTTAAAACTTAAACATAGGGCTGTTTAATTTGTTCTAAGAATTCTTCAATTTGCTTGTTTATAGGCTACAGAAGCTAGTGGTGTTTATGCTCTGAAATAACGTGAAGTCTACCACTTTGTGCTTGTTGTTTCTTTAGTCAGAGTAGAAAAAATCAACTCCACAAACACTCACACTTAACATGTTGATTTGTGGATGATTCATCTCAAAATTACCTTCCATGTATCTGCTTAAATTAGCTTTGGCAAATATAAATGCAAAACCAAAATAAATGTCTGGCATAGCCTGAGGGGGGAAAATAATGTAAACAACTTAAAAATAAATAATTATTTTAAACCAGTTTGGAAAACTGGGGGGGTTAGCAATGGATGGGAAGGAGATGAAAGACTTGGAGTAGAGAAGTGACATTAGGGAAGCATCATGGTTAATCTTCCACACTGGGGCTCATTCGAGCATGTGGGTATTGTGATGATTATCAGGGCAGGTCAGGACATTAGGTATAAAACAGAACTTTTACCAACAAAATGGTGTATATGATCACCCTATTCTTTAGGAAAATTAAACCACCAGAGATTGGACAAATCACAGGTTGGCAAGTGTATCTCTCAAATACATCAGCTAAAGAGAGTGGGGCCCCCCACATGCCAAGAAGCAGCTCTCTTCTTGGACAAGTGGCAGAAGTGGACAGTGACTTGCAGTGTGGCTTCCCCATCCACCTGTCTGGACCAAAGATGCCCATCTGTCAAATGTGTGCATCCTTTGAGGCATCTTCCATTTGTAAATCTATATCATGACTGCATTTCTTTTTTTTAAGTTTATTTATTTTGAGAGAGAGTGTGTGAGTATGAGCTGGGGAACAGCAGAGAGAGAGGGAGAGAGAAGCCTAAGCAGGCCCTGCATCGCTAGTGCAGACCCCGACATGGGGATCAAACCCATGAACCATGAGATCATAACCTGAGCCAAAATCAAAACTTGGCCACTTAACTGATTGAGCCACTCAGGTGCCCCATGACTGCATTTCTAAACAGTAAAGAGTTGGGGAGAGAGAGGGACACAAAACCTGAGAGACTGTTGAATACTGAAAACTTGCTGAGGGTTGAAGGGGGAGGGGGAGGGGGCAAAAGAAGTGGTGGTAATGGAGGAGGGCACTTGTGGAAAAGAGCACTGGGTATTATATGGAAACCAATTTGACAATAAACTTTTTAAAAAAAAATAAACAGTAAAGGGTACATATATTATAATGAAAAACAAAAGGTGATCATTTCGACAAATGAGACGTGCCAAATTGGCATGAGGGGTGGGCCACCCTGCCTTTAGAGATTCCCCCCCACCGCCCCCCACCACCATGCCTCAGCCCACCCTCAGCCGTCCTGCTGAGCAGGACAGGACGGGACCCAGAGAGAGAAGAACTGTGTTCCCAGCAACCCCAGGGCCTTACCTGGACAAACCGGAAGTAGCCCCCTCTGGCTGAACAGGAGGAAATAGCTGCAGTTACCAGTGGGTGACAGTTAGCACACTCTGATGACGTGCGGGTCAGAGTGTTTACATGGTCTTCTGATAGTACCGAATGTTCAGCATTCCAGATTAGAGCATTAAAATGCAAACTGGTTTTAATCCAATCCCCCCAGCGAAGTATTTACTTTGCCTTCAACACTTGTTTTTCTTTTGCCTTTCTAAGGAAGGGGTCATAAATGGAGCTTCCCTGTTCTCAAGCACCCTTTCCGGAAATAGGAGTGCTAACTCCTCACAATCAGGTTTCTAGCAGCAAGGCACCCCCAGGAGCAATCAGGGCCCGTAGTTTGCCAGCGGTTGGAAGTAACACCTGAGTGTGAACAGACAAATCAACATTACACTGTTTTGTGACACTGGACTCTGAATTCACAGGCCGTTCAGAGCTGACACTGCTCTGTCCTCAGCTCAGAAAGCAAAGACCGAGCTAGTAGTTACAGAGGGCTCCGACTGAGTGCTGGGTCTCCCTGTGACCGACCCCAGGATTTGGCAGTTGAGACAAGACAGCCTTTCCAGGTCTGTCAGCAGCAGGGGGCACATCTGTGCTGGAAATTTCTCACACATGCCTGAGGACTGGATAATTTATTATTTTCTTTTTTTTTTTTTTTCAAATAAGCTGAAATATGTGTTTGGAAGTGATCTAACCCCTTGCCTACTTCCTGTTGAGTTGGCCACAGGCTTTTTTCTTTAGATTTCCTTCATTGTCGTTCTTAGTGTCGTATCAACTGACACTGAGTTCTGAAGAACTCTAGGCCAGGTGTTGCATTTACACTCCTCTCTCTTCATGTTTAAGTGGAATAAGACGAGCTCCTGAAGTTAGTTAAAATATAATTTTCTGTTGTAAATCTCTCCATATCCAGCCATGGACTTCGGGTGGTCGACGGTAACACTTTCCCAGATCCCCTTCCTCATCCTCAGCCTGGACTTCCCCTCCCTCATCTTCAACCGATTCCGTGGCCACGTGTCTCACACGGTGTGTGGCTGGTCTCATGGAGTTCATCCTTCAATAGCTGTTAGAGGGAAGTGGCGGGATGGGCCCTCAGAATAATGATGAACAAAACAGAGCCTCTGCCCCATTCTCTTCTCAATCACAGATTGATAAATTGTAAAATGAGAGAGATTTGTCCCAAGTGGCCAGTTCCCAGTGGCGATTCCCTTCCTCTAAGTTTCTGCTATAAGTGACAGCTGAGACACTCCCCATGAGCAAGGACTTGGGTTGTTTTGTGCTTTACCATGTCGCCAGTGCTTGCACGGTTCCCGGTACGTAGTAGGGACTCAGAGTGTGGAACATAATTACAGCACGGCTGTGAGCTTGCAGAGGTATATTTTGTTCAATGTGAACCACTGCCACACAGAATTCATGTGGGCTGCTCTTTAAAAGTCTGCTTACATCGACCATAGCATTTTGCCCAGCCTGCATTTCTGAAGACAACTGGCTATTATTTTCACCCAACAAACCATCCAAACCCCATCTGTTTCTCTTACGTGGTGCTCACAAAAGGAATTGCTCTACCTTTAACATTAAACCACTGCCGTGGATTCAATGTGCAGAAATATGGTTTTTTGTTAGTGGGCAACACATAATGGTCATCATGTGAAGTTGCCTGACTTAACAAATATGTTGTGTTTCGATGTTTCTATATCACGAACATCTGTATGATTGCATCTTCTGTAGCAAGATGGTGGACGTGTATTTTCTGGATGGTTTATGCAGATGGCTGTTTGAAGGCTGAACTTCAGATTTGCCTCTGAGGATCTCATCCTTCAGTGCTTTCAGATGCCACAGAGGTCTACTTCCTCTTTTACCAAACAGTGGTCATGGCAGTTCAGAGCTTGGGATCTGGATTGGAATCCTAATTTCATACTCGTCCTAAAATTTATTTCCTCCAAAAAAGAAAAAAGAAAGAAAGAAAGAAAGAAAGAAAGAAATAGAGAAAAAGAAAAGAAAAACAGGAGGCTGATGGAATCAACTTATAAGGCTGTTATGTGGGTTATATCTGATGAGGGTATATAAAGATTTTAGCACAGGGCCTTATACAGAATGAACTGAATAATTGTTAGCCATTCCTATTATTATCACTAGGGGCTCAAAGAACTAATATTATTATTAAAATAATCACTTATGTATATGAATGTATTATACTCCTAGAAAGCTCATATCATTTTAAAGAAAAAAAATAGCTTTAACCATTCTGTTATAAGATCAATAGTCAGCCTACAGTAAATGAGAAGAGAGTCCAAGAATATTTGATTAAACTGTGAACAGAGGTGAGGCATCAAGGTGAAAAGGAAGCGAAGGAGATGAGAAAAGATAACTTGAAAATAATTTTTAGGGACACCTGGGTGGCTCAGTAGGTTGAGCGTCCAACTTTGACTCAGGTCATGATCTTGCGGTTTGTGGGTTCGAGCCCCTCGCTGACAACTAGCTCAGAGCCTGGAGCCTGCTTCAGATTCTGTGCCTCCCTGTCTCTGACCCTCCCCTGCTCATGCTGTCTCTTTCTGTCTCTCAAAAATAAATAAAAATCATTAAAAATTAAAAAAAAAAGAAAATAACTTTTAGTTTGCAAAAGTGAAGAAATATCAGCACGTCGATTTGAAACAGCATCCAAGTGTTACAATATTCTATCATCCAAAGCTACAAATTTTGGCCTTATTTTCTAGTGTCAGAAATGACATTTGTCATTCAAATGTGCAACATGCATTCATGAATGTGAATTCCTAGAATTTCTTTGGATACAGAGAATATTTTATTGGATAGTTTAGCAAATTCCATGCTGGTCTATTTTGGTATAACATGTATATTTTCTTGTTTAACTATGTATCAGTGATGAAATCAGGTATAGTGATGCATTGTTTTCATTTTATGCAAAAAATAATAGAGGAAAATATTTTAACTTAAAGTGTATTTCTTATTGCTTAATGTTTCTAGATCTCTCTCAGCACAAATCATATTAAGAAGGTGAACAAACATGTAACATTGAATAATAATCACTGATCAACTTACTCAATATTAAAAAGCATATTACATGGAATACAGACTTGAAAATATCAACTTTTACCATGATTGCAAACTTTATTTTCACCATTATTTTACATGCCTTGGATTTGTTCTGTGAAAGCTAAAATATATATTATTACAGTCCAGCTACCACTATAGTTTTTGTTTGTATGACTTATCAAAACTGAAGTGAAATAATAAATTGTATCAATATGTGTTAATCTCTCCCTCTCCCACCAACTCAAAAACCCAACAGACAGACCTATCTTCTTTATTCTGTATTTTCATCATTTAGCTGATGAAAATAGTTCTTGGTACATAGTAGACATAACAAATAAATGGTCAAATAAAATGTACATACAGAGTGGCACTTGGGTAGCTCAGTTAGTTAAGTGTCTGACTCTTGATTTTGGCTCAAGTCATGATCTTCTGGTGTGGGATGGAACCCTGCTTGGGATTTTCTCTCTCCGTCTCTCTCTCTCTCTCTGTCTCTGTCTCTCTCTCTCTCTCTCTGCCCCTCCCTGTGCCCGCTCTCTCTCCCCCTCAAAATAAGGAAATAAACTTAAAAAAATATATAGATATGGAAACATACCTGCATTGTTACTCTGCTCAGTTTTCCTGTCAAAGAAAACAAAAACAAAACAAATGATCCTTTGGCAAAATAGAAATTGCAGAAGTATCTCTAAATTTATAGCTCACAATCATACAAGAAATTATCATGCTCACAATTATCAACCACCCTATTAGTAGTAGTTGCTCACAGGGTGGGGTGCTTTAGGTAGTATTCTGTCCTAATAAATCTTTAAGACTTTTGGGGTAGTTTGCTCTGGCTGCCATAGCAAAGTACCACAGACTTGGTAGTTTAAACAACAGAAATTTATGTTCTCACAGTTCTGGAAGCCGGGAGTCTATCAGACTTTGAGGCGTCAGCAGGGCTGTGGTTTCCTCTCATCATCTCTGTTGTCTTGTAGGTGGTCATCTTCTCCTCAAGTATTCACATAGTCTTCCCCCAATGTGTGCCTGTGTCCTAATCTCTTCTTATAAGTCCTATTGGATTAGAGCCCACCCTAAAAACCCAATTTAACTTAATGACTGCTTTGCAGACCTTATCTCCCAATATAGTCACCTTCTGAGATAGTTAGGTTTAAGACCCCATCATATGGATTTGGGAGTGGGGAGGACACAGTTCAGTCAGTCACAGTGTAGTCATGAAAATCTTCCATAACCAGATTGGTTTGAGACATGCTTGGTGACACCTCATTTAATGTAGCCCTTTAAAAAAAAAACACACATTTTTTAATGTTTATTTTTGAGAGAGAGAAAAACAAAGAGTGAGCAGGAGAGTGGCAGAGAGAGGGAGACACAGAATCCAAAGCAGGCTCCAGGCTCTGAGCTGTCAGCACAGAGCCCAACATGGGACTTGAACTCATGAACTGGAAGATCATGACATAAGACGAAGTCAGACATTTAACACACTGAGTCACCCAGGCACCCCTAACAGAGCCTTGGATGTGCTACCATGCACAAGAGAAAGCTACAGGATTCTGGCTTTACCAAACAAAAAGCAGCCCCCCACCCCACCACAATAACATACACCTTAGACACTCCAGATCTTCCCGTGGAACACCCACTTGGCAAATCACAGAGGTGGGCTGGCACTATGTTGGCATTCTTGCATTTGAGTAGTGCTGTTTCAGAAGGCTGCTGATCTGTCTGACCCTAAGCAACCCTACCGATGAGTCCAGTCTCTTAATGATCCATTGTTTCCATGCTGTCCCATCTCCAAAATGCATTCTTAATTTGACACAGGACTTTTCTTTATGCACTTAACAATTATTTACTAAATTATAACTTTCCTTCTTTTGCATTCTACCAACAAGTTGGTACCAATTTTTCCACCTACGTCCTCACTCCAGGTTGGAGATACTGTTGGAATCTTTCTCTATCACAACTGGCATTTGATAACACTTTTTGCGGCTGATTTTCTGATTGCTTTAACGAAAGGAATAAAGGAGGAGATGCAATGAGATGCCTCTTAGAGAGAAGGAAACCTAAGCGTACGACTTTGAATAGAGCTTCAATGCAGAATAGCCGTCCAGCCTCCATGGAAACAGAATTCTTTATGGACTCATTATACAAGCAAACTTGCTAAGCTCTTTAGGACATTAGTGCCTTTGATAATGATGTTAGCAACTTTCCCTGAACTATTGCATATTTACAGTGGATCCTTAGTGGGGTAGGGGCCTTGTGAATTAATCCCTATTTAATGAGGAATATTTGAAGGTGATGAGAGTCATATGCTGCTAATGGGGAAACTCCGCCTTGATAGATTATTTTTGGAACATTAAATTCTACTCAATCAAGACATTTGACTATTTAGGACAGGACAATTTTGTGAAAGATTGAAATAAAATACAGGACTTATACTCAATTATTTTCATCACCTATAAAATGTCCTGTATTCGCTGTAAAGGTTTTAAGTTTTCACACTTTCTTGCTTTCATCAAACCTCAGTAACCTGTACTAAATCAAAATGGCTAGATACTGAGTTTTGGCTAAAGGGTGTTTTTAGGAAGGTGACAGCCAATGGCTGCAATTGAGAAAATGTAATTTATTTTAGATTAATTTGTAATATATGTTTCATTTCAAACGGTCTGGAAAGGGCTATGAAAAGATGTTTTTATGCAAAAAGTGCTGTTGGATTCTTACCAGCGTGATATAAATTTTCCACATCTACCTCAGGACTTAGATATAAAGCATAATTAAAATGTTTTTAGGTACTTGGAAACGTTTGGATGTTCAGAAATAAACTCCTATTATAAAACCTATTATTACCATTTCTTTAGACTTGATCATATCACTCTGATGGAAAGTACTTAGAAATTTACTGGTGGGAAGATGTTACCAAAATTATTTGTGTTCCTTTCTCTCACCTACTACTATTCAGTTCTGTTCATAGGTATACACACACACACACACAAAAACTTAATTTCTTGAGTTTGGGTTGTTTTTGTCTTTGTTTTTGTTTTTGGCTGTAAATTTGAGAAAGCCATGACTGTGTGGAAGTGAATGGATGTGGTAAAATTTATCAACAGAAGGATCTCCTTTCTTTTTGGAGATGGGTGACCCTTCTCATACTGTGAATGGCCTTTGCTTTGTGCGTCTCTACAGGTCATGCCTTTTCGAATCCAGCGAACACAGAATTAATATGATAGCCAAATGCAGACATAAACATGGCAGTAGAGAAGCACAATTTGGTGGTAAGACTACTGAATCTGATACTGATGGGCTACGAGTGAAGTCCTGGACTCTCCCGGACTTCGATGAGATGAAGAATTACCAGAGACCCCCTGCTCAGCGCGGCCTTAATCTTCATTACGGTTTTTTATTGGCATCCACACGCAGGTTAAAAAAATAATGCAGCTCACGCTGATGTGGCACAGATATTTGACATGTTTTAGATGCCGCCCTTACACTCAAAGTTGATTTAAATATCTGACATGGTAGCTACTTATGTTTTTCATTATGAAGACCACAAAGTTGGTAATCTACTCAAAATTTCATGTTGAGAGATTTGTCTATTTTGTTACTTCATACAAAATAATCTTGTTAAGTTCTTGTCGGAAAATGAAGGATAATTCTGTAACCAATCAACTTCTGTCAAAAACCAAAGTTTAAAAGAACTTCTCCTAATTTTCTGTATGGGTTGGTTGTGTTCTTTAGATCCATGAGAGGTTTGTGTTTGAACGTGAGGAAATGAGAAATTGCCTGGACTTTGAGCCCAAAGCTCTGGGATCAGGTCCCAGATTCAGCTGGAGACTTTGGGCAAGTTACCCACTCTGCACACACCTCAGTTTTCTCACCTGTGAAAGGGGAATGACACCCCTCATGAAAAGCTAAAAAGTGATGGGGGAGGTATCTGAAGCTTTGTCGCTGATGGATGCACCCATCATGGCAAACAAGTGAGGTGAGGAGCACCCGGGTGGCTCAGTTGGTAGGACTCTTGATCTCAGCTCAACTCATGACCTCCTGGTTCATGAGATGGAGCCTTGAGCTGGATTTTGTGCTGACAGTGTGCAACCTGCTTGGGATTCTCTCTTTGTCCATCCCTCTCTTGAGTGCATATGTGCACACACTCTCTGTCTCAAAATAAATAAACTTTAAAAAAATAAATAGATAAATAGGTGATAAGGGGCACCCAGGTGGTTCAGTTGGTTCAGCGCCCAACTCTTGATACCAGCTCAGATCTTGATCTCAAGGTTGTGAGTTCAAGCCCTGCCTTGGGCTCTGCCCTGGGCATGAAGCCTACTTAAAAAAATTACTAATACTAATAATTAGTAAATAGTTGATAAAATTTAGACACTGGATACCAGCAGATTCATCTTGAAAATAAGGGCAAGAGAAGGCATGCTTCTCTGTGATCAAGCTTCAAGTCTTTGTATTTCCTTTAACAGCAGTTCCACACAACATTGAATCAACAGGAGTCATAGAGTACATCTGCATGATAGTGCTTTGTTAGGCATTCTATCATTATTCTTCTACAGTACTATATATGTATACACACATATACATGCGTGTATGTGTATACATATTTATGCACCCATGTATACATATATATAAGTATATGTACACATGCATATGTGTATATAATGCTACTATCATATGTTAATATAGTAAATAGTATGTGCATAGTATTCATGGAGAGATAAAATCTGACAAAGCATGTTTATTCTCAGATCATGTTTAAATGAGAACCTAAAAATCTGTAGAAGGTAGATATGCTGTGACTTTTTGTTTCCTGTTTCTTAAACTAATGGAAAAAGAAGGATCACTGTAAGTTTATTTTTTCATAGCTAGATGTTGAGATAGAAATTCGACATTTTTTTAGTAAATACTAATCCAGATTTGTTATGAACTTTGAGTACTAAGATAGCTAAATTAACCTTTTCTTTTAAAAGTGCCTTAAATTATAGTATTAAAAAGTAAATTTGGCAAAACTTTACATTTTAAATGATACAGAAAATATAGTCACCTCATTATTTTTAAATATTTTCTTTGTTCATTAGCTTTCTATATTGAAACATCAATTTAATATTGGTCATTAAAGAAGCATATTAGTAACAATTATTAAGTAAAAAAATTTGGTGAGACTTCAGTCTTTTTATTGAAGTGAATTTGATGCTCCATCATTTCTTACCATTTGCATCAGGGCTTAGTCGGTTGAGTGTCTGACTTCAGCTCAGGTCATGATCTCACTGTTCCTGGGTTCAAGCCCCGTGTTGAGCTCTGTGCTGGCAGCTCAGAGCCTGGAGCCTGCTTCGGATTCTGTGTGTCCCTCTCTCTCTCTCTGCCCCTCCCCGGCTCATGATCTGTCTGTCGAAAATAAATAAATGTTTAAAAAATTTTTTTAATTAAAAAAAAAATAAAAATAAAATTATAAAAATGGAAACTGTGAAGAACATTAACAGATGTTAGCCCTTAGTTAGCCCTTTTCTTCCCAAATGCATCATGATTTCCAGGGCCAAGAGTGGTTAACCCGGTGGCCTCCCAAACATTAAGTTTCTAGAAGCTCGCCTCTGAACAGTGGCCAAAATCATTAGTGCATTTTCTCAAAGTGTGTGTTGTTCATGTGCATGTAAAGTCTACTGATTTATTATAACTTCCTAACAATAGTCATAGAAAACCAATTAGCTAAAGAAAGGAGATGATCTGCATAAAGGATTGGCAACCATTGTCCACAAAGAGCCAGGTAGTAGACATTTTTGGCACCATGGGCCACAGACTCTGCGTTGTAACCACTCAGCTCTGCCTTGTATTGTGAGATCTCCAGAGACAGTCCGCAAAGGAACGGTCAGGGCTAGATCTGGCCTGCAGACCTTGGTTGCTCACAAGGGCCCTACATGATAGGAGAATAATTTGGATTTCTAATTACGTCTCTGCAGCTCTGAGGCTTGTGGTTCCATAAAGTCCTGTAGCTGTATGAGGGCTGCAGCTCTGCAATCAGTCATCTGGACACCTTCAGGAAGGCCAAACATCTGGATGTTTGGACATTTAATGTTTAAAAAACACCTATTACGTTATCATTATGATTATTACTAAGCTTTTGTGTACTTCATTCCAAGAGTGATCTCAACATATTTAAAAAGCTGGAAACAAGGTCAAATTATACCTTTTTTTCTTTTCACTTTGAATCTGGTATTTTAAAAGGAAGGCCAATGAAGGGGGGTGGGGGATGTTCTAGTACAAGATAATATGTGTTTTAATACCAGATACTCTCTGAAAACCATCACAATTAAAGCCACAAGAGCACCAAGTTAGCTTGAGGTCAGTCCCTTTGCAAGTTAAAGATTTTTTTGTTAGGAGCTGTAACCAGCGCTGGGTTAATGCACATGCAGACTTAGCCACCCACCTACTTCGTGGCTGAACCCCATCTGAGTTCTGGTGCTGGAAGGAGAACCTTCTTAAGGAGTCTTTCCTTCAGAAGAGGGACGATGTGCAGTCACATCTTCCTGGGGTTTGTGGTGGCTGATAATCTTAAATGATAGAAAGAGGAAAACATGTCCTCCAGCAAAACCCTTCCTGTGATTTCTCCTCCTTTTCAGAATGGGATTGGAAGGTGAAGCGAGGCCTCACGTTGAATTCCAGATTGAAAACAAACCAGCTCTGCTTATCCAGAATGTGGGTAGGGCAAATATATGCTAGGATTTTTTGTATTCCTTGCAGGTGCTAGAACCCAAAGTCTTTGTTTGTGGAGTGAACTCCAGCCTAAACCTCGAAGTCCCCTCACGCTTCATATTAGAAGCACCTCGATCATTATTTTACAGCGTGGGAAAAACACTGTGGGCTGCTCAGGTCTCTGGCTGGCTCCAGCACCACATCTTCTGTGGCTACCCCCGCACCGAACTGCCCAGGCTCTGGCCCTGGCCCTGGCCCCGTCTGGCCCTGCCCTCACCTCCTCTCACGTCCCTTCATTGCACCTGATCTTGGATCCCATTCCTTTCTCTCTCCTCTGAGAGTGCTCCGTTGCTTACCTCTGCCTGTGTTCACTTGCACATACCTTGAGCATATCCTTTCCTCTTTTTTTATTAATCACAAAATCTGAAGCCTCTCTCATCTTAAATTCTCTCTCACTCTCTCTCTCCCTTCTTCGCTCCATTTTTTCCTCCGACATTTCAAGAGCTATTTTCCCTCTTCCTTCCCTCCGGCGCCAAACTCCATACAAGAAACCTCTCCTAGACCTCATCTTGCTAGTCTCCTGGACGTTTGTGGATTTCCTCCAGAGCATTCGGTTCCAGTTTTCCCATTTCCTGTCAACTGAATTCTTGCTTCTCAGGTCTTATGCTTTTATTTTTGAAGACATGACCACACCCTCGCATCTAGTGGTAGCTCCAGATTTTTGCCCATCAGGAAGGATGATTGGTTAAGAAGGAACACCTGGCCCCACACAGGCAAAGAAAAATAAACCCCAGGACTGGAAAGGGGGGTTCTTAACCTGCTGTCTCAATCCTGGCTGCAGCTTACTGTTATCTCAGGAGATCGTAAGAGATTCTGATGCTTACACCCCAGCCTTCCTCGGAAATCCTGATGTAATTGATCAGGAGCAGTAAGTGCTGTGATAGAAGTAAGTCACTGTGCTGTGGGAACACTGTCTCCCTGCCCGCAAGGATGTCTGTTACTCGGCTTTGCTTTCCATCCGCTGAACAGGGCCTAACACATGGTATGTCCTCAAGAAGTGATTTCTTAATTGAAACACTTCATTGTGAGTTAATTTCTAAAAGTAAGAAAATATTGGCAATTTCATCCATTAAAATTATAATTTGGAGGTACCAGGGTGGGTCAGTTGGTTAAGTGTCCGACTCTTGATTTTAGCTCAGGTCGTGATCTTGCGGTTCATGAGTTTGAGCCCCATGTTGGGCTAGGCACTGACAGTGCGGAGCCTACTTGGGATTTCTGTCTCTCCCTGTGTCTTTCTGACCTTCTCCGCTTGTATTCTCTCTTATTCTTTCTCTGAAAAGGAAATAAATAAACATTTTTTTTAATTTTAATTTTATCTATTTTACTGACTAGACATATTTTTCCTTCAAACAATTTTTTTAGATTATGAGCATCCCTCTTCCCATTGTGAAGATTTTTTTTTTAATTCCATAATGGTACTTGAACCACATCTCCAGTAATCGAAAGGGAAACCTATCCAAGTTGCCACAAAATGGCAGCTCTCAGGAAAGCATTGTCCAGGGAAGAGCACACGTGTTCTAGAGTCAGACATGGCTGGCGGCTAACTCTGCCATCTGCTGGCTGTGGGATGTTGGGCGATTGACTTCACCTCTCAGAATGTGTGAAATTCATACTTCACCAATGGTGAAAGCATTCGCTAGATGGTTGCCGTGGTATCCCTTCTTTTATCTGATGCTCAGAGCCCGTGAGGAAAGTACTGTCACCACCACCATGGCCCCTGTGGTTCACATTTAGAAACAGGATTGAAGGCTCTCCAAACTCTAAAATATCAAAGAAATTCCAGAGCCTTCACTCACTACCACCAAAAACGTCAGGACTGACTTTTCTCAGATTTCAGGAGATGAGCTGGAAGGGCCTAGATGGCCCCAGTTTCCTTCTGGCACCTGGAGAAGATAGTCTCTAACTTCTCAGGTATGAAGAACTGCAGCAACCCCAATCAGCTTCCATCTTGGGAATGGACATGAAGACGTGGCATTTTAGACTAAGTTACTTTGGCTGCCTCAGTAAGAACCATCCCTGAGGTCTGAGGTGGGCCAGCCTCAACCCAAATGATGCCCCTCAGAAAATGTGCCAGGGCAGTAGGTGTAGATGCAGGCAGTGAGGGTGATAGGACTGCTTTCTGACGAACACGACGTAATTGGCCTTTCTTCTTTAGGAAGTCCTGTAAGGCAAGGTCTATGAAACTTGGATATTTCTCCATTCCACATTTCACTGGGTATCTCCAAATAACATTAACCTTCCAGTTGATGTCACTCTTTTTTCTCTGAACGGCTATTGAGATTATATAGTAATCCTAAACAACACTTGCATACTGCCTAGCCTGTACTATGCACTGTTCTAAACACTGGAGATATCTATTAAGTCGTGTATTTCGCACAACAATGCTATTTGTCTCATTTTATAGCAAAGGAAACTGAGGCACATGAAGATGGAACTGTGGTTCTCAGATGTTAGTGTGCATCAGACGCCATCTAAAGGGCTCGTTAGAATAGATAGCTGGGGCAGAGTTTCTGATTCAGGAGGGCTGGGGAGCGGTCTGAGAATTTGCAATTCAGGTAAGTTTCTAGGGGATGCTGATGCACTTGAGAGCCACTGAGATGGGTTAAGCTGCCCAGGGTCCCAGAGATGGTAGAGTCTGGATTCCAAACCGGGCAAACAAACTCAAAAGCCTTGGTGTTACCTGCATAATAACTAGACAGGACCGATCTACCTTTCAGGGAGAATGTCCATTTCCAAATAAGCTGTTCTTCCCTGTCTGCATGTAAACATGCATGCCTGTGTAGGTGTCTGTGCATCTGTGGGATGAGTATAGGCATGTTTGCTACAACCAGACGCCCCACTGAGTCCAACTGCAGATCAATAGAGAATAACCATTAGTGAATTCTTGGATCATTCTCACTGGAACGATTACAATCCTGAGTCTGCGTTAATGACAGATCTCTGAGTGCATCATAGTCATCATGCCTGTTATTTGGAAATGATGGGGCTTGTGTTTCCAAAGCATATGTAATCTCATATTTATTTTTTAGAAGTAAATCAGACTCTATACAGTTTGACATAACGAGAAGGGTAATTAATGCATTAGAATTATAAATTCTTTGTCATCAACTCCAACCGCTCACCAGATCCATAAATCCCCGAGCTCTGTGAATGAAGGGCAGGAAGCCATTGCCTGGAAACCTCCCATTATCTGACTCACTTGTGGGTGGAATGCTCTTGTTTCAGAGCTCTCTTCCACGGTCCCCCCAAAGCTGCCCTCCTGTGACCTCCAGCATTCGAGACCTGGGTCCTCCAGGGTCACGCAGGCCTTTTCCGTGCTTCTCGGGAGACCGTTCAAGTGTACAAAGCTGCCACCCAAGGATGTAGTCTTCAAGCTGCACCAGCCCTGGGTCTTCAGTTATTCCCTGTGCACCAAACTTATCTTCCTGCCTCCGCCCCACCTGTCCTGAGTGTGCTCTAACCTGGAACAGTTCCTTTGCAAATACAGCGTCCCAAAGTGAATGAAATGTTCCAGAAGATACCCAAGAAGATACACAGCCCTTGATCTAGAAACCCATGCTGAGAATAAATGTAAATCATTTTTATTGGCAGTTTTCCAAATATGTCCTGAAAATGTTTCGTTCCCACCTGGTTATGGCTCATTTTCTCAGACTCACAGCCAGGACTTCCTGGCGCTGGATGTGAGGTCAAGGTTTTTCTTTTGTTTTGGTTGTGATTGTGGCGCCCTCTGCTGTTCTTCAGGGTTCCCAACGTTTGCATTTTCCAAGAAAAGCTGTGTGATTCAAAGAACATTACATCTGTTGATTGAAAACGATAATCATTTTCTTCTTGATGGTGGACAAACACTGTGAGCCCCATTTAGCAATGTCACCTCGTCTAAATAACCAGTCTCACCAACTGGCTAATTTTTTTTACATTAGATCGTTTATATTTTTTATTTTTAATGTTTATTTTTAAGAGAGAGAGAGAGAGAGACCGAACATGAGTAAGGAAGGAGCAGAGAGAGAGGGAAACACATAATCTGAAGCAGGCTCCAAGCTCTGAGCTATCAGCACAAAGCCTGACACAGGGCTTGAACCCACAAACCGTGAGATCATGACCTGAGCTGAAGTCTGATGCTGAACCGACTGAGCCACCCAGGCACCGGTACATTAGATCTTTGCAATCTATGTAATAAAGTAGCTTCAGGGTCCTCTCAGTACTTTTTGAATGCTATTATCTTGATTCATAAGCTCTTAGAGCTTGAAGACACTTCTAAAATTCTCAATCCAGTCTTTACATAGATATGGTACTGAAGTTCCAAGAAGTTAGGAGTTTCCAAGAGGCATAAGCGGTGTCAACGCCCATCTTCATGTTTCAGATGTGAACCTAATTCATTGGGATATGTTTTTATTTTAGTAAATCAGATATATTAATTTTGGAACATGAGATATTATAAACTTTCAGGGTTTTTTATTTCAGGCCAAAATAAATAATAAACATTTAGTTAAAATTTTGCAGTAATTTAATTATTTCGGCATTTGTTTAATAAAATCCATGAGCTATGATGGACGCCTTGGACGATTTGGACAATTTTCAGTGTTTATTTTCTGGTGTTTTCTTGTACGCTTGCTAATGCGGCTTCTGACAGAAGTAAATGTATTTGTGGAATTGTTGAAGCCACTCTTATTTGTAGATGATTACTAGAAAACAATGGAAGTTTGGAATTTGTCCATAAATGTTAGTATTATATGAACTGGGTCCAGTAAAATCATCTTTATTTGGTAAAAAAATTATGACTTTATGTGGAATATAAGGTCTCGATCCAAGAAAACACCACATATGTTGCTGTAAAATACTGAATAGACCTCACAACTCCTCTAACTAGAGTAACTTTGCACTTTACTTATTTAGAATTGTTTGAGGTTTTCACCGGCTTCTAGCCAAGCAAAGGAAGGAACACACATGCATCTGAATCAAGTGAACTTGTTATGTTTTTATCAGAAGTGAAAAGTGTTCAAAATCCTATTGCAAAATATAAACCTTTGGACATTTTATTTTAAATGTTTTCTAATTTCAGAATTGGTGTATGCATTCAGGTCAGTGGGGGGCATTATCTATCATCTTGCTTTCTGGATTCCATCCCAGGTCGTCTGCAATTTTGCTAAAACCTATTAGTCAAAATATTTGAAATGCAAAGAAGTACACGTGATTCCATCTAACGACATAAGGTAGAATTAGAGTCACGGGGATGGTGCAATCATCAACCTCGGTTGTCCCTTTTCGACAATGAAGAAAGGGAGAAACGCCACAGTTTGATGACGTGTCCCAGTAAGAAACAAAACCAAGAGTAAATTCGGGTTTCTCTGGGTCCCATCCGAGTGCTCACTGCACTTTGCCTAAAGTACATCATCCTGACCTCCTTCTGGAGCTTTGAGTGAACTTAAAATGGCAAGAACCATGTTATAGAAGGTCGAGGACATGGTTCACATTTCTTCTTTAGTTACCAGTGGCCAGACCCAGAGCAAGACTTCTCCTGAGAGCAAAATCAAATGTACCAAAGTCAGCACTTTCTGTTATTTCCGGTATGTCTGATCAACATCTGCAGCAGTCCATTCTTTCGCAAGGTCTTTATTTCTCACTTCTTAGCTACAGACTGACAGTTGAAAATATCAGACACATTTCAAAATATTTTAAAGACTCCTCATTTGGTACTGGATGGATGAAGTTGAGAAAAACTTACCAAAGGCAAAGAAACTTTTCAAGACTTCAGTACTTAGAGAAAATAGTGTTTAAAGTGTATGTATTTCAGTCTTTAAGCACAGGATAGGCGGTCCAAATATTACCTGCCATCTTTTTGCTCTGTTCACTCTGCATGAAGAACTAGTGTTGTGCCTAGTTTATATCAGCGTTAGGGAAAATAATTGTTAAAAAGCCAAGAGGCATAGGGGTGCCTGGCTGGTTCAATCAGTAGAGCATGAGACTCTTGATCTTGGGGTAAGTTCATGTCCTGCATTTGGTGTAGAGATTACTTAAAAATAAAATCTTAGCCGCTCTGGAAAACAGTGTGGGGGTTCCTCAAAAAACTATCCATAGAACTCCCCTATGACCCAGCAATAGCACTGCTAGGGATTTACCCAAGGGATACAGAAATGCTGATGCATAGGGGCACATGTACCCCAATGTTCATAGCAGCACTGTCAACAATAGCCAAAACATGGAAAGAGCCTAAGTGTCCATCACCTGATGAGTGGATCAAGAAGATGTGGTATATATACATGATGGAGTACTACATGGCAATGAGAAAGAATGAAATCTGGCCATTTGTAGGAAAGTGGATGGACCTTGAGGGTGTCATGCTAAGCGAAATAAGTCAGGCAGAAAAGGACAGATACCATATGTTTGCACTCATAGATCTAACAGGAAAACAGGAGAAACCTAATGGAGGACCATGGGGAGGGGAAGAGGGAAAGAGAGTTGGGGAGAGAGAGGGACACAAAACCTGAGAGACTATTGAATACTGAAAACGAACCGAGGGTTGAAGGGGAAGGGGAAGGGGGGAAAGAGGTGGTGGTGATGGAGGAGGGGACGTGTGGGGAAGAGCACTGGGTGTTGTATGGAAACCAATTTGACAATAAACTATTAAAAAAATAAAAAGAAAAAAATCTTAAAAAGAAAAACAGGAGGCCTGAAATAACAGAATATAACGGTTTTCCTATAGTGGTCTCTTGACATTGCAGAGAGCCAGGCATTTTCCTTTGGGCCATCCCTATGGCTTCATTTTTTTTTTTTTAATATTGAGAATGTGCTCAACGAATGATGGATCCACCTGCCGAACGATGATGAGAGGCAAGGTTCTCTCCATTTCATTCGATCAACTTCACCTATAACAACCTTCCCCAGTGTCCTATTCGAGGAACACTTTCTCATTCTTTAAGATTTAGTTATCTCCTCCTTGAGGATCTTCTTGTAGTCCCCTGATTTTGAGATGGATAGCCCTAGTCCACTCTGTATTTATATTTTATGGGGAGCCTGTCTGGCTCAGTCAGTAGAGCATATGACTCTTGATCTCAAGGTTCATGCCCCATGTTGGGTGTGGAGCCTACTTAAAAAAATAAAAATGTTTATGCTTTGTATAGCTACTGAGTGCATCTCTACCTTACATCCAGGATATTGCATTTAAATTATTTCTTGATGTGTCTTTTTTCTAGAACTGATATATAGGAGGTACATGGTAAATGAACTTAGGTTAAAACAGAAATCTGCCTTTGGCAGTTGTTGGTACTCATTTAAATAATTTCTATCAAACAAATAGGTCAACTTATCTGGCTGTTAAAGGGTATAATTATAGCCAGCTTATCTTGTAAGACTCACCCGAAGTTTAACTGCTAAAATTCAATATTCTATGAGTACTTTAATGGCCATTGTGGGCAACAGGTAACACCTGCTGTGGATATTTTCCAAACTGCAAGTATATAGCAGTACTCCAGGCCAAAGATTGATAAGGATCTTGACTGAGCATCTGTCCTTGTGTTCAAACAGCTCAGAAGTGTTTTCCATGGGAAATCTCATCCCTGACCACCTCCACATGACAGGAAAACACCTGAATGTCCAGGTTTAAAATGCAGTAAAAACTTGGATTGCAAGTGACTTGTTCTGCAAGTGTTCCACAAGATGAGCAAACATTTCTAGTATGTTTTAACTTGATAAATGGGCAGTGCCTTGCAGTATGAGTAGTACACGACACTGAATGTCACATGACTGCAACTGAGCCAATGGTTCTTCCTTTCTTCTCTCTTTCTCACTGCGGGATTATGGGTGATTGTCTGCCATGCGTGAATATTCATCCTCAGGCTGTGGTGTTTGGCAGAAATCAGTGATTTTTCAGAAGGTTGAAAGGTGCCCACAACTGGCACGAGTGTACTTTTTGTCTCTTCAAAGCACCTATGGGACAGCCCTTTGCTTTTCCATACAAAAGTAAGCTAAGGAATGCTTTGCTTCATTCTAGGTCATTGGATAGGTTCCTTGTGAAAGCTGCATGAAAAGAAAAAGATTCCATTGAGCCAATAGATAGCAGTTATTCCATTAGTGATACTGAAAACCTTCCCACACAACAACCCTCCTCTCTCTTGTCTCCTTCACATGAGCCACGAAGGTTTTCAAAGGTACTTGCAGGTTAATTTGTTTATTTTCCTTATATTTTACAGTTCATTTATTATTTTGTATTGTCTTACAGTATTGCAATCATTTTTATATGAATATTTTTGGGTTGTGGAGCGAATCATCTGAGTGTCCATTATTTCATATGGGGAAATTTGCTTTGATAGACAAGTGCTTTGGATTACAAGCATGTTTCCAGAATGAACTATGCTCGCAAACCAAGGTTTTACTGTACTTGATTTCATATGAGAATGTTTACTTTGTTTCTTTGTGCTTCCCTTTTCACATCTATAAAATGGTGATCACTGCTCCCTCCTGAGGTTCCTGCGATAGTTAAAAGCACATGAAAACACATTAAGTGTCTGGCATAGTTGGAGTTGTGTATGTGCTTTTGCTAGCTGCCATTAATGTGAGTTGAGTTTGCGTTTCCAGCTTTAGCAAATAAAAATATGGATACCCAGTTAAATTTGAGTTTCAGGGAAACTACACATAATTTGTTTATTATAAGGATGTTTGGGAAATGTTTGGGACACACTCATACTATGAAATCATCTGTTACCTGAAATTCAGATTTAACTGGGTGCCCAGTATTTAACCTGGCTGGCCCTAGGTTGATTGAATGAATAAACTTTAGTTGAAGCATAGGACTATAACTTTTTTTAATTAAAAAATTAAGTTTATTTATTTGTTTCGAGAGAAAGAGAGAGAGCAAGCATGCAGGGGAGGAGCAGAGAGAGAAGGAGAGAGAGAATCGCAAGTAGGCTCTTTACTACCAGTACAGAGACCTACCTGAGGCCTGAACCCATGAACTGCAAGATCATGACCAAGCTGAAATCAAGGGTCAGATGTTTAATTGACTGAGCCACTCAGGCTCCCCAAGGATTGTAACTTTAAAGGGCTGTTTTCAACTGAATGGAAGGTATAAATAAATCTCCTACAGCAAGAGCCTTGTCTGATTCATGGAACACCTTCTGAGATGGTGTCTTGGCCTATCGCTCTGTAAGTTCGGGTAATGATTTGGATGCCAGGAAGTGGATCAGGAATTCTGGGCGCACCAGCCATTCAAACTTCAGGGGTCCAATGGGCCTTCCGTTCCAGGTATACCTTTGTTTGGGTTGAGTCTCCCTCGACCTGGCATGGCATGTTGGAAAGGGCAAAAGGAATTTATAATAGAAATTTTTTAAAGTGGTTTTTATTTTTTTTTGAGAGAGAGAGAGAGAGGACGTGTACTGCAGAGTGGGGATGGGCAGAGAGAAGGAGAGAGAGAATCCCAAGCAGACTCCACACTGTCAGTGCAGAGCCTGATGGGGAGCTTGAACCCACAAACCATGAGGTCATGACCTGAGCCAAAATCAGGAGTTGGACGCTCAACCAACTGAGCCACCCAGGCTCCCCTGCAGTAGAAATCGTAAGTAGAGTATAGCAAAATATTGTTACCTGATTAGGAAGCGCCTTCAGTAATTCTGTGAAAGAAAATGAGGACAGTACAACAAATGCCACAGGGAACCTGTTCATGTCAGTTTTTCTACCTGCTTAGCCCTTTTCTATTTGAGAAATTATATGGCCTCAGAGTTATTAGAATTTTTAATGGAGGGAGCCTGAATGGCTCAGTCAGTTGAGCATCAGACTTTGCCTCAGGTCATGATCTCATGGTCTGTGAGTTTGAGCCCTGCATAGGGTTCTGTGCTGACAGCTCAGAACCTGGAGCCTGCTTTGGATTCTGTGTCTCTGTCTCTCTCTGCCCCTCCCCCTCTTGTGCTCTGTCTGTCTGTCTCTCTCTTTCTCTCAAAAATAAGTAAACATTTAAAAAAAATTTAAAATAATTTTTAATGAAATTGCAAAAATGAAGTACGAAAAGAAATCATTGTTAATAATATAACTAATTTAGATAGCAATTCATAATCTTAGAAACTTGGGCCATTGCCCTGGACTATTGGGTTTTAATATAGCTTGCTTTATCCATCCGGCTGCATTAACCAGATAATTAAGTAACTCTGTTTTTGTATCATTATTTAAGAATGACCCTAAATTCACTACTCAATCTTGAGAGTCATCTTAAGTCTATTTACTCTTGTCATCTACAGTAATGGCCTTCAATTGTTTTAATGTAGTGTAATGATTACAATTTTTGTTTGTTTGTGAAGCCATTTATCCCGAGAAATCTGTAACTGTAGAAAATACTAAGATCTATAGTTTTTCTTTAAGTTTTTTTATACTTTTGGAAAGTTTGCACCTGGTATTCAAATATATGTAAAATCCATGTTTCAACAGCAATCTCAAGAAATAAATGGTTAAAAGTAAAACATAGATTTTTTTTTCATTTTTGCACTTTTTCTACATTGGGAGTTACCCAAGTAACATATGGTAATCATTTAGGATTCTGAATCACATATAATTATTTTCATTTTAATCGCATCGGCTCTCTTTGCTTTAAAATTCACCAGTTGGCATGTAAGTTTGCCAGTGGACAATCAGTGTATATTTTCCTAAAAGTGCTCCTAAGAGTATATGAGTTGTCAGCCTATAGTCGTACCATAACTTCAGAAAGTTGAACATCAAGATTTGCCTTTGAAATATTATTGTTTTATTGGAAAAATAATAATATGTGGCACTTGGATATTTCCTTTGTAAGAAACCTAAACAGTGATTGCCCTTAAATTCCCCCTCTTCTGTTGATATAATGTGATTATTCTGGTAATTTAAGATAAAACCAAAATCCAAATCGTTGATGTCTTGAGGCATTCCCAGAGAGTTGCATGTTGGGTTGACAAATGAGCGACGGTGCCCTCATTTAGCACATTCTTGGCCACATCTCTCCCTGTTCAAAATCCTCTTCTGCAAGGCTCAATTTATCCGGAAGCCAAGAGGCTTTTGCTTCAGGGCCCACACCTACATGGGTCCTTCCAGAGTCCTGGGAGACAGGTAGAAATGTATTCAGAAAAATTTGCAGAAATAGGACATTTTACCACAGTTAGGTAAGACCTAAGTCCTTCAGTCTCTTCTCTCCAACCTGAAAGAAGACCTCCAGATTGTGCAAACCTCAGGCCCCACGAATTGAAGTCCACCTCTCTTTCCAAGATCCAGCTTATTGTGTGAATTGCATATCCTGGGTTTTAAGTGAGGTTGAACATTTTTAAGATTATGTCTGTGAGTCACATGTTGGCCGTGAAACCAGTTTTTTCACTCTCAACTTTGCCCCAAGGGAGAATCAGGTGTTGAGGAGAGTTTCCCCCGCCCCCAACTCCCAACCCTTGATTCCCAGCGCTTTTCCTGGAGCCCACCACGGCCTCCCCCAGACTTGGCTCCTCCTTGCTCTCCTCTTCTCTTACTCTTCCGGCTGACTTTCCTCCAGCCTTCACACCCAGACAGACTAAACTGGCAAGTTCCCAGCCCTGGGCTCGGGCTCTTTCTCAGACTCTGAGGACAAAAGATGGAACACAATGGCAACCTTACCACAGATACCTTTAATAAAAATACTGTGACTGCAGGGACCACCAGAGTCAATAGTGAATGGCTGGGCCTCTCCCGGCCTGGCTTGGGATCAGCCTTCACCACCCCTTGCCTGACTGAGTCACCGGGTGCCCTGGGATTTGCTAAACATCTTGTTGGATGTGTCGCGGTGAAACAATGACATGAGCAGAGCTTTGTTAAGCCAGGAGAAATGGTGGAATTCCATGTACTTTCCCCCTCGCCTGGGTGCCCAAGGATCAGCACGATGTTTTCCATTCAGGAAATGGGGGCAGGTGGTGCTCAGGGGCAGGTGGTGAAGCAGGAAGATTCTAGAGCTAGACTCCCCGACTTCAAACCCAGGCTCTTTTCCTTACTTGTTATGTTAGCAAATAATATAGCTGCTTTGGACCCTACTCTCCTCGTCTGCAAAACAGGGTGTAGAGAGACGGTTCATAGGGCAGTCCTGGGGGTTAAATAAGTAGACTTAACACATGTGGCACCATCTTTGACACATGGGAAACACTTATCAAATGTCAACAGATACTGTGGTCCCCCTGAGTCCAGGGTTTTTACGGCTGTCATTTCTCTGTGTTTGTTCTAAAATTATTGGTTTCAATGATAATATATCTAAGCCCTTTATTAAAATCACATCAACTCATTTTTCCAAATAAGTGGGCCCTACATAAAATAATATAAAAAGCACTGATGTAATTTCTTGAAATGAGTATCTGTTTTTTTATACAAATACTGAATCATTATGCTGTACACCTGAAACTAAGATAATGTTACCTGTCAATTATGCCTCATTAAAAAAATTAAAAAGGTAATAAAATGAGGAAATAAAGAAGTGCCTGCTGGATTTGAACCAAGTGCACAGTGCTCTGCCCCAGTAAAAGGCGGAAGTCCCTCGAAACCCGGTTCCTCATTCGGTTTTTCTTGAAGAAGAATCTAAAGATTTTTTTATACGAAAACTAAATAAATTAGTAAACCATGCACCACTATTCAGGCTTTGAACACAGAAGAATATCAGCCTGACTCCCAGGTTCAGAACCTGAGAAACCGGACAGGAGCCAAGAAGAAAGTCGATGCTTTCTTCCTTCTTTACCTGGGAGCGAGGCGAGACCAAAGTAAAATTTCAAAATCATCTTGAGTCTGCCTTCTCTGCCAAGCCATCTGCTTTTCCACACCTTCTTCCTCTGCCCAGGGACTCCTAAGCCTGTCCCTTGGTGTGTGGTGACCTGTCCCCCTTCAGGATGTCCTCTGTGATTCAGAACGGCCCATCTGCTCACCCCAAACTTCAAAAGTGCCTCTGTGCTCCCAGCAGTGAGCAGTTCCCAAAGAGCAGACATGCTGATTTTCCTGGGAACGCCACAATAAACTCCACCTTCTTAGCTGTGTTTGCATTTTAAGGTGATGCTTGTTTTCACCAAAAAATAAAAAAAAAAAACCAAATTTTGAGAACATTTTAGAAATAACCATACAAAGAACCCAGTCGCTTCCTCCAGCTCTGCACAGTGGTCTCCGAAGCTTTCGAATTCACTTGGAGTTTCCTCACCTCCTGCGTCTCAGTGTCAGCCTCCTCAAGGGGACACAGAGGCCACACCTGCTTTGATCAGGCTTCCGTGGAGGCATCTAGAGGAGGTGTCTTCCATGCACTGGCTCGGACTATAAACAAAAGGAGGAGACTTGCAGGAGAGGCCCAGCCACAGAATCGGTTCCGGCCACAAAGTGGTGAACAGAGCTGATGCCACAGCCTGTGGGCTGGAGCAGGAAACTACTAATTGGTGACCCTCTACGGTTCTTCCTCCCTCTGCCAGGTCAACAAGCAGTGCTGCAAGTAGCCTCCTGGCTCTCAGAGGAAAGGAGTGACTTAAATCTGCCAGCTCACCCCATAGAGCATGAATAAGATCTATGCTTTTATTGTTTGAACCACTAAGACTTTGGGGCGTTTTGCTGCGGCAGCACTGCCTAGCCCATCCTGACTGAAATACTGTTTATATTGCTTATGAGCCCCCATGGGGTCCCCACTCTTCTCTCCCAGCAATCTGACTTTCAATCCGTCAGTTAACAAATGTGGGCCTGGTCTAGTCAAGATTCTTTGTAGATGCATAAAATTCTGGGATAAAAGCACCTAACATACTGTCCTTCAAGGAAATGTCTGTCTACGGAGAAGATAGACTTACACCCAGATAATGATAATATGTGGCAGAGCACTTTTAGTCCCAGCAATCAAAAGAGTAGTTGGTTAGACTAAAGATCTTTAAGATTCTTCCAAGGTCAAGTGAAACAAAACACTTTGGAAGCTCAAGAGATTTGGAGATTACATGTCAGAAGGAGAGCTGAACCTTTCCTGGCGATGGTGGCCTTTCAAGCCCGAAGGCTGAGGACGGTGTAGACAGAACGGGATGTGAGTCAGAATATTCCCAGCAGTAGGTGTGTATGAAAGTGCAAGAGAGGAAAGGGACAGAGCGCGTTCCCACGTACCCAGATGCACATTTTGCAGCACACAGTCCCATCGAATACTGCCAACAATGTTCAGTGGTATTACTTCTGTTTGGAGAAAGTCTAGAACAGGAGGCAGACCCTAGGATACACTGATCCCACCACCAGGGAGCTGGCCTGGTGTTCTCCAAAGTACAATTCAAGGGACAATGGCCTCACAGGATGTCAATATAATTCCTGGGAAAGAGATACATGTTTGAGTGGATTTCATATGATCAGAGATACTCTAGGAAACACTAAGACGTTTTCCTCTCTGACACAGAACTCCTAAAAGTTCTAATAGGCTAATGTCAAGGTGAGTCTAGAAGTTTGTTTCTCAGATTGTGTTCTCTGGAACTCATTCTAGGAAACATTATTCTAACATCACACTCGCTGCTCCTAGGGAGAGCAGTGAGAATACAGTAAAACCATGAATTGCAAGTAACTTGTTCTGCGAGTGTTCCACAAGATAAGCAGACATTTCTAATAAATTTTAACTTGATAAATGAGCAATGCCTTGCAATACAAGTAGTACGTGATGCCATATGTCACATGATCTCAACTGATCCAACGGTTCTTGAAACTCTCTTTGATATACAAGTGCTTTGGGTTACAAGTGTGTTTCTGGAACAAATTATGTTCGCAAATCAAGGTTTTACTGTATTCCCCTTTGCAGGAAGCCATTTAAACCCATAGAGAAGTGTGGGGAGTGGGGAGGGGGCAGGATATGTGGGACCAGGGTTGGCCGGGGGAAGGGTATGGAGATGGTTGAGATGTGCAGTAACATCTTTCATTAAAAACGATAGTAAACATCTGTCCATATAAATGGCAGCCCCATGTTGTGTGTGTCTATCTATTTGTAAAGAGATGATCTATCATCCTTGCTCTGCTTGCTCTGCTGCTGCCCATGGTCCTTGTTCTGTCCACCCTCCCCCCCTCAGGATCTCCACTATCCTTTCTGCTCCAATTCCTGGCCTTCCGGGGTAGGAAAGGAGCTACCAATCTTAACACAGCCCTCCCTGCTCCGGAATATATGATAAGAACTCTGTATGCTAATATTCCAGGCTCTGTTTAATAGAACCACACATCTTTCTTTTTCCTGGAAGTTCCAAGTCTTTCTTGTGAATTTAAATTATTCCAGCCCTCAAGACTGTTGTCTCTGCTATGAATTCAAAAACCTATTTGAAGCTCCTTTGTATTACCCTTTCCCTGAGGGCAGTTCATAGAGGAAGGTATCTGTGCAGTCTACATGGTCAGCAAAGGATCACAGAAGCAAGTAACCTCAGAGAATAGCCACCTCCTAAAATCATAAAATATGATTTTGTTATATCTGTTTAAAGGTTATTTTTACACATCCTTGAAATCACACTTACTAGGGAATAAGTCAAGCTAGAAAAGCATTTGTTCCTTCATGAACATCAGTTTGTTATACCTCAATGTGAGGTTATGCATTCAAAAGTATTTGAATAATTCTCAGAATTGTGATTAAAAAACATCTTGATTCCATGTTAGGTCAATGACCTTTCTTATCACAAGACACTCTGATTAACCATCATGAGAACAGCTAGTTGAATGGAGGATGATTTGACAAGAGGAACGATGAAAGAGAACACCAACACGGGTGACACACAGCACTCTTGAGCTAATAGAAATTCTCTCTGTTCAATGCAGAGAAGCCAAGCAGAAACAGATCCCAGAAGGCTTTATCTGGTACACAGAGTGATTAAATCCAAATCTATAGGGAGTCTCTACTGGGTTATTCCTTCTACTTTACTGTGATAGACCACCTCCAGGACCTCCTCTATTAATTTAACTTCAGCAAACATGGAGGAAGTCTCCTTCTCTAACGCAACGGCCACACAAAGCATGTCTTTCCAATCTTACCGTTGACTTGCTGCTAGTTGGACCAGGTTCTGCCATTTGTCCCTATGATGAGCAGAGACCCATATTCAAGCTCAAGGAGGTTATAACAGTGAAGTAGATTTGTTTATCTCCCCATCCAGATCAGGAATATCACCTTCATCTTGTCACCTTTCCTCCTTTGCATCTGCTTCCCAAGTGCATGGATATTCTAAGACTTTCATAATACTATTCACTAAACTGACAAAAGGCATTGTTTTCATTCGAAATACATATTTTGGTAACAGTTTTCATAGAGAAAACCCAGTTCCTATTCTTAGAAGATAACAGTCACACTCTCTTGCATTCTTGCCATTTTCACTCTCTAGGTGATTTATAAATTATAGAATGGCCAACTGTAGAATTATCTTTAAATAAAACATTATTATCTTCACAGTACTTATTAATTATTTTCAATTTCCAAGAAGTCCTTTTCTAGGAGTTAAGAAAAGTTATACAATACTTGGAAATAAGGCAAAGTGAGGTAGCATGTCATTTGGATGCCATATAGGAACATAGTTTGACAGGTTCACCCAAGGATTGTATACTGGTTTAAGGAAAGTGACTTTGACTCACTAAGTATTATTGGTTAAAAGCCTAGATTATATGAAATTATCTATTAACATGTCTTGTTCTTGGGGCGCCTGGGTGGCTCAGTCAGTTAAGCATTCGACTTCAGCTCAGGTCATGATCTCACGGTTCATGGGTTCAAGCCCCGCATTGGGCTCTGTGCTGACAGCTAGCTCAGACCCTGGAGCCTGTCTTCAGATTTTGTGTCTCCCTCTCTCTCTGACCCTCCCCTGCTCATGCTGTCTCTGTCTCTCTCTCTCTCTCAAAAATAAATTTTAAAAACATTAAAAAAAACATGTCTTGTCCAGTTGAATGATTTTTGTTTGCAGAAAAGATACCTATCCTGTGTGGCACTGCCCAGTTGTACATCTGATCCAGAAATCTCGTGACAAGATTGTTTTCTCATTGCCTGTATATTTCCATTCGGTTTTGAATCCATCTTGCTGGTTTTCTTTAAAGAGTTAAAGAAAATGTTTTCATTTGTTTTTTCTATATTTCTATGAAAGTCGCAGTTTTACGTTTGTGAAAATTATACTTCGGCACAGGTAGTATATAGATTTTTTAATAGGATCTTTGCCTCCCATGAAGAATACATACATAACACTGATAAAAGTACAGTTGCTCTGAATCTGATGGACAGAAGCATCCCAAATAATGTTAAATGCAAGGCTCTCTGATTAGAAATCCTATGACCTTAATGTCTCCTCTTTCAAGGAATTCACATCATGGCTCCAACACTTAGAGCTGTGTGAACCTATCAGAGTTCTCAGTCCTCAGTCCAGAGTTATCAGATGCCCCAATGTCCTCTTACAGTGTGTGTTTTCTAGCCTTAAGGCTTAAAGCCTGGCCTTATAGAAGCATGTAGATTGCAAAAGTGCTCCTTTGTCAATAAGATTTACATCATGCAATCTATAAAGACCTAAGTAGGCAACAGAAAAATTAGCAAATTCATTGGCTACTAATTTGCTGATTCTTGAATTCCAGGAGTTAAATGTTAATCACATTTCAGTAAGAAATATTTCTAAGTAATGGAGCAAAGCCACTCATTGTGAACTAGTTTCATCTCCTAATGGTCACTTATGCTCCGTTATCAAGTCTTGATTTATCAAAGATAAACACCATTAGCTTCTTTCAAACTTATGAGTTGTTGCTCTGCCCTGTTAGTAAATATTCTGATGCAATGCTATAATTTTTAAGGAAGCCAGCATTAATTACCAATCATGACTATCACCAGCTAGATTTGCACACAGGAAAGAAATGAAATGGCCTGTATTTTAATTCCAATTCTTATGGCATTTTCTACCATACATTTCCTGTGTAATATGCAAGAAGAAAATATGAACAGAGCAATCTTACGGTTAGACCTTGGATGAGAAACAAAATCTTATTTAGGATTATAATAGGCAACTATGTATTATTATGAATCACTATGCAATTATAATGTATAATAGAAATATTAGAAAGGAGTCTGGGTGACTCAGTCAGTTGACCATCTGACTCTTGATTTCAGCTCCTGTCATGATCCCAAGGTTGTGGGATCAAACCCCACATCTGGCTCTCCAGTGGGTGTATAGCCTGCTTGGGATTTCTGTCTCTCTCTGCCCTCCCCCACTTGTGTTTTCTCTCCCCACCCCACACACAAAGATAAATAAATGAATAAATAAATAAAATAATACTATGAAAAAGAAATATTAGGATCATGCAGAGAAAGGACATATAGTGCATAGCAACCTTTTTTGGAATGCCTACTAAGCATTTTCCTAGACACATCCTTTTCAGCTTCACAATGACCCTGGAAGAGTTGGGTGTTGTTTTAAAATATGGGAAGCAGAGGCCCAGTTAAGGTGAGTGACTCAGAATCCACAGTCCAGTACATGGTAGGGAGGGCATCTGATTCAGGTCTGCCTAACCACAAAGTCTTCTGTGATCCCCAGTTACAACACAGGAAAAGAGCACTGAGCTGTTCATCCTGCAATGGAAACCTGAACATTATGTCACAGGACAAATCATCATCACATGCTTTTGCTTTGGATGGCAGATCCTGTTACCTTTGTCAGGACTTTTTTTTGAAGTAGCTGCAGCCCTTCGGAGTTCTCTTGGAAATAACCTGTTTTGCAGCTTATTTGCAAACAGGTAATTTTATGGCCTGTGTGAAGCTAAAGAACTCTCGGTAGGATTTGGGTCACAAAAATTCTTCAATCTTGGTCCCGTATTTTCTACTAATATATAGGCTTAAGACTCTTGCACCCGCCAATAATATGCATTCACTCATTCAATAAATTCCATACACTTTGCTTCTGGGGACTGTTTTTAGGTGCTGAGGGTATATCACAATGAACAAAATCCAAATGATCTCTCCTCTCGTGCTCCTTGTATCTTATCATTGCATTGTAGTATATTCAATTTTCTTCATTCATTTATTCTTTTAGTGAATATTTATTGCACACTTACTATGTGCCAGAAATTGTTTCCAGAGCTTCAAGACACATCAGTGAACAAAACAGAGACCCCTGTTCTTCTGGAGCAGAGATCTGGCAAAGGAAGGCAGACAGTACTGTGTAGACATGATAAATGAGAAACATTATGTAGACTTTGGAGATGAAAGGTGCCCCAGAGGAAAAATAAAAGTAAAAGAAAAAATAGATTATGTGAAGAGAGGCTGACTGGGAAGACCAAGATGGGAGGCAAGGAGATTGCAATTTTAAATAAGATGGTCTAGGTCAGCCTTATCAGGAAGGTGACAGTTGAGCAAAGACTTGCATGAGGTGGGGGGTGCTCTTGGCTAGTGTTTATGTTCCCCCAGGTTCATACGTTGACATCCTCACCCTTAATGTTACAGTATTCAGAGTGGGGGTTGGGAAGGGAGGGGCTTTAGGAGGTGATTACTTTGTGAAGGTAGAGACACATGAGATTCGTGTCCTCATGAAAGGGAACCCAGAGAACTCCTAGCACGTTTTTTTATGTGAGGTTACAGAAAGAAGATGGCTGTCTTCTCAGGAAGGGAACCAGGAAGTGGTCCCATGCCAGACACTGAATCTACAGGTGCCTTCATCTTGGACTTTCAGCTTTCAGAACCGTGGGAGGTAAATTTCTGTTGTTAATAAGCCACTCAGCCTCTGGTATTCTGTTATAACAGCTCCAGCGGACTAAGACAGGGAACGAGCCACATAGACATTTGTGACAAGAGCGTTCCACCAAAGGTGACGGTGGTAGAGAGCTTCTAAGTGGCGTTGTGCCCAGTGCATTCAAAGAACAATGAGGAGCACTGTACTATAGTGAAATGGAAAAGAGAAAGAGTAGTAAGAACTGGGTCCAAGAGATAACGAGTCCAGACCATGGGACACGTTATGCCCCCCTCAGTCCGAGGCACCCTGCAAGTTCTGGAGCAGAGAGTGACAGGACCTGGCCTGTGTCAACTTTCAGCCTCCTATCAACCACTCACCACGGCTGCCCATGTCACATACTATGATGGAATCTGCAAGGGGAACCTCATCAGGAGAACTGGAGAAATCAGCTGTCAACCGTATCTTCTCCCTTCGTCCAAGCAGGACGTTCTCTTCAACATCCTGTGAGCTCTCGATATCTTCTGCAACTCCACTTGCTAGAAAGAACTGAGGCATCCAGACTTTGCAGGTTTAGATCCCTCCCTGTGCCAAGCAGACAAATACCCAGGACTTCGTAAAATTACAGAGCCTAGGGGTAAAACATTATACTCCTTAATCTATGATACTAAGATCCATGATGCTTTGGTGACATTTTAGTTCAGGCTGCTATAATAAATATTCCACAGACTAGGCAGCTTTTAAACAGTGGGGAATTATTTTTCACAGTTCTCAAAGCTGGGAAATTCAAGATCAAGGTGCCAGTAAATACAGTGTCTGGTTAGAGCCTGCTTCCTGGTTCCTAAGTGGCTATCTTCTTGCTATAATCTCATGTCGAGGAAAGAGTGTGGGAGCTCTCCAGGGCCTCTCTTACAAGGGCACCAATCCCATTCACAAAGGCTCTACCATCATGAACTCATCACCTCCTAAAAGCTAATCACCTCTTAATACCCTCACATTGGAGAAGAGATAGCAAGATATGAATTCGATGGGGGTGTGGGAGCACAAACGTTTACTCTAGTCTACAGCTCTAGAGCACTGATCCAACTTGGACTGAAGCCATCATAACATTCAAAATAAAAATTCAACATAAATTGAAATACTGTAAATAATATTATTTTATAAAATTACAAGTTACTTCTCTTAAGAAAATGTGGTTTTCTTATACAATAGAAAGAATCCTTTCAAAAGCAGTGAACACTCAATTTATCTTTAACCACATATCCTGGATAAAATTAAGTGTGACACCTGTTCTTTGAAAGTTCACAGAAGAAATTCTAGGATATTTTAAAGGCTCTGAGACCTACAGTTTTGCCCATATATAGCCAGCATACCATCAATGGGGAAAACAACCATAAATATGCTTTATTGAACTTCCAAACAGCTAATCAGAGACTACAGTTAAGTTTAGTGAAGATAACCTTGTTTGAACAAAATGTCTATATTTGGTTACCATTGGCATTTGAGACAAGCATGCTTAAGACTGAATCCAGCAAAGAGAAATTGAGATAGAGCTGATTTAAACAACCCTCTGGGGATAACCTATTACCTAATCACTGTTTGGTAAGTAGTATTATTGGGATTAATATTAATTCTAGCCTAAAGATGGCTAGAAGTCAAGTCCGGCAAAGACCAAGAACACAATGCATCTTCCTTGAAACTGAGTTGGTAGGAAGTCGGGAATCCAAGGTAAGCATCTGCCAGCTGCAGTTCTCAAGGCGTGGGGTTGATGGATGCAGACTGTCTTCCGTAGTTATTTGTGTTGCTCTTGGCTCAGCAGTAGTTTTGTTGTGTTCCTTTTTTTTTTTTTAATTTTTGAAACTTAGTCACTCAGTGCAAAACCAAAAAAGGATAAATGGATAAGTAAGTCTTGTTTGGAAGCAAAAGGGAGATACTCGTTTCTCTTGACATTTCCAAGGTGAACCGTGGAATTGCGTCGTTGGGCCGTGAAGGCAAACAACCGTTTGATTCGGTGTGTTGGAGCGTGGGAGAGACCTGTGGGTGGGCTCCCGCCTCCCGTGGCTGTGGCTTGCCCCCGCCTCAGGGAATCAGACAAGCTCACCATGAACAGAGACCACTCTCAATGCCAAATTTTAAAAACCTGCAAGTATTTGCATGTCCATCTCAGTGCATTTTTCTGCTACCTTTGGCGCGGCTAGCTACATCCCCTTCTTGAAATACTTTCCACTCTTGGTGTCGGAGTTCACCCCTGGAACAAGAGCGTCTCTTCCCCTTGACTGCATTTGAAATGCAAGTCTTCCTTGGAGAGTCTTTCTGGACCCCCGTTTTCTCCCACTACACTTTCTACTGCAGACTTTCAATGACTTAAAAACTTCCGTGGAAAAATCATCATTCTGAAAGCTGATTTTCTTCCCTGAATTCTACAGAAACAGATACCTTAAACTATGAGTATATTGCTAGCAATAACTATTACTGAAGGATTACATATTTATTTTTGCTAGTTTGTTTTAAAAATATAGAAGGCCAGTGAGCCACACAATGCCTTTGCCTTTTATGAACTGTTTACCATGATTTCCCAAGAGTCTTCTTTCTTTGTTTTTCCTCACTGTGATTTTCTCCTTTTTTAAAAGCTGTTGTTTTCCCGCAGTACTATGTAGTTCAAGAGCTCTTTATGACTACTGTGCTGGTCAGCTTTTCTCTGCTATGACCTGCCTCCCTCCTCATGCATGTTGCCCATTTTTCTGTCAGGTTCTCTGGATTTTTTTTCATTGTCTCCTTGCATCCTAAGGAGCTCAGACTCCAAGAGAAACCTTACAATAAGTACAAAGGATTTAAAATCTGTCTTGATTGCAAACAGAGCATTTTTGTAAATGCTCCTCATTAGGGATGTGGGGGGGGGATGCTGATCTTTTGTAGCGAGTATGAAAATCCAGGAGAATCAAGTGTCAGAGATCTTTCCCTAGGGCTTATGTTAACTCACGGTTTCTCAGAATAGTTTTGTTGGCATATGTATCCCTTAAATCACACTACCAACAACACTGATTCTGTTTTTAAATAATTTTGAGAAATTCTGCATGTTGATTCCGCATGGCAGTTAGTGAGATGCATTGGTTTCTTAAGGCTAAGAGTGCTCTTCCTTCGCATTCTGTTCTCAAGCCTGATATACTGCAGACCCTTTCCCAAATGACATCCGTCATTACAGCATCATCTCCGGGAACTAGGGGTCTCCGGAAGTCCCACGCAGCCTTGCTGACTTCAGCAGAACTGGCTAAGCGGAGGCGGAGATGGGGTCTGGATGAAAGGACGCAGCTTCCGGAGCGGAACAGACAGTGTGGGTTGCCTAGTGGCTTGAGAAAGCCACGGAGAATAGCGTGTGTTGCTGTGACTCTTCTAAGTGATTTGTGGCCAGTGTGCATTCATGATTTAATTGTAATCAAGAAAAAGGGATCTTATGAACTAGTGCTTTTCAGTGGACCAAGTAAGGAAATGACTATTAGCTTCTTTAACCTGCACTGTATTTTACTACCATGATTAGAAAAGAAAAAAGACACTATGGAAGCACCTCTACAAATAAAACGTTATGTTTTGAAACATCTGTGTGTCGACCTCATTTTTCTAGGTGATTCTTTGTATAATTTTCAGGAAACATCTTTTTTGCTCAGTTTCCTCCACTTTCCTACATCTGTATAGAGCTAAGAAATGTGTGTTTTCTAATGTATCAGTGATAATACACTTGGCTTTTGGTTCTGTTAAAAAACATAACCCCCTCAGGGGCACCTGCGTGGATCAGTCGGTTAAGCGTCTGACTTCGGCTCAGGTCATGATCTTGGGGTCTGTGAGTTTCAATCCTGCACTGGGCTCTGCGCTAACGGCTCCTAGCCTAGAGCCTGCTTTGGATTCTGTGTCTCCCTCTCTCTCTGCCCCTCCCCTGCTCACACTCTGTCTCTCTCTCTGTGTCTCTCAAAAATGAATAAAAGTTTAAAAATATTTAAAAAGAAACATATTTTCGAGGCACCTGGGTGGCTCAGTTGGTTGAGTGTCCAACTTTGGCTCAGGTCATGATCTCATAGTTTGTGGGTTCGGGCCCCATGTTGCACTCTGTGCTGACAGCTCAGAGCCTGGAGCCTGCTTCCGATTCCATGTGTGTGTCTCTCTCTTTCTGCCCCCACTCTATGTCTCTTTGTCTCAAAAATAAATAAAAACATTTAAAAATTTAAAAAAATACTTAAGAAATATATATCCCCCTCTTCTGCTCAGACACACAATTTAAAATAAATACCCTCATTTTTCTGTCCTTATTACTCTTTTTTTCTTCATAACGCTTTACACACACACACACACACAAGAGTGTGTGTGTTTATTGGCTTATTCTTTGTCTGTCTTTCTCTTCCTGAATGAAAATTCCCTACAGACAAGGATCTTGCCTCTTCTCTGTGTCCCTTCCACATAGTAGGAATTCAGAAAATATTTAAATGAATAAAATAGTATGAATCTTTTGTGGTTGATTGGTCGTAGAATTAAAAATATGATAAAGTCCCACAGTCTAAGTATGCAAAGAACAACTTTTTTGGGAAGGCAAATGAATATCTATAAATTGCTCTCCTCAAATTCCTAAACCTGATGACCAAGAGCTTAAAAGAAGATTGTAAAAATCTCAAAAATTTCTGGGAATTCTAGCAGATTGCAAATTGCTGAATAATCTGTGTGATTTTATTGCCATTTTTTTGGGTCTAAGTTTTAAAATCTTAAAGCTGATTTACATCTCCAAGAGGCGTCAGATGTGTCGTCTTTAAAAAAGAATCTGTGCACAGTGGCAGCAAAAATACGTATACTTTCCCAAGATTAGGCTAGAAAGTGAGTAACTACTGTTCTGGAGAAATGCCATATGTTAAAACAAATGTTTTATGGAAAAAAAGGCTCCCTTCCTTTGCTGGATCTGTCCTTGCCAGCACTGCCTAGAGAGACACCACTTGCCACCGTGACCATTTATTTAGCACTGGACCTGGGACAGCTTGAGAAGGTGGACAATTCAGAGTTCTACTGTTTTGAACCGGGTGGGGTGGGGAGGGAGCAATTGCCAGAAGAAGCTTTAATTACATGCAGATTGGCCTTTTATTTTGCTTCAGTCCTGTCCATGCAAGTGCCAGGGAGGGGGATGTATTACCTTCACTGCTTGCACTGAGGTCTGCTTCCACTTAGCCACAGCTGCTGGAGTGAATCTTACCTTCTTTCTAGAGCTGCCACTCCTGAAATGGGCTATGAGCGGCATTAAGGTGGCTCCGGCTAGCGTCAGTAGCATGTCTGAAGTGGGCCAGCTCCCGGGTCATCCACGAGGCTCCTGTCCCTATCTGGGCAGGTTCCCTGGGTCCTTCGCTGTCCTCCCCTTGGAGCAGTGAGAGAAGACCTGGGGCAAGGGGTGCGGGGGAGGCCAGGTCTTATCCCCTCGTGCTGGAGGAGGCCCCCGATCAGAATATACAGTAGGATTGAGCTGAATGGAGAGAAATGGTCAGGGCTCAGGAGGGAGGCCCGTGCCTCCGGTGTCTCCACCCCCGGCAGCATCACTCAGACCCGGGAGAGAAGGTGGCAAGGATTAGTGGGAACCAGACATCAGGAAAGCGTGTACACCGGTAGGCCACATGGAGAGGCTCAGAGCAGATGTGCTGTCGAGGGGACCAGTGCTTTGGCATGGACAGAGATCAGTGGCATTATTTGTGTCACAAGGGACAAACTGGGTCACCCACAGAATCCCCCTTCTCAAAAAGAGAAAAACATCAAAAATAACTAAGAGTCATAAAATATAAGGCAATCCAAATGTCTAGGGATCCTTGTAGGAAAACGTCTCCCTCCTTAGGCCACCTTAGCCTCAGGATCCATCTTGTTTCCTCCTTCCCTCAGGTAGGACACACCTGACCTTCACCTTCGCCGCCCACCTTCGGTGTGTGCTGTGTTCCCAGATGCAAAGCCAACCACCTGGCTGGGGCCACCTCTTCCCTCCTCTTCTGTGCAATTTGCAATTCTACTGACCCCTCTCAGTTAACTACTATGTGAAAAAAGGTCCTTCTAAGAAAGGAATTCTTTCAACTAGAGGGAAATGAAGAAATGAAAGCCCTAGGCATCTTGAGTAGTGATTAAAACATGAGGAGACAGCATGTTCATACACGGGCGAACTGGTAATTGTCCCCAGCTCTTGACAGAACAGTTTGGCAACACGGATGCAAAAGTTTTAAGGAAGTACACTAGCCCAGGGTGCAAGGCAGAATTCTAAGATGCTCTGCAAGATTCTTGTCCTCTGCATATATGCTCTGCACAATTCCCTCCCTTTAGTGTGAACAGGACCTATATATGATGGGATCTCACTCTCTTGATTAGGTTGCATGATATAGCAAAGGTGAAGAAATTTTGTGCATGTAATTCAGCACCCAAATCAGTTAATTTTTACTTAATGAAAAGATAGATTATTCTGAATGGGCCTGACCTAATTAGGTGAGAACCCTTAAAGAAGAGACTGGGGCTTTCCTAAAGAGATTCTCTTCTGGTCTTGAGGGGATCACATGGCAAAGAACTGCAAGCAACCTCTAAGAGCTGAGAGTGGGCCCCAGTGAGCAGCCAGCAAAACAGGTACCTGAGACCTACCACCACAAGGAAGTGAACTCTTCCAACAATGATGTAACTTTAAAAAGAGTCTTGAACTCTAGGAAGAACACCGCCCAGAACTTTGCTGCCTGGGGATATGCAGCCAAGACTCGCAACCGACAAAAACTGTGAAGTCATGATTGATGTTCTTTAAAACCACTAACTTTCTGATTACTTGTTACACAGCAGTAGGTGACTGTTACACCCAACAATTGCACTTCTAGAAATTTAACTGACAAAAATACCCTGTCAAGTCTACAGTGTCTCACATACAATCGTGTACCTTGAAGAATTGTTTAGGATAATCTAATCTTTCAGTAACAATTTACAAGGCTTTTTCCGTTCTTTATGTCATCAAGCCCACCTCACTTAACTAATTTTTCCAGTCCTATAGGAAATTCAATATGACAGAAACAACACTCTTTGAAATGAAGATGGTTGTGTGTGTGTGTGTGTGTGTGTGTGTGTGCGTGCGCGCATGTATGTTTTAATGGAATTGTTGAGCTCAGACAGAACGTTAAGCTAAGTGTAAAGCATTCTAGTACAACTGAAGTAACTCCATGATTTTTGTGTGGCTGAGAGCTCACAATTTGTTTCATGAAAAAGAAGGAATCTCTGTTTCTTCTCCAGAAACTCTAGAGGTTTTATTGTTTTTCAAACAGTATTTTTTTGGAGCATGGAATCTTTGGCTGTTTAATAGGAAACAAATGCAGGGTTAATGTTTTCAACTGCTATTACCTGGAATTATTCTCTCTTCTGGAAAAGTAAACCCAAGATGGCAGCTGTCATGATGGACTCTGGTTTTTTGGGTGTTTTTAAAACTGAATGCATAAATTATTGCTCTAGGAATGTGCAGTTTAATGAACTCCACTGATATATGGTTTGTGTAAGTGATTCCTCCATGTATTAAAAACTCTTTATAGCTTTGGCTCACTCCTAAATCTTATCTTTTGGTTTGTGATTTAAGTATTTGCATAAGGCCACCTAACTGTACAGTGAATGCAGTGTATCTCTTTTGATATGCCTGTTAAATGGTAGCATCAATTTTTCTTTTTTTCATTGGATCTGTAAAAGACATTTCAGTAGAGGGTTAATAAACACTTGGTAGATAAATGAGTAGATGGATGAATGAAGCAGAAGAAACACATCACTACTAATTCAAAATAAAAATTTTTTACATATTTTATTTCTCATATCTTGAAATGAAACTGCTAACAGTGTTCTGACAGCTTTTGTCTGGATTTAATTTTCCTGTAAGAACTTGAAGTCCATGACAGTCTTTCTGCTTCTGCCTTACCTGTTCTCAAAAATTCATAGATCTTAGTTCATTCAGTGCTCCCAAGAGTAAAATATCCTACTGTCTCCATTATTTAGCTGATAAGACTGAGATTTGGAGGGATGAGTCCACTTACCAGACGTGCTAGGTGGGCACAGGTGGAGCGAGGGTTTGAACCCCAGCACTATGTTTCTAGGAGCAGGAAGCACCTGTGATTCTGCCTGTAGATGTTTCGGCTTAGCCGTCCTAGGTGTCCATATACCATGACACCCTGGAAAAGTGTGATCACCCATCAAGGCTCTTAAAAACTTCAAGTTAAATTAGTAGTTATTCCTCTGAATGTGGGAAAACTTAATATAAATGTTGCATTTAAATGATAGGAAAGTATTTAAAAACTTTGGATTGATAAATTCAAGGGAAAATCACAAATGTGATTCCGTGCAGAAAAGCAATAATTTTGAAAAGAAATCATATTATATTCGTCCCCTGTCGGGCTCTAAGAGCTAAGCTATTATTCCAGCTTCTCTTGAACATTCTCTTGCCTAGAGTTTCCATCTTATTGACCCCTTGGACCACAGCTTCTGTGGAGAAGGGGACATGTCTTTGAAAGGTCTCCCAGATCAGGCAGAGCAGTGCCGGACCTTAGTGAGGGGTTACAGGGAAGCCACTAACCTAGCCATAGTGAACTGTGACCATGTCCACGTCATCTCCTGAATGACAGGACAGAAGGGCTTCTTAAAGTTCAGACACTTGTTAAAGTTATTAATATTATAATTAAGAACTACAGCTTTTTCATAGAGCATATGTGCTGAGAATGATTGCAAGTGTTCTTTCAAAAATATTTATTAAAAAATAGATAATAAAAATTTAAAAATCCTGAAATAGTAAAGATTTTTCTTTTGGAGGCACCCTGATCATGTTCTCGTGTGGGATTCTGCCCAGTGGCCAGAGCACAGGAGCGCCTACTAACTTCTCTGCTCCAAAAGCTGCTCAGCCTCTTTCCAAAAGAGCTGTATTTGAGGGTTATTTCTTTTTCCTTTGGAAAGCACAGCTCTGAAATGCAGCCCTGCCTGATAGAGAACATTGCTTTGGAGCTGTTTTGTATGTAATCTGCAGGGATACACACACCCGGCCATTTCCTGGAGAACATGTTGCCAGGTCAGCTCACAATCAAACCTCCCCACCCCCCACACTTTTTTTTGGCATTCCCTTGTCTTTTGGAGAGTCCTACCACTGTTCAGAGAATTTTTCATCTGTCAAGGACTTTCCGTCTGAAAATGAAACATAAATGCCCTCTTTTCCTATTTTAACCCATGTGTATGCATAACTTGTGTATATGCAAAATGAAGTCCAACTTGTGAGCAGAATTTCTCTTAGAATCACTCACAAAATAACACATGCTTTGCGTCACTACAGAACTTAACCCAAAGAATGTGGACTATTAAGAACTTTTCCTGGTTTCCCTGTCCTCCAAGAGGCCAGAACTTATTTTATCAGCAACAGAAGTCTATTGGAATTAATGAAATAATGGATCCTTCCGGTCATTTAATACATGCCCTACAGCATAAGGACACTTTTCCCCTCTTGTTATGCCTAACAGTGGGAGGGATTTAGTCACTGTGATTCTCGAGGCTAGATCTACATGAATTGAATAAATATTATTTCCATGTCTCTCATCTTATAGTTTCAATTCCTTCCTAGTGCGTTCTAATAGTCAGGTAGTTAATGTAGTTTGGGGGAGCTAAGGATATATAAGGATTAATGTAAGCTTGTCATATTCATGGAAATAAATAGCAATATGGAAAATAGGAGTCTACAAACTACAAATATATATATACAAATATATATACACATATACACAATCTAAGAAACCAGCAGTTTTTCCTACATGCAGCTGCTCAGGGGCCTTCTTCGAAGGCAGGTTCTTAATTCACTAAAAGACCCATAACCAGTTCGCTTTTCACTAGTAAAGGATATGTCTAGAATATAATAAAGAGATATCTAGGACACAAACCACTAAGCACAAAAAACCTATTCTCTCTCTGCGTGCCCTGTCCATCTCATCAAGGTCACAGCTGGCCAGGCCTCAGAGTGTGCAAGGAGGTGACATCATGGTGAAAGGTCCACCAGACCCTGCTGGATAGTAGCTCCCTTAGCACTATTCTTGCAGACTTGGGAATCTCTCTCCCATATTGGATTGGTTACAGGGGAAACAGAGAGAAAGATTCTAATCATACATAATAAAGATTTCCATTTGTGAGCTCAACTATTGGATCTGTCATCTTTCATCAGTAGAAAAATGGAGGAAATCAAATACTTTGTTTTGTTTTAACCACCCAGAGAAGGAAGAGAGCAGTGTGTGGGAAATCAATATATCTTCCTTACTCTGACAGCCCCTCCCTCTGGCGTGTGTAAATGATCAGGGGCAGGCAAATTACTTTTCCATCATATCTGGCGCAAAACTACCCTGGTGAGTGAGGAGAAAGGGAATCATTTGATAAGATTTGGAAAATACCATCTGTTTTTCTTAGCATTTTTGGATGAATTTATCAGGCATCCTGTAATTTACACTTTCTGTTGAAAACTATAATTGAATACCCTGCACGAACATAAAGCCTTGGCGTATTAGTCAGAAGCTATGTAAGGACTGTGCCATTGGAAGAGGCCGTGTTTACAGTCAAGGGTAGAATCTGAAATGTTTAATAGTTTCCTTCCTGGGGAAAAAAATGGCTCCCAACGCCACCATAGAATGCTTCCCTACTCTGCAAACTTGGAACCAAGTGTTGATGTTTAGGCATTTCCAGTTCTAGGACCAGTCATTCTACAACTTTGAAATTATTTTTCTTATTCTTGCAAGTTTAGTTTGGTTTCCCATATACACGGTACCTATAGATGCCAAGAAGTATGCATGGGATGAGGGATGTACAAATAATTAAGAAGTTTCTGTTCCTGAGAAAAATAAACCAGGTTATCAAGGGTGCAGAGGAAATCAACACAGCTCATAACTCACACTGAGGACTCACTGTTGTCAACTTTAGAGGTGTTGGTTTATTTACTCCTCCTCTCTCAAGGTAGATTCTACTGTTAGGTCCATTTAACAGAAGAGGAACCTGACCTCACCAGCAAACGAAGGAGCCAGGAGTCGAGTCCAGGTACACTCACTCCAGAGTCTGGGTTCAGAGGCCCTATGCCCTTGTACAACACGGTGAATACAGCGGTTAAATGTGTTATCACTGGGTACCATGGAGCACAGACAGACAAGAGGCATCTGGCCTTGCCCATAGTGGGTTTAGAGAAGTAGGACTCAAGGTGTAGGCTCTGGATGTGCTTTTGTTTTTCCAAGGAAATGACATCTTGAACAGGGTTTTAAAAGATGAGAGAGTGGCAGCTGGCTGAAGGAAGAGACCTGAGGACCTACCGAGGAGAGGCCACAACTCAGCAAAGGCCCTGAGTTGAGAAATGGGATTTGGGACCAAGGGTTGGGCTAGTGAGAGGTGGAGGAGGTAAAGGTATTCCTGGGACCTGAGTGATGAGACTGAATCCTGGCCAATGAGGATGGCTGTAGAGATGTCTACTGTGGGGTAGCTGGGAGGACACCCCCTGGAGGAACACAGCACCCTGTCTTTCTCCAGTCCAAGCCCTTGGTGCCCTGCACATTCAAGCGCACTCATGCTCTGACTTGGGGGTATAGCTGTTCAGAGCTCTGATACCAAATGCAGGGCAGGAAGGGGCAGGGCATGTAATTAAGGGTATGGGCAAGAGTGCAATTTAACAAGGGTTTTGCCTTTCTGAGCAGGAACTTGAAATTTCCCCTGAACTGATGGTTTGAGAAAAATCAGTATGGCAGTTGTGGTTGTGTGGAGCTTGAATTTCTTAGGGACCCAACTCTAAATTTTGCATTTCTAACACCGGCTATCTTCCTGAATGACATATGGATATTTGATCCTTTCGACGCTCTTAATGAACAGTGACAGAGATGTAACAGATTGTTTTCATCAACATTTACAAAGTTTCTGTCTGCCAAGCCATTGGACCAAAATGTTCAATAGAATAAAGTGGACCACTTGGGAGTTTCTTTACTCTGATTTCATCTTTCCGCCTTTAGAGAGAAATGGTTCTGGCACCAGAATATGAAGCAGAAATAAGAGAGAGAGGCAAAGGAGCTGTGAAATCCATATAGTAAATAGCCATCTGTTAACAATTTATCTGACAAATATTTGTGGAGGGCCGAGGCACTCCTGCTTCATTTGGACGAGCAACGCTAAGTGCTTGTCCTCCTATGTACGTGCATTTCATAGTTGACTATAATGAATAGGTCAGCCTAAATGTGAAAAAACCCAAATCCAAAAGTCTTTCTAAAAAAAATAAATAGATAAATAAATAAACACCCCATTATCCAGCATGCTAACCATCCTGTCATTCAACAGGATTTGGAATCTGTATAGGGAATCTTAGGTCTATGTACCATGTGACCTTACCTGAATGTTAATTACATTAGCGGGTTTTGGTGGAAAGAAGAGAAGGAAGACGTCTGAGTTGGGCTATCTGGCTCAGGTTTGGGTTCAAGAAAACGTTCCTGTTCAAATCAGGTGCTTTTCTGTAGAAGAGGAGACGTTAAACTGGATGATGTTTTTAATCCTTTTTGAATGTGAACGTGTGGAGAGTATAAGAGTTCATATTTTTCCACATGCTGTCCTACCTGTGACATGTTTATGCTTTCAGCACAGAATAGATCATTCTGCTGAGAGACCAGCAACAAACAGCCCGCAGAACTTACAGCAACTTCCCGTTGTATGAACTTAACAACATTTTTGAGTCCGGTTCTATGAGTAGGCATTGTGACGATTACTCTGTTTCTCACAAATCTCCTAGTTAAACTGCTCAGTCCTAACAGACTCACACGGGCTGCAAAAAGCAGATACTATGTTCCCTAAATAGTACCCTCCCCTTGTTGACCGATGTTTTGATTAATTGTTTATAATGAAACCAAGGCTTTATTAGTCCACCACTGTGATGATAAGAACAGTGCATTTCCTTACGTTAGAAACAAGTCAGAATCCATTGTTCTCGTTTCCTTTGCAGAGTTTTTAGTTGACCTCATTCAAATCAGGAGTACAATTAGCTGGAAGGTTTGCCCTGGCAATTTTGATAGAAAATAAAAACAAAATGATTATCAGTGACCCTGGTTTATTTTTTAAGGTTGCTGAATTCTACATATTTTAAGTGTAAGTAAAGAAAATTTTACAGCATCTTAGTGTACATTTTTTTATTTCAAAAAATATACATTAAAAATTTATTTGGGGGTGCCTGGGTGGCTCAGTCAGCTAAACATCCGACTTCAGCTCAGGTCTTGATCTCACGGTTTGTGGGTTCGAGCCCCGCGTCGGACTCTGTGGTGACAGCTAGCTCAGAGCCTGGAGCCTGTTTCAGATTCTGTGTCTCCCTCTCTCTCTCTGCCCCTCCCCCACTCATGCTCTGTATCTCTGTGTCTCAAAAATAAATAAACTATAAAATTTTTTTTCAATTTATTTTGAAGTTAGTTTTTTTCAGAATTATACTCCCACTGGGGGGCTTGAACTCATGAACCCATGATCTAGACTCAGATGCTCTTCTGACTGAGCCAGCCAGGCACCCCATAGTAAAAATTTTTAAATGTGTAAAATATAAATGAGTTTAAAAAATCTTCCCGTAATTTTGTATTTTAAGATTGCCAGTGTTAATGTAAAAAAGAGGTTTTCCTGTATATGTGTGTATATTTATATAAATTTACATAAATACATATTCATAAAAATTTACAATGAAATAATAACTCTTTTACTGTGCAGTGCTAGTAGATGGGCTAAAACATAAAGGTTCTTTCTATAATTTGTCCTGAAGGGCGGACTAAAATAGCACAGGTAAGTTAACCATTATACACCTTAATGTACATATTTTCTAATCACCTCTAAAATAAAGATGATCTTAGGAAAAATGATATATTGAAGATAGGACTATCATAAATTTTATCTATTAAATATGTGTCAGTCATAGAGTAAAATTAAATCATTATTGAGAAATATTGGTTCCATTGTTTAAAGATAAACAGCTTAGTATGTAGATATTTTATAATTAGCACAGAGGGAGCGAAGAGAATGGACATTTTGGAAACCATTACAGAATGCCAGGCTTTGTGATAAGGAATTTAAACCTGCTTCTTTACTTAATTCTTGCAGCAAGTAAGAATTTGATATCATCAATTAAAGTGAATTTAATATCATCCCTTTGAAAGCTAAGGGAACTAAGATTCAGAGATTTTTATCTGTCATGGTCATGCTGCCAAAAAGTTGTAAAGTTACAATTTGAGACCAAGCTTGCCTGATCCCAGAGTCTATGATTATTCTGAAAAAAAAAACCATATATATATATATATATATATATACACACACACACACACACACATATGATACATACACACACACACAAATACATACATATATATGTAGTAGCTTTGTTTTTCTAACTACCAAGGTAATGTTTACTTAGAGTTTAAGATATTTAGGGAATAAAGAAATATATAACATAGAGAGATCAAGACATCCATAATTCCACTCCTGGAATAACTACTGGTAATTGTCGGGCATATATTTTCTCAACTAGTGTTTCATGACTATGCTAAGATACACATGTGTTTTTATTGCTTTCCTTCATTTTTCTCTTCTTTCCTTCCTTCTTTCTTTTCATTTTTTTTGTTTTGTTTTGTTTTATGGGATCGTGATATACACACTGTTTACAACCTGTGCTGTTTTTCCACTTGGCTATTCACTCCCATGAGTATCAAACTCCTTTTTAGTGGCTATAAACTAAACTAGATTTATTTATGATAGTTAACCAACTGCTAATAAAGGCCTATCTTGGGTCATCATAAACCGTGGTTCAGTAGACATTCTTGAATATTTATTTTCTGCATGTATGCAAGTATTTGGGGGAAGATAAATTGCGGAAACTAAAAATGCCTGAGACTGAAATTTTGTGCACGTTAAACTATAAACTATACTCTAGTGCTGCCTTCCAAAAAGGTTTTACCCATTGTCACTCGGATGGCGTCAGGTAGGGGTGCCCCCGTTCCACTGCCGGAGCTGCCAGCTGTACACCCTAACCCAAGGAGAGGGCATGGAGGACATTATTCAGCCATCTCATGTCTCTAGTTGGAACACCGAGCCTGAGAGGTGCTGAAAGTTTGTTTTCCCATCATTATCGGTATAATAAGTACTGGGTTCAAGCTCAGCTGAGGTCATAGGATTAGTAATGATAATGATGGACAACACTTCAGAGCCAACCACTGTTGTAACTGCTTTTAAAATCGTTTTCTTCACAACAGTCCTACAAGTGAGATGCAGTTACTACACTCAGACTGCAGGTGAGGAAGCGAAGGCACCAAGAGACTAAGCGAATTTTCCCCAAATCAGTATGGTTGGAATTGGCAATATGGTCCAAGAGAGTGTGCTCTGAACTTGCATGTGTATTTCTGTTTTAAACTTGTTTTCTGCAAAGTAAGTTGTTTCCAAGAGTTCTTCCAACCAAGTTACTTGGCAAGTTCATTAAGAAGTCCTAAGTAGAAGTGTCCATCAAATGTAGAGGAAGAGCAGGATCAAGGATTTTGAGTTAAGAAGAACCCCCAAGTGCGTGTGCATGCACATGCATGCGTGCGTGTGCGTGTGTGTGTGTGCCCTCGTGTGTGTGTGCGTGTGTGTGTGCGTGCGTGTGCGTGTGCATGTGTGTGTGTGTGTGTGTGTGTGTGTGTGTGTGTGTGTGTGTGTGAATGTTCAGGAAAGACGATTTGGGCAAGCAGAGGAGAATGTGTCAGTCAGCTCTGACCAGTGAACTGTAGCCAAGGATTCTTGGGAGTAAGAGCAGAGACCACACACAACTGCCGCTCTCAAAAAGCCACTGGAGCCATAAATCCAGCAGGTGGAGAAAGCTTCAAACTGAATAAGAGATTGGGGTACGAACTGGACTGGAAAAGTCCTCACAACAGAAAATGACTGAAAACTGAGAATCAATTAAGGTGTTTCTTACAATTCAATAAAAAGAACATAACTGGTAATTTATGGGGAAAATCTTTTCCAAGCATGTATCTCAATGAGTTACGATTCTCCACTCAGATGCGTTGCACAGCTCCTTGTTTGTTTCCTAGGTGTAGCAGCTTGTGGGGGGAAGGGGGAGGCAGGGATCTCATACCCTCCAAGCTCCCTTCGGGTTGATGGGCTCCTTCACTTGAATAGACATTACCTGCCTACTTCGGTAGGGGGCATCATGCCTCACCCTTCAGTTAAGCAAAATGTACATCCTTCTGGACCCCACCTCCAACTGCCCTCTTCATCTCCACAGTCAGGCCCAAGGCGCTTCTGGACCCATTTTCTCTCCCAGAACATCGGCGGAATCTCAGTGGTGTCCCCTCCACTGGTCTTTCACCACAGAACCTTTTTTCTCCAACACTCATGGTGCCCTGGCATGTCTTCCAGCCCCGAGGCTCTGTAAACCTCAGCCAAGGAATGATCTATCAGGTTTTACTTGCCATTTGCCACAGAACCTGGTGGCAGAGGAAGTGTGTGTCCTGCTCACTTCTTGCAATCCTGTTCTTGTAAACTCTCTCCTCTGCCCATCCCTTCTTCCCCTTTCCCTCCTCTCTCCTCCTCTCCTAAAAGCTGGCTTCATATGAGCCCAGGGTACGGAAGGAGAGTTTAAGAATTCAGATGCCCTTCTCCACGCTTTCATTCCACAAATCATCAGAAACTCATGGTAACTTTTGGCACCAGTGGTGGGTCCTCTTTGAAATCTTATGGTTCCATTTGTTTTAGATTGAATTGAAGGTGTGCTGATTGGGAGTGAGTGTAGAAAAGCCCCCAAATCCAACTCCATGGCCTCCACCTTGTTCCCCAGGCAGTCCCTGATGTAGGTCTGTGGAACTCTAGAACTCCTAGGAACACAGGTGGACTGTTCTAGAAATGAGGAATTATTCAGAGTCTATTAGCAAGGGAGTTGGTAAAAATAATGAATGTTTTCTTGTGGTCCTAGGCAAAGTGGGAAACCAACACAGGTGGACTGGGATTATACATAAAAAAATTATACATAAAAAATGTTAATTATACATAAAAAATGATTTCCTATCTCCCCAGTACAGTTCTGAATTTTTTTTAACTACTAACAGACACATGTAAAGATGACTTGCAAAGGGTGATTTCCAGTATAGAATGCACAGGTTCTGATATATACATATATATGTGTGTGTATATATATATATATATATATATATACACACACATATATATGTATATATATGTATGTATGTATAATTATTTGATGCATATGTTTGAAATGTTTTTGTTTCAAGAACCAACAGCCATAAATTGAGGAAATAAAAACAGACAAGTTAAACAGCTGTTACAAGATGGCACACAGACTCAAGAAAATGTAGCATTTATCACTATGGCAGTTTGGATTTCTTTCCAAGTTCATGGCTTCATATTCAGTCTTAATTCCGTTTCTTTTTTCACATTAAAATCCTATCACACTCTAAGAGAGCCACAGCAAACTTCAGTTTTATAGCTATTAGACAATGAAAAAAAATGGAGATATATGTGTGTAGATATATATATATATATATATAACATATAATATATATAACTTAAGATGTGTCAAACACTCAAAAAATTCATTATATGAAAAATAACCATAAATAACACATCATCATCGATAGCAAAAATAAAGATTATTCTACACTAAACCATTTAGTCAATATTTGGGTCAGTAAAAGGATTCTTTTGGTATTCAGTGGCTGAAAGAAAGGTTTGTAGAATAAGCCAGTGCTTTTGTAGCTGAAGCCCATTTAGGGTAGTTAGCTCTGAGAGATCAGAAAAGTGACTCTGAGGGCATTTATTGTTAAGTACCATGTTTATACAGGACAGGCAATAATACCCTTATGTGTCCATTAATTTCGTTTGCAAAGAGATGATTGTGGGGAATGGTCTGATACACACATTTCCACTACTTTGTCCATTCATGAATTCATAAGGGAGCACCCTACATTGGCCAGGTGTTCATTTGGGGGGGGGGGATCTTATATTTTCTTTCTTTTTAAAAGTGCCACATTATTTTGATTGTTTAGCCTGATTTAAGTTGTTTGCCCCTGCCTCTTTGGCCAAAGCCAAAATAGAAACGTTTTCAGATTTTACCATCTTTTTTGCTTTTAAATTACCTAGGGTATTATTTTATAGACTCATCCTTACTGTACTTAGGGGTATACCATGAATCACCAGAAATGTAATGTAATATGGCCATGAATTATGAGGTGACTAGTACATAATTCGCTCTGGAAAAATCTCTACTAATGTGGCTTAATAAATAGGTAATATCTGTTTTTAATATACTGGGATTTTGTTTAATTAATTTTAATTTTTTTAATGTTTATTTTTGAGGGGGGGAGGGGCAGAGAAAGAGGGGGAGTTCTGTGCTAACAACACAGTTGTCAACATCCAAAGCCAGTTCTGTGCTAACAACAATGAGCCCTATATGGGACCCAAACTCATGAACCATGAGATCATGACCTGGGCCGAAGTTGGACACTTAAGCGACTGAGCCCCTGGGCGCCCCTACACTGGGATTTTAAAAACATACCTGGGATCCTGTCGCTCCTCTTCCTTACCTCTGTTACTTAAAGTTAGGTTTTCAAAGCCAGTCACCATCATCAGGTGCTGAACAGAGATCAGAGAAACCAATTTCTCAGGTCCCCATGTTGAGTAGATGCTGCAGGGACACAGGAGGAGATATATGGAGCCTTTGAAGGTGCCCAGTGTTTTCACCCATTCTGGAAACAAGAGAGAAGATGCAGAGCCAACTACTGGGCCCCGATCATACCAAGAGCTTCTTCTCCTCCTTGTGTCCCGTGCTCCCAGCGACACAGGAGAGATGCATACATACCACAACTCAGAAACCCTCAGCCTAGGGTGATTTTTGCCCACAGGGAACTTTGGGTGATGTCTGTAAACATTTTGGGTTGTCCCAAATACAGGTGTGCTCTTGGTATGCCATTGGCATCCCAGGTAGAGTCCAGGGGTGCTGTTTGGTTTTCGTACCCACATCGTCAATAGTGCCAACGCCAAGACATCCTGTCCCATTTTACAGATAAAGAACCTGAAGCTCGAAAGGTCCACAGTTTGTGAATGTCAGAGCTAGAATCAAAACTCAGGACTGACTCACAAGTTGATAAGCTTTATCACAGACCCTCATTCCTTCTCAGGTAGTAAGAGATAAAATCAGAACATCCAATTATGGATCAACATCCAATTTTAGACAGTTATGGATAGTAGGAGACTGAAACTTACAGGGATTGTGGAGCCATTGAAGGTTTATAGGCAGAAATAGTGAATAAAAGTAATACTTCTAGAAAATCGGAGCTCCACTAGGAGGACATGGGGAAAATACACCAGCGCACATAAATTCCTATTTTCAACCAATTTATATTAGTCATGAAATTTCATTCCTTATGCTCTCCTGTTTACACAGACATATTCTCCTGTCTGACAGCCTAGAGTTGCCAAAATTTATGGAGAGTAGCAAACTCAGGCCAAAATCAACTCAGACATTTTATTTTAGGAGTTCCTTCCTAAACGTTCATTCTTAGTCTTCAAATATCAAGAAACGCCCTCAGGCCATCCCTCTTTCTTCATTTTCTTCTTATTGTCATTTCCCTGAGAAGTCCAGTGTGGGCCACGTTACCAGTGGAGAATTCTGATTGCACCTTGCACAAGATATTGAGGTCTCCCAATTTTAGTGATAATATTTCACTCTTTTGGATGTTGGATTTATTTTACTCTTTGATGTATTTATTCAAATTTAGGTCCTTGGAGTCTATCTTTGATAACTGTTTATTCCAACCTCCATTGTCTTCTCACATTTGCTCATTAGCATATTAATTTTCCTCAACCTGGCTTGTTAGCTTCCCATTTCCATAGCCACTACCAGCAAATTCAAGCATCCTTTAACCACTTAAATGCTGAGGGGCAGTGCAGTTCTTTTTTTTTTTTTTAATAGTTTATTGTCAAATTGGTTTCCATACAACACCCAGTGCTCTTCCCCATAAGTGCCCTCCACCATCACCACCACCTCTTTTCCCCCCTCCCCCTTCCCCTTCAACTCTCAGTTCATTTTCAACATTCAATAGTCTCGCAAGTTTTGCGTCCCTCTCTTTCCCCAACTCTCTTTCCCTCTTCCCCTTCCCCAGGTTCTCCATCAGGTTTCTCCTGTTTTCCTGTTAGACCTATGAGTGCAAACATATGGTTTCTGTCCTTCTCTGCCTGACTAATTTCGCTTAGCATGACACCCTCGAGATCCATCCACTTTCCTACAAAGGGCCATATGTCATTCTTTCTCATTGCCATGTAGTACTCCATTGTACATATATACCACATCTTCTTGATCCACTTATCAGGTGATGGACATTTAGGCTTTTTCCATGTTTTGGCTATTGTTGACATTGCTGCTATGAACATTGGGGTACATGTGTCAATATTCACAAATCCATCAATGTGATCCATCACATTAACAAAAGAAGGGAAAAAAACCATATGATCCTGTCAATAGATGCAGAAAAAGCATTTGACAAAATATAGCACCCTTTCTTAATAAAAACCCTTGAGAAAGTTGGAATAGAAGGAACTTACCTAAACATTATAAAAGCAGTTTATGAAAAGCTCACAGCCAATATTATTTTCAATGGGGAAAAACTGAGAGCTTTCCCCCTGAGATCAGGGACACAACAGGGGTGTCCACTCTCACCACTGCTGTTCAACATAGTGCTGGAAGTCCTAGCATCAGCAATCAGACAACAAAAGGAAATAAAAGGCATCAGAATTGGCAAAGAAGAAGTCAAACTTTCACTTTTCGCAGATGACATGATACTCTACATGGAAAACCCAATTGACTACATCAGAAGCCTTCTAGAACTGATTAATGAATTCAGTAAAGTTTCAGGATACAAAATCAATGTACAGAAATCAGTTGCATTCCTATACACCAAAAGTGAAGCAGCCGAAAGAGAAATCAAGAAACTGATCCCATTCACGATTGCACGAAAAACTATCAAATACCTAGGAGTCAACCTAACCAAGGATGTAAAAGACCTATATGATGAAAACTATAGAAAACTTATGAAAGAGATTGAAGAAGACACCAAGAAATGGAAAAACATTCCCTGTTCATGGATCGGAAGAATCAACATTGTGAAAATGTCATTACTACCCAAAGCAATCTACACATTCAATGCAATCCCCATCAAAATTGCACCAACATTCTTCTCAAACCTGAACAAACTATCCTCAAATTCATATGGAACCACAAAAGACCCCGAATAGCCAAAGTTATATTGAAGAAGAAAACCAAAACGGGAGGCATCACAATCCCAGACTTTAGCCTCTACTACAAAGCTGTCATCATCAAGACAGAATGGTATTGGCACAAAAACAGACACATAGACCAATGGAATAGAATAGAGAGCCCAGAACTGGGCCCACAAATGTATGGCCAGTTAATTTTTGACAAAGCAGTAAAGAGTATGTGATGGAAAAAAGACTGCCTCTTTAGCAGGTGGTGCTGGGAGAACTGGACAGCAACATGTAGAAGAATGAAACTAGACCACTTTCTTACACCATACACAAAAATTAACTCAAAGTGCAGTTCTTACCAATGGATTCCTCTTGGAAAAGCTCTGGTCTCTGGGCCCAAATGATTCACGGGATGCTGGCACTGACAGGAGCCATAGAGAGTGTCCAGTCCAGTTGCCTGTTTATATAGTTAGAGAAGTAAGAGCCAACAACGGTGAGTGTCTTCACAAGGCCAAACAGCCAGTGAGCTGTCAAAGTGGGCCCATGGTGTTTATCTGTTGATTTTCATTTCCAGGCTCTCTGCACTGCACATTTTGACAAAGTGCCTCCCAGTCATAGAGCTCATTGGAATGTGGATCAAGGTAGTATTTGCTATGTGGTAATGAATTCTACTCCACGGACTATATCATAGATTCCAGAGTGGTATGGTTTTGCTCCCTGGGTATTCGTTAACACTGCCTATGTCTATGGTCTAACTAGCCTTACCAAGATAATACCTGGTACCTTGAGTCTGGGTGTGAAGACCATAGAACCAATACCTAGCGAAACACTTGAACAGGAAATGTCATTGCTATCATAGCCTTCTGATAGATCAGACACAGGCGCAAATTCCTAAGTTTGGCTGCCTCACAAGCCACATATGCAGGAATATTACCAGACAGACATTTGCTTTGTCCATAGTTCTATTGTCTTTCACTATTGCTTTTTTAAGTTTGTGTATTCATTTCAAGAGAGACAGATTAAGCAGAGGAGGTTCAGAGAGAGAGAGAGAGGGAGAGAAAGAGAATCCCAAGAAAGCTCTGCACTGCCAGCATGGAGCCCAATATGGAGCTCAAACTCACAACATGTGCGATCATGACATGAGCCAAAACCAAGAGCCGGGTGCTAAACTGACTGAGCCACCCAGGCGCCCCTTTACTTCTATTGTCTTTTTAAAAAGCAATCATAGTTGCTCAAACTGGAAGGCAGAAAGCAAATCCTCATGCTCTCCTGATGAACCGTCTCTTGCCCAGTCACATGCAGGTTGGAAGGTGAGACGCACTGTGTATGATGTAGGAGAGCACAGCTTCCTAATAGTTATGTGGACACCCGGACAAAGCACATCTATACTGACTCAGTGGAAAGGTGAGGGTCAGCCTCATTCCCCAGGCCTTCCAACTTCTGGTTGTAAGACCAAGTAAATGTGGAAGCACAGGCTTTTCTAGAAGACAGCAGCAGAGTTCTGAACAGAAGAGAAAGCTGGTGCCATGGTTCTGTTCACCTTGCCTGCTGGCGTTCTCACATGGTGGATTGTTGCCCACAGAAAATCAGCTGCCCTTTGCAGGAGTTGGTCCTCTGCAATGTAGCATATTGTGGGGGTCCCCTTTCTAGAGACTGTGGCACATGGTCAGCCTGTCGTATATATTCCAAGTACCTTTGTTTAAGGAGCCAAGTTGCATTCACCATCTACAAACACAATGTGTTGATACATGGTCAGTGAGATTTCATTTAATTTTTAATTAAAACGATGTTTATGAAACATCTACTATGGGCCAGGCATAGTTACTGGTATCCTAGACGATGGAAAACTAAACTTATGGATAGAGTTATCACTAACTCCCTTTGGAATGGAAGGAAGAGTGTGAAGCACTGCTGTCTGCAGACCATCTATAAAACCCAGGCATTTTATGTGTTTCATTGCACTGAGTCCTTATAAGAACGCTGTTAGGGAATCATTATTATCCCCAATTTACAAATTAAGAATATAACGTGCCTGGATCTCACCGCTAGTGAGTGGAGAGCCTGGAGGGAAGCCAGATGTTGTTCTTTTCTGTACTTTAGGTGGCTTCAATGGAGGAGAATGCTGAAATGGGCCAGCCTGGCATGGTGAATGGGAGTGTGCCACAAGGGCAGCTAGATGGGATGGGGATGTGCAATGGGAAGGTGATCTACTCTGAGTGGGAGCAGAAGGTGGGGAGTGCTGACCAGCAGCAGAAAGGAAACGTGGCTCCTTCTGAGTCCAGCTGGTGGGAAGCCATGTGCTTACTAACCTGGTGGAAGGGACTCAGCCCCAGTGTTCTTGGCTCTATGCCACATCCAAAACGGGAGGCGGACATGACTGCTCATCCCCATTGAAGGAGCCCATGGAAACCCAGGCATCTTCACCTATGTGCATGTCGGTGCAGCTTGAGAGCATGATCTTGTGTATGGGTGTGTGTACACTTGTCACAGAGATACCTCCATTGATCCTAATCCCAGCATGTTACTACAGCACGAAGGTTAACCAGTGACCTGCTCTACTAAAGTTTTCCACGTGTCCTACCAGGTGGCAGATTGTCCGCTCTAAATGAGATATCATTTCATCAGGTTTCAGTGCCAGTAAGTAGTAAAAACTAAAGAGTGGAAAACCAGGAAGAGAAGCCATAAAAGGACTGAGAAAATCCCTAATAATTAAGGTTCTCCAGTATTAATCTTTTCCACAAGGAGCATGTCCTTTCCAGTCATCATTTTCTCTTGGAGTACCCATTTTTATTTAAGAAGAAAAAGTGTTGATGTCTTTTCTTTTACCAGAGAGTATAGGGTTCTGTTCACATAAATCGAGGAAGAAATGTAATGAGTACCAGGCTAATTTCACCCACATGGAGTAGATTTTAAAAATATTCATGTGGGAATCTCGGAGAGTGGTGGATATGACTTCTCTTTCATGACAGCGTTGTCCTTGCTGTCCGCCACTCTTTCTCTGTTGCTGTCATTGATCTTCCAAAGCTAGAATGAGGTGGGCACTCTGTCTCTGTTCTTCTATTGATCAGACTTACGGGTGGGTAGTGAGGATTAGGAGGCGGGAATGGATGCAAATACAGGATTAGCCCTCAGATTTCCCAGACGGGAGGAACAGACCTTGGCAGAAATAATTTAACACAAGTGCTACAGAACAAGTAGAGAAACTTCATGAGAGAAGCCTAAAAGTAGTGCAGATTTCCATTAATGTGGAAATGTAGCCAAGACGCGTGGTCCAGCTTTCAGTAGAACCAAATCAGTAGATTCGGCAGAATCTTAAAAATCAGATTTAAAAAGATATTGAAGAAAACATTACCAGAAATAGAAACCCACCTTAAACTAGCCTTAAGCGAAACAAGAATCTATTGGCTAGTGTGACTAAAACGTTCTGGTGTTGTTTTGCTTTAGGCTGACTAAATTTAGGGATTCCGTGGATGGCGTCAGAGAACTGACTCTGGCTCTGATTTCTGCAATGTTGCTTTCATTCACTGCCCATGAATTCTCTTCACATGATGGGAAAGGTTACCATTTTAAGCGTAAGTGTTCCTAATAACTCAACATCTCATAAGGAGAGAAAACATCTCTGGCTCCAAGCAGCCATTCCATCCCCCCAGAAAGTCCCCAGTGAGTAAGCAGGCATGACTTGGCCAGCTTCCTTGGGAGAAGCAACCCCTCTCCCCCTTGGACCAGCTCCATCCTTATCCCACAAAGTGGGGACGGGTGGGCCCCACAGGAAAGGCTCCAAAGAGGGCACATATGAGCCCCAGCTCTGTGCTACAGGCCTGCAGAGACCCTGGGCCCCCAGCAGGAGAAGAAGCTTAGAAGCGAATGGGAGCTTCCTGGATATAAAAAGAGGGCATTCATCAGAGTACAGACTCTCTGAAAAGCAAAGGGAGGAAGAATCAAACTGGGGTTTGATTTGCCAGAAGGATCCAGAAGCAACAAGTATCCTACAGTTTGCCTCCGGCACTGTGTGAGCTGAGCTTCCTCTCCACTCTTCACACATCCTTGGAGGGCGCTCAGGACTGACGGGAGGCCTTGAACTATTTTGAGTTGTCCATCCAACCCCTACACATCCTCACTCAGCATTACGCTCACTCTGGCCTCCATCTCTGGGTCTCTGGGTCTCTGTGTGTGCATCTCTCTCTCCCACTTCCTCTCCCCTCCCTCTCCCCTGCCTCGACTTTCTTTTTAAAATAGCCTTTTGAAAACAAAGTACAATAGTACCATTGGGGAAGACAATTACTTTCAATCCACTTTTACTTAGAGCTGTTTTCACCATAATTGTTGCTGAGATGAAATACTGACCTTTCCATGTTGAGAAAATTAAAAGTGCCTCAAGGGTCAGAAAAAATCATCCCCTAACTACCAGCTGCAGGGGAAATGCCCGCATCAAGTGACTACTCCCTTCCTGACATCACCACATGTAATTCCCTAATTTTCCCAGCAGACTAGATCTCCTACCCATTCTTATTATCTTCAAAGACACCAACAATGGGACCCCTTAACCCAGAAGGCCCACAGTGGCCAACCAATTCTTACAAACAAACAATTGCGAGCATTTCTTTTCTCTAAGACAAAATCTACATGACCACATTCATTGCCAGAGAAAAGGTCACCTTTTCCCAGAAATGATGCACAAATGAGACAGATGTAGATTTTGCTGTCGATTATTCAGAGAAGGGTTGCAATTCTACACTTGATGTTGTAGACACAACATAAGAACCACAAAACAGTAATCATTAGGGGAGTGAAGTTCATAGATGATCCTGAGACAGATGTTTCCCTAACCATATGTAGAATTAAACCGCTTACATCAATGTCTATTATATAATGTGCCTATCAGAGAAAACCAGCGGAACACTTACAGATTATAAATGCATATTCAGAGGGACACTCGTGTATACCTTTGTACACATATCCATATACATAGCCACACGTGATTGGAAATTTCCAGATGTTACTTCTGTGAGAAATCATTCCTATATTTACAAGTTTAATTTTATCTGTGCCTAATGCCCACAAATTTTGTGAAGTGTGGTAAAATGAGCCAATTTGTGTCCATACCTAACCTTAAATTTTAGTTAGAAACCTTAGAAACATGCATTATGGCAGGAAAACATATTTGGAGTGCATTAAAGCAAAGAGAAGCACATATTTTCTACTTTATGTATAAATCATGTTCTTTAAATTTTTCTTAATTGGAACAGCTTGTAAATTCTAGTCTATACCTTTCAGGATAAAGTTCTTACACTGACTGTGCACTAAAGCCCCATCTCTCAGCCCTGCGATCACTCACTCCCTTCCCTCCCCCAAAGTAGGTGTGTGAGTTATTGGCATGCAGCTCTGTGCTTTTGATGAACTCACTGACTCTCCTCCGGGCTTCTTCTCTCCAGAAGACCCTGCTTATCAACTCTGCCCTTCTCCTGTATATCCTGCCAGAGACTTGAGACTTAACTCAAGCACACCTCCTACAGAAAACTTTTCTTTACAGTTCTCCAGTCTAAGCAAGAGGATGGCTGGTCCCTTAGATAACAGCTATCACATAGACTGATTGGTTACTTGTCCTTCAACTCCAGTAGAGCATCTGAGCATCTTCCGTAATTCTGATGTTTCCCCAAAGTGCCCTTCTGTCCAAGCAGAATGATTTCCCCCACAGTGTCCATAGGCCAATCCCTAGAACCTATGAATCCATCACATTACATGATAGAAGGGACTTTGCAGACAGACTGACGTTTGTGGAACTTAATGTAAGGAGGTTAACCTGAATGACCCATGTAAGCGCAGTCTAATCACAGGGGTCCTTAAAAGTGGAAGAGGAGAGGGGCGCCTGGGTGGTTCAGTCCATTGAGCGTCTGACTTTGGCTCAGGTCATGATCTCACCGCTCATGAGTTCGAGCCTTGCATCAGGCTCTGTGCTGACAGCTCAGAGCCTGGATCCTGCTTTGGATTCTGTGTGTGTGTGTGTGTCTCTCTCTGCCCCTATCCCGCTCATGCTCTGTCTCTCTCACTCTCTCTCAAAAATAAACATTAAAAAAAGTTTTAAGTGGAAGAGGAGACAGAGGAGATTTAGCTCCCAAAGCAGCAACTGATCAAAGTGATCAAGCCTAGAAGGCACAGAGAGTGACAAAACGGAAGTCATATGCTTTCAAAACCAATTCTTGGAAGTGACATCCCATCACTTCCCCTATATTCTGTGTCTTAGGAGGTGGTCACTATGCCCAACACATGCATAAGGGGAGGCACTCACATAAGGGTGTGGATCCCAAGAAGCAGGGGTTCTCTGGAGCCGTGTCTTGGTTTCACATCAGAGTCACCTGGGAAGCTTTTTAAACTATTGATGTTTTCTGGCTTCTGGTGGGGTTTTGGGTTCTGCCTTCACTTCTTGGAATGAGTGTAACCTGAGTGTAGGTCAGCCAAGAGGTGTCGAGAATACCTAGGGCGTTTGGAAATGAGGAGGAGGAGGAGGAGGACAAGGAGGAAGAGGAGGAGGGAGTACCACTAGCTTAAGAGGATATATTAAAACGGAAGTAGCTTTCATCTCCTCTAACATGTATCGTAGGGGTGAAGAGCTCATCCTGGCCTCCCCTCCAGCTTCTCTTACCTCACACTCCTAGTTGGCTGCATGGCTTGTGCTGTGGTTTGGACAGAAGGCAGTGCAGCGCCATCAAAAGACCACCCGAACAAAGGGTTCAAGGTTTTCTGCAGGAAACACGAGTCGGTCTAAACATTAGAGAATTCCTCAAGGCCTTGGGATGTAGAGACTAGATTGTGATCTGAGAATGAGTTCTGAATAGTTTGAAGATCAGTTTCCAGGCTCTCTGGGATGGGGATTAAATTCTGAGCTGAAACTGGCCTAGGCAGCTGCTGAGTCTTCCATCGTTAGGTGGAGTTACCAGGGAACATAGAGAGAGATTTGGCAGGAAAGGGGCTGTCAGTGGGCATTGGAGTTGAGTTTATCATGCAATTCTGTATCTATATGTACAGGGATTTTATTAAAAGACATAGGTATTTTCACAAACAGCTTCCATTATAGTCACTGTATGGTGACTTGAGCCCCCCATCATCCTTAAGAAAGCCAGCTTCCTGGACCTTCTGTCTGATCTTCATTCAAAAACATGTGGCTGACTTTGAAAGCAGGGTGTTCTGTGAGTTGCTGGCCAGGATGACTGAAACATTTGCGTGGTCCTGTTGTGCTCATGTTGTCCTCACGGTCAGGCACTCTGGGGAGCCCAAGGGCGTGTGATCTGGTCTGCACCTGTGGGATCAAGCTACATTCACATGGGGCTGAAACCCAGGACCTTTTGCGGACCAAGCCTGGGTCTGGCAAGGCTAGAAGGTCAAGCAGGAAGCTATGTGAAAAGACGTGAAGGAGGACAAGCTTTTAAAGATGAACAGAGACAAGTGTGGAAGACTCCTATTTTTTCAGGGAGTTAACTAATCAGGGTGATGCTTCTCTTTTGCAGAAATATTTAAAAACAGCAATTTCTTTAGAAGCCAGGTGATTAGACCAGCAGGAGTGTAGAAAGAATCAAAACTGATTTAAAGGGAAGAATCAGCACCTTAGATGGGTTCAGTGATGCAGAAATAATAGCAAACCAGAAATTTACATTGTTACTAATTTTCTGTTTCGCTTGTTAATTTCCCCTATTACAGGATCTGTCTTTTGCTACTCACTGAGAGGTGGCTCCAAGTAATATTTGGAAATTATTTCATTATTCTATGTTATTTTCCTTGCCAACTGCACAGATCTAAATAGCAAGGACCTGGAATCACAAAGATGGATTGTTTGTATTCTGCTAATTGCATCTCTTTAATCTCTGTGGAATTTAAATATGATTAAATGAGCCCTTCACATAAATTAATAAGCAACATGAAGGAAATTAATACCTCCGTTACTATTCACATGGGTCTAGCTTTTCTTTGAATATCATGTTAGAACATCAGTGGAGACGGCAGAGTGACTGAGCAGAAATTCACTCAGTCTCAGCAAAAATTCACATTCACATCTCTTCATGGGCTTTATTCTCTTTCCATAATTGGAACACAAGCACAGAAGAAGTAGGAAAAGTGGGGTATTTGGCAAAAGAAGAAGCTGCTGTAAAATGTGCACAGTTGTTGCAGGGATGATGTGAATCCACTCGCTGTTTCCGGTGGCAACAGAGCGTTGTAAGCCAGGGATTTGACTTTGGCTTTGGTGCTAAGAGCTGCATGATCAGAGATGACCCAGCTGACCTTTCTGAATTTGAAGAAAGGGCAGTTGTACAGGCAGTTATCAGGAAAGTTAATTGATCTCCAGAAAAGCGAATTCACAGAGATCTTAAATATTCATAATCCCTACTCTTCGACATGAAAGTTTATGAAACCAAATGAACTTAGGTTGAGAATGTCCCCTGAACCTCTCATTCATCAATTCATAAACTACGTATTACCTGTCTCCTCTCGATAGAGTTCAGGGTCCCATGTTCATAAATGAGTTTGCCTCTGGAGAACCATTATGCACCATACAATGAAAATGCTTTCTAGAAAGTGTTAACTGAATTTAACTTTGCAATGATTTATTGTAAAGAATTGCTTATTTTAAGGAAACTGAAGCAGAAGCTCCTAGTCATCAAGGAGTGAAGATGACATGCCAAGCCTGCCTGACTCTAAAGCAGAATGGTTCAGAAGCTGACACAGGGGCCCTGGGGGGCTCCGTCCACTAAGCATCTGACTCTTGGTTTCAGCTCTGGTCATGATCTCATGGTTCGGTGCTCATGGTTCATAATCTCAAGGCTCACTGACAGCACAGAGCATTCTCCCTCCCTGACCCTCCCACTCACCATCTCTCTGTCTCTCTCAAAACAAACAAACAAACAAACAAAAAAGCTGGCAAGGGATAATAATTTCTTATTTTAAGAAGTAAGATTTTTACTCCGAGGTTTTATGTGAAGAAACCGGTGGAGTTTCTAAATTTGGGATATTATCTACTGAAGACCTCTAGAGTATCAGACTCTCTAGAAGTGGGACCAGACATGGATAATGGAGAGTTTTAAAATGCAGCCAAGGTCAAGAACCTGGTGCCCTGAACTCTCTCATTCACAAATGAACTTGCTTGCTGTCAGCTAACTGGCTACTCAGACAGAAGCAAGTAGAAACAGGAATCTCGGCTAACTCACCAATACAGGTGACGATCGCATTGTTTCCTCTTTCAATAATTATTTGTATCTTGATACGGAACCTATACAACCCTGTCCAAACCAGCAAAGTCCTAGCTTCACTAATGACAATTTCAGGTCATTTTGTTTTATCTTTATATGTCCTTGCAGAGATCACATAGGAGGAAGTATTTTGATGCAAAGCGTGCTAGCTAATCAAATAGGAAGTTCAGCTTTCATAAGGACCAGAGGACTTGAAGAACAGCAGTGAGTCTCTCAGTTAAGAAAGGAAAAACATTCCTCAGGTCTAATCTCCTTATTTTTGAACTATGAAGTTTTCCTAGAAGATGCCTGGACGCGCTCTGCATGCACCAAGCCACGAAAGGAAGGGGACACATCGCAAGGCGAGCTCACACCATTCTGCACCTCTCGAGGTTAAAGAGGTTTCCGTTGATTGAGCAGAAAAGTACCACTGTCCCCCACTAAGTGACACGAGGCTTCCATTTGAGCAGTCTCCTACCTGGGAAATTTTTCAGGGCTGAATTTTGTTCGAGACCACAAAAGAGTAAATTCTCAGCATAAATTTCCTCGGTGCGATAAAAGGACAACCCAGCAAGACCGATTTCCTACCTGATTGTGAAACATGTTCTCCCTACTGGCCTATGTCACTTGAACTTGTCAGAATGTAGTACAGAATGTTCATCGATTTTCAGCTTGATTTTGTAACTAAACTGAAGGGTACCTTTATACACATGATGGTGCTGTCGAGAAAAAGGCAAAAAAGAAATCAGTAGAACTGGGGTTAGTAAAGAGGCAATAATATGGATGAGAATGCCCAAGTGTTTTTAAATTTTTTTAATGTTTTATTTATTTTTGATACTGAGTGAGACAGAGCATGAGAGGAGGAGGGGCAAAGAGAGGAGGAGACAGAACCGGAAGCAGGCTCCAGGCTCTGAGCTAGCTGTCAGCACAGAGCCTGACTCGGTGCCCGAACCCACGAACGTGAGATCTGACCTGAGCCGAAGTCAGAGGCTTAACCGACTGAGCCACCCAGGTGCCCCCTGAAGTGTTTCTAAACAGCCGAAGGATAGCCAGACTCAATGGGATCTCAAATACCAAGACAACCTATCTGTTTGACTTTGTGTTTTAATGTTTTTTTTAACATTTATTCATTTTGGGGAAAGGAAGAAAGACAAAACAGGCAGGAGCCTGGGAGAAGCAGAGAGAGAGGGAGACACAAAATTCAAAGTAGGCTCCAGGTTCTGAGTTGTCAGCCCAGAGCCCAATGTGGGGCTTAAACCCATGTGAGATCATGACCTGAGCCAAAGTCAGATGCCTAACTGACTGAGCCACCCAGTCGCCCCATTGACTTTGTCTTTTAAATTCATGTGAATTACTTACATGGGGCTCTTAGTTTCAAACAGTACAAATCTACCAGCTAATTCAAGCGAAATGAACTGGTTGGAAGAATGTTAAGTAGATCACTGACCCTCCAGGAAAATCTGAAATCCAAGTGGCCAGATGCTGGTCTGGTAAGGAACTGCACCCACAGACAACCCGCCACCGCCCCCCGCCAGGCTGCTTCTAGAATCTCTTCTGCTTCTAGAGGTGGAGTGCGAACTTGTGCTATGTCCTCCATTTACTGAAGTTGACTCTGGTTCTCTGCTGCTTCTCATCTCTAGCTTCCATTTCAAGTCTATCGCTAATGGTTGAACCAAGGCCAAGGACTGGCCCTAGCATTTTCAGCGTCTGCAGGTAGAGGGGAGTGTCACTTCAGGAATGGAGCAGTTTCCCACCGGTGACTGGAGACTGCGCAGATGCAGGACAATCCTAAGGAAAAACAATAGCCCCTCAGCTGGGTGTCGCTCCAGGTGGGGTCTGTAGGCAGGTGCCCTTCCGAGAACTGTGTGACCAGACTACAAAGAGACAAGTGTAAAAATTGAGAGGAAGCTTTCAGAAACATTTTATACAGAAGCTTAGGCTTGGACCTTCCATATCTTTACCCCAGTTTTATTTCACATTCCTAGTAATTGAGCATTATTAATTTTACTAAAATATTGGTCTGTTGTGGACTGGAAACAAAACACTGGTACTTTAACAATAGGGAGTTTGAGAGGCTCTGCTTCTTATCATATAAATATTTTGGTTTGTAATATGTACTGAGTGAAATAAATTCTGGAGCATGTAGGCCAAGGAAAGTTTTTGTATTTTCACTTAATAATAAAAAATAGTGTATTGAGTACTTCCGTTCTGTCTATGTCAATTGCAGACCACCCCGGAAGGCTGGTACTATGTCTAGTCCCATTCTACAGATGAGAAAACTAGTCAAAAGAGAGATAAATAACTCCCCCAGACAGTCTGTTTCCAGAAATGTTACTCTTATCCACCAAACACACTACCTTCTTGCATGCACTCCCCTCCGGAGGGCAGCCAGGAGGAAACTTATTACTCACTGTCTAAAGTTGTCTTTAAAACACAGATTCTTTAGCCAGAGACGCCAGTTTTCTGAGGAAGCCAAAAACCATTTTTCAAAAACAATGGCTCACAAGATAGATGATTTCATTGTTCTGCTGGACTTGTTTCCAAATTTGAGCTTGTCCGTTGTTTTGAGGCTTTTGCTTTTCTGCAGAGATCCTGTAATTCTTTGTCAATTACTATCATCTCCTCGTGGACACTCAGATTCTCATCTCTGCGTCGTAGAGAAAGTGCAGCTACGGAGCTTCACCTCCCGCCACACAATGAGAGAAGTGTTGGCTACCGGTCACCTGGTGCTATGGTCTCAGTGACCAACCAGAGAGGAGTATATCAGTGCCTGAGGGGTCAGGGCCGGAAGTCACACCAGACGCTCTTGTGGAACCCAATCCAGGCTTGTGTCGGAGCACAGAGCTTTCTCTGTGTATCTGACTTGTCTGAGGTGTGGTCCTACACGGCAGGAAATGTCTGCCCTTGATGACGAGGAGTCAAAACAGCTCCCCCATTTTTCATAAGCAGCCAAGATTGCTACAAAACTCACATTTCAGACCTGACAAAAGTCACTACAGAGACCCAGAAATACATCAATGCTTCAAGGCAGGGGAATAGGAGCAATGAATCCTGTGAAGTCAAATGGCCTTTAATGCAGTAAACACAGTCTCTACTCAATCTCTTCCCCTTTGGAAGAAAATATTTTTTTTTATGAGCACAAAACCTGTTCTTTTTCCTTGATCAAACCCCTAAGGCTGAGCTGAGGAGAAGTTAAGTTTGCAGAGCAGAAAAAACCCAAGGGTGGGATCACCAGGCAAGGAGATTTTTTTTGAAGGCTAATATAGTTCCAGTTTCAGAAATGCATATTGAAAAATAAGGTACTATATTGTTACCAAAGTATGTATTATAAACTAAGTGATTTACTGATATGTCGGTTCAGTCATGGGAAAAAAAATATGTCTCAGACACATGACCTGAATTATCTTGTCTTTAAGATGGTGGCCAACTCTCAAACTCTCAAGAGTTGAAAGATTCTTCAGTGTGATTAAAACCATCCTTTTCACATTCTTCCTTCATATGCTATGGTGTGCTCTTTAAACATGTAAAGTAAGATGGGAAACAGGAGGACATCTTTTAATCTGCATTTTCAGTGTTGGCATACCGAGTGATGCAGAACGAGAGCCTCCTGACAGGGCAGGGAATTCAGAAGAATGCACATTCCCGAGCACTTTATCCTTGATGGGACCATTTTAAGATTTGATTTGTTTCTGTTCAGTTTTGGGGGTTTTCCCAGAAGAGAATATACTACCAATTTGCTTCACTGTTATTGAAAATAAATCAGGAGATACTCAATGGCTTCTAAGCCTGTGTTCAGAAAGGCTATTATTCACCAAATAGGGTTTCTCCCACACGGTGGTTTCCCCTCGCAAGATGGAGGCACAACTATTTTTGATGTTGCAAGAAGCGGGTCTCATAACCCCAAATTGAGCATCATGAACTGATTGCTTTACAGGTGGTGAGAAAAGAATCCATTCCATTGGACGGATTTGGCAGCAAGTCCAAGATGTGGTCTTGGGAATATTCCCTCAAGTCCTAGATCAATGCTGGCCAAATTTCCACTTCTGTTGGTCATTCAGCTTCAGTGAACATCTGGAGACAATTTCTCAGAGGGTGGCAGAGGACAAGGCTAAGGGGCTGGGGCCTTAAAACTAATTAAAATCCTAACAGCCATCTGTTTTTGAGAAACTATTCCAAAGAAAGGTAACCTGCTCATCAATATCAAACTATCCCCCAAAATATATAATACAGACTCAAATATAATTAACTGTCTAATAAATGCTCATGGCTTTATTTTTGTACAAAAAGAAGGATCGTCACTCATCCAACTAATTGCATTTATCTTGATTTTCTGTTATTTTCTGTTGTGGAAATGAATAAACAAAAGTAAACTGAAAAGGAAGAACACAATTTGCTCACAAATTAATCAATATAGATAATTAAGGGGTGCCTGGGCGGCTCAGTTAGGTGAACATCTGATTGTGGCTCATGTGTTTGAGCCTCACCTTGGGCTCTGTGCTGACAGCTCAGAGCCTGGAGACTGCTTCAGTTTCTCTCTCTCTCTCGCTCTCTCTCTCTCTCTCTCTCTCTCTCAAAAATAAACATTTAAAACATATTTAGATAGTTAAAAATATATTCAAGCTGGTAGTGAGGAAAAGACAGTTTTCTGAATAAGGAATTCAGTTGGTATAAACAGTCTTACTTACTTCATTCGGGACATTTTCACCATTTGAATTACGTGAACCTAACAAAGTCTTTTAGAAGGAGAAAAGTGGTGGTTGTGGGTGTTTTCAAAATAACCCCCCCCCCTGCAAAAATGGATAGAGACTTGTAATAAATTGTGTGTGACTGTGTTTACCTTTTTTGAAAAACTCAGAGTCTACCACCGAATGATGGTGAATGTGTTTAGAATGGTATATCGGCCGCCGATTGCCATGTAACAAATTACCCCCAGATCTGCTGGCTGAGAACAACAGTTTTTGTTATCTCAGAATGTCTCTGGGTCAGGAATCAGGCCCCGCCCAGCTGTGCCATGCGGCACTGTGTACCTCACAAGACAGCACACAGAATTAGCGGGGCTGTGGTCATCCCAAGGCTTGACTGGGGAAGGATGCACTCCATGCTCGTCTACATGGTCATTGGCAGGATTCAGCTCCTTGCAGACTGGTGCACCTAGGGCCCACTCATTCAGAAACTATTAGCTGGAGGCCTCCTGTCCTCTTGACATGCGCCTCTCCACAGGACAGCTCACACATCGCGTCCTCTGCAGTAGAGTAAGCAAGTCAGAGAGTGCAGTAAGAGGGAGGTCACCGTCCTTTGCCATCTAACCTTGGAAGTGACATCTTCCCACTTCTCCTAAATTTCATTTTTTAGAAGCACATAACTAGGTCCAGTCCACACTCAAGAGGAGGTGATTACATGGACAGGCAAATAAAAGGAAGTGAGATCATTGAGACCCGTATCAGAAAACCCCTACCACACACGGTAATCAGTTTCCACTTTAACGGCGGCCAAGTGAAAGGTAGTTGATCAAAGATATATTTAAGTTCTCAAGGTTTTCCTCCAAAACGTTAAAAATATACAAATCATCTTTCCAGGACTTGATTCAATTTCCATGACCATATGTAAAGCCAGAACTGGGCAAGTTAACAGTCCCTATTATCATTAGTCATACTTTCAAATGTGACATTTCCCTGTTTAAAATGTGTGTAAGTAAATTAAGAAAGGGGATTGAGAAGAAGGGAGAAGAAAATCCACTCAGGCAAACAACCAGAATGTTCTGTACCAAAGGCAGCCAGATACGTTGTGTCCCTGTTTCATTTTCTATGGATCAGCTGAAAGAATTAGAAGAAATAATTTTGAGCTCTGTGTATTTGAGTGTGTGCATGGTCATGCACTCACATGTGCACGTATGCATATGTCCACAGTGAGAACACACATGGGGGAAAGGACCCGTGTCCCCGTGGGTGGCCTTGTGTGTTTACCCAGCTCCTTTCTCACTAAGGCAGTAAAACCGGGCACAGGAAATTTTTGAGTTGGTGAAGCCTAAATTAGTTGTCTCCAAAAGGCATTTCCTTTCTCAAAACCATGCAATTTTCTTTTTTTCTTCCAAAGAGCAATTCTAGTGGATACTACTTAGCAAATCCCCCCACTTCTATTTTGTCTTCAAATGGAGGCTAATGTCAGTTATCACTACTTTGTCCCTTCATTATGCTCTTTTATGGATGATCATCCTGCCAATAGGACTTTCCACCTCATAAACCAAAGATCTTCCACTTCCTTAATTGTCAGGGTCCAAATAGCGTACACACATGGCCAAGGAGAAAATCCTTTTCTAATAAAGTCTGACAAAACTTTGGAAGCACATGTATGTCTGCCCGTGTGTGCGTGTGCACGTGTGTGCCTTTGCTCGCCGCACATATTTTCCAAGAGTCGTAGCTCACAAAGCAACATTGCTGATCTAACGATCACACTCTCCTCAAAATGATTTACATGAAGATTTCTTTGCTCTGAGCAAGTTCACCGTGGCTCACCTTCAGTTAAAAGACCAAACTGTGCTTTGTTTTGCTTGGGGCTGGAAAGAGGAAAAAGAAAAAACTTAACAATTCAAAAGACAGATAAATTGCTTTTTCTAAACAAAGACTCATTGCATTTAGAAACGTGGGTCTCCCGTAATTTTTAAAAATCGTTTATGTGTGGAGATGAGCCTTGTAAACAGTGCAGCCCCGTCAAGACTATGGTTTTGTCCAATTAAAGGACTGGACCCGACAAGACCACCAATTGTTCTTGGAAGCTTGTGTTTTGGAAGTTTGATCCAAGTTTACATTTCCAGCCAATGCCTCACCCCTTATGTTTATGACAGCACAAAAGAGCGAGCCCTGGGAATCTCTCAAGGGGAAGTCATGGCAGTGTGCATTGTCACTGAGGAGGAGAGCGTGGGAGGACCAGAAAGCCACAGGTGGAAGGGAAAGCGGGAGAATGGATGGTCCGTCTTGGCTTAACGTTTAAATCCCAAATTGGATTCTCCTACATATCAAAAGTGAAAATATTTTCAGTGTTTGGACATATGTAGGAATTGCCAAATGGAGATTTAAGTCTGAAAAAAGTACGACATCGACCATTTGCACAGCTGTTGTTGGAAATGGCTCCAAACCATCCTGATATAAATATTGACCGTGTGCATTTCTAGGCTTTGTCTGGGGGTGTCCCTGAACATAATGAGACAGTGAGTATCTTACCAAATACACGTGTAATATCGACTCTGTCGGCCATGATGGTTGTCCCTCTGCAGTCTACTTATAGTCATGCATACGGTAGCTTTCTTTGCGACAATTATAAGGTATAATATGTGGTTATTTTGCTGCACCCAAAAGGATTAACTGTGTGTTAGTGTCTGTGAAATTATTTTAAATACATGTGCTTTTCCAGTGGAGAGGGAAGGAAAGGCCAATCTTAAAAACAAACGGCAACTTGTCCCAGGATTCTTTGTTCCCTAATGGCTGCCATGTTGTTCTGCTCAGTATCCACCTGCTCTTCCGGGCACCTGGACACCTGACTCTACAGTTAAGCCTCCTTGGTCTGGCACAATGGCACCACAAGCTCTGCACGTCCCTGAATTCTTCTTCTCAATGAGAAAAGCCTGTCTGCACAATCTGAGAGGTCAATTTAAGGAGATTTCATAAAGTGTTTTCATAGCAACTAAAACTAATTTATATTGCATTATCATCCAAGAATTTATCAATAACTATTAATTTTTCCCTCCAAATTCTGATGAATTGATTATTGTGATCTACTTATAAGGTCCACATAAAATGCTAATACAAATGCCTTCCAGAAGCCACTCAGTGTTTCCTCCCATGATTTTAATCTTTGTATGATGACATTTTTAACTACTGAGTTCTTAAGCGAACCACTTGGTCAAGTTTGGAAAAAATCTTATAGGGAGATGAGGCGAAAATACATAACCTTCTGCATCATGCTACCGGTGTCTATTCTGCCATTCATGTGCAAATTTCTCTGCGTGTTGTGAAAATATGGCAAACTTAGTCTTTATCATCCTAAAAGGCTGGAGCAAAGCTCAGGCAATAGTAAAGTTCCTTCTCCCAGAGAGAGTTTCTTCCTTGTTCATGCCTAGAAGTCTACCTGGACTCATCTCTCTAAATCACAGGCAGGCAAGGAAAATCCAGTGGGACAAACACAGAAAAAAAGAAGGCAGAGGAGGGGACATTGATAGTGTCCCAGAGACAATGAATGCTGTAAAGCACTACGAAATTTACCAACAGCTGGCTACAAGCCAATGAAAACACTCCCCTTTGGGTTTTAGTGATTAAAGACTAACATATCTAGAGTTTATCCTTCTCTTCAATGAGTAGCTGTCCATCCTTCTTGAAGTACCCCCAAACAACCTCACCAGGGATTAAGGTAAGATTCTCCTTGTGTGATTTATCAGGAGGCTTGCATATAACTTCTAATTGTTTTCCTCACTAAAAAGCAAAAGCTCATGTTTCTTAGAAAATATACTGAGCAACAGAGGTTTTTGTAATGAACCAAAGTGAGTGAATGTGGAGCATCAGTGGCGGTTTTAGAGTTAAGGCAGCGGAAGCTAAGGATGACTAGAATCAACTGAAACTTTCATTAAAGGTATGCCCGGTGGTGCTCCCTAAATCAGTGGTTTTCCAACTCTCTTCCATATTAGAACATATGGGAGGTTTGGGACCCTCCAGTACTTATGATGCACACCATGCCAATTAAATCATACTCTCAGGAGGTAAGATCTGGGATCACTGTTGTTTTAAAACTCTCCAGGTAATTTCAACATGCAGCTAAGAATTGGTGCACTAAACAGAGCATTCGTGAGTGTCTGCTGGTGTGTGGCTCTGCTCATTACTATCTCCAGGTCCCATTTATTTCTTTCCTTCCACAAACATGGTTATTCAGCAGCTACTCCATATAAAAAGCAGGGCAAAAATTTGTAAAATGAAATAACAAACCAAAACAAACAAACACAAAAAACCAGGTGCCATAACCCAGATCAATTTAAGAAGTGAGGTAGAAAGAAGATGGGCCATTCCTAACCTGATGTAGGTTTCTCATGGTGCTGATTTTGTAATGGACAAAAAATTCTTGGGAATGTGAGGCTTCATTCTCTCTTTTTAAGTAAAAAGCAGAACATTGACATAGCTCAACTTTGGTATCCTCTAAAGATAATCTGAAAGTAGCAATTGACATGAGACTCCAAGAACGTTGGCTCATTAGCCTTATCTTGCAATATGTAAAGTCTGCATACTGTAAATGAATTCAGAAAGAGATCAAGAGTTTGTTAACTATTTTCGGATAATAAATTTGGTGATAATCCTTTCTTAAAATAGCGTTACTGAAATAGTGATATATTTTTTAAATAATCTATACAATTAGAAAAATCTAAGAAATGCTAAAATGTATCATCTGTGCAGAGGGATTTCAAGCTTAATTATAACCAAATTATTTTTAATATTTTCTCTGCATAATTCGTCATTTTACTTCTACAGTTGGTGCTGTAACTTACTACCATTTGGTACTTCAACTGAGTCGAAACATTTTTAAAAGCCCTCCAATGACACTGCCTAATCCATCACCTCCTAATTCCACCATATGCATGGAGAGATGTCAGAAAAGTAGACTTTGTAAGTATCTACAAGTTCTCGCTGAGGTCAGAGAGGTACTATGACTTGTATTATAAGCCTACCATAGGGACAGATTTTCAGTGATTTTTTCTTTTTTTTTTTTTAAGTTTATTTATTTATTTTGAGAGAGACAGAGAGAGTGAGAGCAAGGGAGGGCCAGAGAAAAAGGGAGAATCTCAAGCAGGCTCCGTACTGTCAGTGCAGAGCCTGATGCGGGGCTGGAACTCACAAAACCGCGAGATCAAGTCCTGAGCTGAAATCGAGAGTTGGACACTCAACTGACTGAGCCTCCCAGATGCGCCGCCAGTGATTTTATACTCCATCTTACCCTTAAATTCTTCTCTGCCCAGATCAGAGTGGTCGCTATTGATACTGAGTCACTGCCTTTAGCATTTAAAATCTTGGACGGAAAGAGAAATCTTAAATATCATTTTCTAGGTCTTAGAATCCACTTATTCAACAAATATTTATTAGGCAACTATTCCATGCAAGTTGAGCTCTGTTATAAGAGCTGGAAACACATTAGGAAGCAAAAGAAGGACGAATTCCTTTGAGCTTACAATCTAGCAGAGGGAAGCCCAGAATTTAAAAAGCAAATTAATGTATTATGTGCCAGGTGGTGATAAGGGCCGTGAAAGTAGATAAAGTGTGATAAAATAGGAAGAGGAGTTTTGTCTTCATGAAACGAAATGGAAGGCTTCCCTCCAGAGGTGACCTATGAGCAGGAACAGATGGCACAAGGAGTAATTGAAGGGAGTCGAATGAGGGTACTGTTTACACAAATAGGACTAAGGGGCAGGGCTGGTGAGCACCCCAGGCACCAGCTACAGTGGGGAGTCATTATCTCTCGAAGTCCTGAAGAGATAGGGGTATGAGTGGTGATATCAGATCCTGGCAAGAGCTGTGGCTAAGGAAGAGGGGCTGCTTCCCAGAAGAGGGGAGTGCATGTCACGGAACTCAGCCACTTGCCAAGCCCCGCAACAGGGAGGAAGGGCCACAGGTTACAGATCACCTTTCCCTGCCTCCTCCTACTTCCCTGCCTCTTGCCAGTACCTCCCAGCTGGAAGCCATGGGACAAGGGAGCCTGGGAGAAGCAATTCACAGAGGTCAGCATGAGAGCAGGACACAGAGAGAGCATCGGAGAAAGGGGGACAAATGGAGTGAGTCAGGCCACTTTCTGGAGACTCACTCCAACCAGCAGGAAGATTCTTAGGGAGGGCTATGCTTGACAGATTCCAGGAACAGCAAGGGGGTCTCCAGGGCAGGAGCTCAGGGGGGCAAGGGAAACCTTGTAGGAATCTGGGTCACTGAAGCAAGCGGGAGCCAGATAATGCAGGCCTGTGTGGACTCCACAAAGCTTTGGCTCTCATCTTAAGCAAAGTGAGGTGAAGATGCCGGGGGAACGTTTTGTGCAGGAGAGTCCATAGTACTGTGTGGAAAACAGAGCTAAGGAGCTAGAATGGAAATGGGTGCAGTCACCCAGAGCTCAGAGCAGAAGTTCAGCTGGGAGATGATGATAGTTTGAAATAAAGTGGAAGCAGCAGGTCAGTTTATGTGACCTCAAATCCGAGGGGTTCCTGCACTAATCACAGTGCACCCCATGGCCAGGGATATAACACAAGGGACAGATATTGTTTATTAATGAACACTTGACAGACATTCTGAACAGCTCTTTCAAAGGAGGCTATGAGGGCCGCCTGGGTGGCTTAAGTCAGTTAAGCACCAACTCTTGATTTTGGCTCTGGTCATAATCTCAAGGTCTATTGTGAGATTGAGCTTCATGTTGGGCTCTGAGCTGGCTGTGGAACCTGCTTGGGATTCTCTCTCTCCCTCTGTCTCTGCCCCTTCTCCCCTCCACATACACACACATGCACATGTGACCTGACCCGCAGGTCAGTTGAAGCAGGTCCTGAGGGGGGGGTGAGAATGGGGTAGGGCAGGGAGCACAGAGAATGGAGGCAAGACAAAGTCTCTGATCAAGCCTCATTTATTGAGAGAACACAAACATCTTATAAAGGGTACAAGGCGGGAAACAAGGTGGTCAGGTAAGTCAGTTGCTAAGGAAACAGGGTCAAGTGATTATAACAAGTGGTTTAGGGTAGGGGAGGAACCGAAACTGTAGTTTCAGCCCAGCACCTGGGGGCCCGATAAGAAATCCCAGACTGGCTGTCTCTGGCCCTAATTTGGGAGCGATAACGCGGTTCTGCCCTGTGGGTGATGGATGTTTGGTCAAGGCATATATCTTGTCTTCAGGCAGCTCCTCTGGCAGCCCCCCCCCACACATGCACACACCCCCTCTCAAAACAAAACAAAACACACACACAAAAAAAACAAAGAATGCTATGAACTTATGAAAAAAAGTCAAGGTCAAATTTGTATCCATTGTAGTAGTCAGAAATGAGCATCATACTCTGGATGTTACGGACCAGTACTAAGTCTATGCACAGAAAATGAGGACTGGTGGGGCCTAGGAACTCATCATCTAAACAACTAATCTGAATCCAGAAGACATCCAAAAGAAGACTACAATGAGCAAAGGACTTGTTAATTTCAGCAAACCTATTGCATAAAAGCATAGCCTGAATTTAATGAAGTTCTTTTAATCCTCAATGTGCCTTTGTCTACAGGGTCCATTTGAACAATAATGATATTGGCCATTCTTTTTAATATTTCTAATGTAAACCCCATTAGGCCAAAATTAGTCAGCTGATTAACATAGAAGTATCCAATCCTGATCAAAATCATTTGGGTCAAATATATTAGAAATTATATTTAAGCACATGGTGCTATGGAATGGATTCAATTCTTTCTCTTCACTGGACTTTGCATTTAAGAGGCAAACAAGCTGAATGCACACACTTTGCCAACAGCCATATGGAGGCATGATGAGATTTGCATTTGGGCAAGAGTCCACTCCATCAGATAGGACTGGAGAGAAAGCATGTCAACATTTGGAAAAGCTAGGTGTTTGGCTCCAGACGGACAGACCTCACTAACACCAATCACTGTGACAGATTCAGGTGGGCCGCTGCAGTATTTGTTCATTTGTAACACACAGCTGATAGAGAATATTCTAATAACAAAAATAAGCCCTGATAACATTTTTCTTCCAGGGAATATTGAAATATGTGACTTAGGTAACTACCCACTGATTAGGCGCCGTCAATGTCGATGACAGGAATGATGAATATCACAAGAACTATGGAGAGGTTAGTGACTGATAGTAGGAACATGTCTTTACATAGGAAACTGTATTTTCTGTAGTATTTTCTGTTTACAATATAGATGAGATTTTATCCAAAGCCTATGGGAGTAATCTAAAAAATTTCTCCCAAGGGTAAATTTCTTTAAGATTTCAGTAAGTGTATATAAAGTGTGTTGTATCTTAACATATATTTATGAGGTAGAGTTCTGACTGTCATTAACCCTTAGGAAAAGGTAGATTCACAAAAGAGCACATCTAGATTTTGCTCAACAACCATACCTCAACTCAATTCTTATTGTACCATAGGGCCCAGTTAGAGGCTTAAATCAAGTTTGTAAAGTTTTTTTTTTATTATTATTACAATTACTCAGAGTGGATACTCATTTTTTACTAATTGATAGCAAGTTCCTTCACAGAAGAGGACACAATAAGCCTTCTAAACAGTTTAATGGCAAGTTACAAGAATTTGGATTTTATTGTATGAAATGAATAAAATATTTCAGGTATTGAATAGTTTACTTTTGTGAAATGAATCACCAAACTCTGAAGATCAAAGCATTTATATGTTTCAGAAGTAGTTTAAAACTATCAACATTCCAAAATATGTTTGTTCTAACTGTTCTACGTGGCCATCATACCTACCTTCCTTCCTTAGAAAGATATAAATCAAAATATATTACCTGAAAGTCAAAAGATTATAGATACTATCATCACTCCTCATGATATTTTAGGTCTTCTGAATTTTTAACATGGATTCTATATTACTTACATAACTAAAATTTTATAAAGCCATTGAAAAAATTTTTAAAGATCTAGTTAATTTTTTGTTAATTTTTTTATGGTTTTTATTTATTTTTGAGAGACAGAGAGAGACAGCGCGAGCAGAGGAGAGTCAGAGAGAGAGGGAGATACAGAATCTGAAGCAGGCTCCAGGCTCTGAGCTAGCTGTCAGCATGGAGCCAGATGTGGGGCTCAAACCCACAATCGTGAGATCATGACCTGAGCCAAAGCTGGACGCTTAACCGACTGAGCCACCCAGGCACCCCAGTAGATCTAGTTAATTTTGAAGACAAGAAAACCAGTATCATGCTTAGCATAGAACATATGGATTGGGGTATAATTGAAACTCTTACAGAAAGCCTTAAAAATCATTAAGAGTTATTTAAGGGGAAAAATGTGAAATTTAATTGTAATAAGTAAAGAAGATGCCAATAAATTGTACATATTGCATTTTAGTGGATGTTTCATTTGCAAATATTAAAAGACAGATGTCTTTGATTCTTTAAATTCCATTGTCTATAGGAATGATTATCTAATTCTGATATTTAGAACATTCTCTTTTTCATATTTTTAGCCCAAGCCTTATTGTAAAGTTGGGATTCAAGGCACTGAACTCAAGGTCAGCTGTGTCAACCACCCCCTAATAATGGAGTGTCCATTTTGACCTTAGATGTTTATATCAGAAAGGTGAGAGCTTAGGGAGTGGAAGGCACATGATACCAAAATTGCTGGCCTGTCACGCATTCCTCACTTTGAGACCAACTCCACCTATGGTGGTTAAACCGCCAGCACGTCCTGAGAGCCTGGAATGGTCAAAATAGCCTCTAAGGTTACCCATCTCATAGTTCTGGCCTGAAGATAATGGCCTTAGAGCCAGTCGGTATGTCCGAGCTCTGAAGGATCAAGGACATGGTCCTCCTAATTCTCCAGCTGATGTGCCTGCATCACAGGCCAGTGAGAATAACTCCTGCCAGTTCTTTCCTCCTCTAACCCTGTGAAATGGAGATTACTTTGATAGTTTACTTAGGTATCTGTTGTCCTTGACAAACACCAGGATACCAGCAGTCCTTTCCAAAGACTGCTATTTATTGTCTCTCCCTCTGTCTTTTAACTCCATCTAAAATGGAAAAAACAAAAACAAACAAACAAAAAGAACTTATTCACCTTAATGCATGAAGTTTGAAAAAAAGATAATAAAAGTGATTTATAAACTGTCATGGGCAAATGCAATTTTTCCCAATTCATCACATATTTTTGCAAGATCTTCTAAAGTCAACAAATCTGTATTGGAGTCTTCAATGTAATCACTTAGCTTGCTGCTATAGGAGATAAAAAGGGAGACTTCAAGGAGCAAAATCTGAAGACTTTACTCATCCCATTTATTTAGTTAGCAAATGCTTATTGAATACTTCTTTTTTTAAGTTTATTGTTTTATTTTTAAGGGAGACAGAGACAGCATGAGCAGGTGAAGAACAGAAAGAGAGAGAGAGAGAGAGAGAGAGAGAGAGAGAGAGAGAGAGAGCGCCATAAGCAGGCTCTGCGCCTTGGGGCACTTGAACTCAGAACTGAGATCATGACCTGAGCTGAAAGAGTCTGACGCTTAACCAACTGAGCCACCCAGGCGCCCCACTTATTGAATACTTCTTAAGTGTGACACACTTTTGTCAATGCTAGGAAAATAATTGTGAACAAGATAATCAGGGTACCTGCCATCATGGAGCTTACAGCCTAGTAAATCTTATTTAAGATAGAAAATGCCACAATGGTTTAAAGGAAGTAGATGTCATACGCTGATGGGCTCAGGAAGTATCTCATGAAGAAAAAAATACTTGAGTCAGCTGCAAAAAGATTTAAAACCAACAATGCAATTACACAGGATGGAAGAGGAGATAGTGTGGGTGAGGGAGACTTTAATTAGGCTGTGCTCCAAAAATAGTGGATAGTCTAGTTTCTAATGGTTAGACCACACCAAGGGAAATGCTAGCAGAGGAAGTTGAAAAAAATGTGTCAAAGTCCCAACAAAGCCAGCCTTCAGAGAACAGGCCAGGAGCTTGTTCTGAACTCAGCAGGCAATGGGGACAGCAATGCCAGACATTGAGTTTGGGATTGGGAGGCCAGTAGGTGTGGCTTAAGATCGATCTGGATGTCAGAGGCTCCACCAAGCCATACAGCTCTGATTGGTGGTGAGACTTATTATACACTCTCTTTCGGTCTCTGAACCACTGGTGGCTCAGTGCATGGGGGACTTACCATAACGGGAGAAGAGTGACTGGCAGCCTCACTCCAGGGATGCAAAGACTGTGACCCTTTAAACAAAAACCAACAAGGTTGAACCAAGAAAGAAAAGTGGGAAGCCCATCGGGGGATTGTCACTATCATTAACCATCTTCCATCACGTCACTGTGACTCGTGTAAGTAATAATAATGAAACACACTGCAGAGCCAGTATCTAGTCAAAGATTTGCACCCCCATGGATCTCCTGCCCCCATATAAGTGTTTTCCAAACTCATGAATATAAAGGTCTCTCTTTAACCTTGTTCAGTATAGTTATCGAAACTAACATAGGAGACACAGTGATTCTGCCCATATGCAGAGGAAGGACACTCACAGAGTGAATCTAGCCCTAGCCAGGAACCTCACACACCAGCTAGAGCGTTTTTTGTTTTTTGTTTTTTGTTTTTTTTTTTCAGATAGAAACAATCGGCTACCCATTTCTGATGAAGCAGCCTCTTTCTCCCCCAAACACACTGGAAATTCAGTTGGCTTCCCTGAAAACATGAAGGAGAGGTCATTAAGCAACAGTAAACTATAAACCCAGAAGGGATTTCTGCTGGTAGAGCAGTGCCAGCCAGCAGCTAGATTGATTGATAGACATATAACATTTATGCGAGTGAGTGAGAGAGAGAGAGAGAGAGAGAGAGAGAGAGAGAGATCTTACATATCAGGTAGCACAAAAAGAGAGAAATGAGCAATTTGACTTGAGCACTCATGATTCTTAAAGGACATTTGTTCATTGATCCCAACAAAATTGTCCTTGGGCATAGATATGTGGGAAATGTTGTTATGGTAAAATTTAGATTTTACCCTCAAGCTAAAAATATGTGTCAGGATACCACTTTCCACCTGAAATAGTTTCCATAGACACATGGCTAAAACTCAGTGTGTTCTTGGCTCAGCCAATCCATTACACCTTGCAGAAGGGCTGAAGCTCAGAACCGTGTTATGAACCTGTTTAATATCACATGCATTTACAGTGCCATTTCCTCTGTTTATTTTCCTTTTCGGCTGGGAAATCACTTCAGTGCACCTGCTCATCTCCCTCCAAGTATTTATTTTTTGGCCAGCTATTCCTGTTTCTGACAGGGATTTTTTTTTTAGCCTTTTTTTTTTTTTTTGAAGAGGACTGAATAATACATAGAGCTTTCAAAACTAAGTATATACATATTTCTTAAGTATATATATGCATATATACTTGTATATATATATAAATATAAGATATATATAAAGATTACAGAATGTAGGCACATACACACATGCTATCCATCATAGTATTTTAGCTCTTTAAATATTCTGAAATACTGTTCTGTGTGAAGGGGTCTGCTGAATGAAATGATACCATGTAAGATCATTTACACAGAAAAGGAATTGTCATTGAGATAAACAGATTTGAAAAAAACAACGTTTTATAAGCTTAAATTTGTGGTCTTAGAAGACTTGAGAAAATAATTCAAGAAACAAACAAAGAAGCTCTGGGTTTGCTGCAGCAATTTTTAAGACGCAGGGAGCAGCCATGGTAATGCACAGTATTAGACAAGCCTGGAAGGTGAGTACCATGCAATCTGGCCCAATTAGGAGCTATTCAGAGACCCAAAAGACAAACCTAAACAAGAAAGAAGGAGACAGAGACAGAGAGAGAGAGAAGGGAGCAAGAGCCCATAAAATCATCCTACAAATGGAATTAGTAAGGGATGGAGCTTTTAATAGGCTTATTTTATTATAAGAAAGCTGGTGATAATGATCAAAAATAAGAAACTAATCTTTAATGTTAAAGTTACATACCTAAGAAATTCATGTCACCAAGAATGTCTCCAAGATCTTTGAGGGAGAAGTTTTGCCCTGGTACTGAGGATTAGAGAAAATGAAAATATCGTTATGTGCACTCAAGAGCAAGTGTAGTCTATGCCCGAAAGATCAGAATCAACCTATTCTCATAAGAAACCAATGAGTTAATGCTTTGCATTCACTTGTCCGAGAGATACCCTCATTTTAACCTGGAATCACAGGAGGGCATCTCTGAAGACAAAACTCCATTACTGGGGACAGATAAGGGAAGACATTCTAAATTCTTACCACTTCCCTAAACTGTAAGCATAGTCCTTTGTATTTAGATCTGCCCTGAAGAATTACACAGAGGAAAAATGTAATATTTTGGTTCTCCGGTCTATAGGGTGTATTCGTGGCAAAGCCAGCCATGGTGCGAGAAAGAATGACAGGTGGAGATAATACCAGGAGAATCACTTCCTTAGGATTTTTTTTTTTTTTTACCTTTTAAATGGTACACTTATAATCCCCAGCAAACTTATTATTGTGGATTCCCTATTAGAACCAAAGCAACATATGAAAATAAATCAAATATATAAATTCTAGAATTTTGTGAGCAATCGGAGAACATTATACGTATTTCCTATCAAATAACAAGTGAATCAATTAAACTTGAAGACTATGATTGTAGAAATTGAAGCAGTATTGACTGAAATGTAATTAATTTGGTTTAAAGAAGGAGAAAATCATTGATTGTCACTATAACTTCTGATAACATGTCTGAGTTTGCACCTATTGGCTTAATTAGTAGATTTCCAGTTTTCTTTAGAACAGTTTTACTTCACAATTAGAGTGTAATGGAAATGAAAATCTTTAAAAGGTCTAGTACTCTGGATTCTTACTGTGACCCAGGGTCTTCCAGAATGTCAAGCACAAGCCTACTTAACTTCAAAGACATTTGTAGAAAAACCATAGGAATCAGAAATAGATTCTTTGGTTGCCACTCTGGAAATAGAGACTGCTCAGTGACTGACTACTCCAATTTCTAAAAGCCATATTTTCCCAACCCTACAATTTACTGCATGATAAATGCTGGAAGCACCTCATATTTCCTCTCTTATTGTATTAAAAAATTTTTTTTTAATGTTTATTCATATTTGAGAGAGGGGAGGAGGGGCAGAGAGAGGGCAAGACAGAATCTGAAGCAGGCTCCAGGCTCTGAGCTGTCGTCAGCAGAGTCCAACATGGGGCTTGAACTCACGAACCATGAGATCATGACCTCAGCCAGAATCAGACGCCTAACTGACTGAGCCACCCAGGCGCCCTTGTATTTTTAAAATAAATAAGTCATAATTGATTTCCCCACAAGATTTTTCCTTAGTGAACCACAGAATGTTGGAGGAGACGAGAATCTGGTAAAGTCAGAGTTTGGTCATATCACTAAATTTCACACAACGCATTACTCTTTTTGAGCAGAACCAAGGCCAAGATCATTCTCCCGCCTCTAGAAGGAGTTTTGAAGCCTCCCCAGCATAATGCACCAAATACTCAGCCATGAGTGTAAATGATTGGCTTTGTGTTCTTAATGCCTTTTAAGCGGGGAGTGACGGCCATGCCTTGCTCTAAATTCCAGAGGTTTATTTCTCCAGATTAATATGACTCGGTGAGGAACACGAGGACATGGGGCTTGTACTGCATCCTTCCAACTCGTTTTGTACAGATGATCAAAGGTGATGCGATGATAGGCTGAGCAGAAAACTGCATTCAATTAAGAGTCAAAATCACTCCATTCCAGGGACCCTGCTTCTCCGTGTCCGTCCAGTTTACCAAACCGGAAAGGTCTTATGCAGCTGACTCTCATCCTGTCGCTCCTAGTCTTCTCTCTGTGCCTGCCGAATGCTCAGTGACACTTTTATATTGGCTGTTTTGCTTCCACATGGCTGTGCTTTTTCCCCCTGTACAGCATATGTTTAATATTTGCGATGGAACAGGATGTTTAAAGTTGTGGAGTTATCAGTTTGTTTTCCTTAGGAGGCACAGATGCCCTAACATGCAGTCCCAGAGCTCTTAATGTCCTCCGAGCACAAAGTGCCCAGCATCGCGTCTATGTTTACACAGTTCTTATTATCTAAGTGGTCTAATGTTTGGAGCCAGCACATTTTCGCCATTTGCTGCCATTATGTCAACTGAAGACAACTGAAAGATACACAAGGAGGAATTCAGTGCTTTGATTTAAAGGAAAAAAGTGTCCAGATGACTTGAGAACATTGGTCCAACCCAGCCTTCCACATGAGAGACGCTTCCATCTGCTCTATAATCCCCAAATAAGGCTTCATTAGTGAATCTGGCATTTACAGTTTGCCCATGTCAGAGTGGAGAGCTTACTTTTTAGGAGGAACTTGATAGCTTCCTTTTTAGGGGACCCCCGCCCCCAAGAGGTTTCAGGTTGGCCTGGCACAGTTCAAGAGGCAGCAATACAGGGCAGGCCCCTCCCCAAATCCCGGGTCCTGAGAGAAGTCGTGAGGCTGGCCTCAGAAATCCAACACCATACTATCCCTGTCAGTCCTTCGGGGTCACTTCAGGATTCTGCCCCTCTGGTCACCAGGCGAGCATGGTATACAGCCTCACGACAAAGTGGTAATTAACATTGGCAAGGCTGATATCAAGTAGCAGGTCTAGAGCGGAGCAGAGCAAGCGCTGTAGGACTGACTGGTGACCCGCTGACCAACTGCCTAGGCTCATCAGCAAAAGTGAGGAGTGAGAAAGACCCAGCAAGCACCACTTTGATGATCGCTGGGAGCTACCTGCCAAAACAGAGCAGGTTGAAGGCCAGGCAGGCCAAGCTGATACATTGAGGAGTAGAGGCCCTTTCAAAGGATATCAAACTCCATGTATAACATTTCAGGAATAAAAGAGTGGAAAGTGAGACCCATCTACAAAAGGAAATGCCTCTTAGGTAAATGATTCTGAAAAATCACATCTACCGAGCGGTCATTCTCTAATCCCCGTGACCCTTTCAAGTATTGTCCCCACCCAGTGCGGACTGTTAAATATACGGATTGGGAGAAGGGGGCTGAGATGTAAACGCCATCACATATGATCAATGTTCTCCTCATCCTTCAATACTCTGGCACACTGCCCTCTGGAAAGATCGATGCTTTGTGGTTGGTATGGTTTTATCTTTTTATGGCCTCTGGCCATACACACATGAAAACAGATTTTTCATCCTAGCAACAATCCTTCCTTTGTGCAAAAATAGGGAGGAGGGGGTAGAGGAACCCAGAATTTGTTCAGACATTTGACCTTTTTTAAAACAGGATTTTAGTTTTTAATTTGGAAATATAGAAACATGAATAGACATTTTTATGGAATCTTCTATAAAGGAGATTATAAAACTGTACAATGTAGCAATTGCTTTATTGTTCTTTTTTTTTTTCTATTTCTCAGCCAGCTCAAATTTTAAAAAACAAATCAGAGGCCAGAGTGCCACTAATTCGTTCAAAGAAGTGCAGCAGGAGCGGTAGAATATACTTGTATCTTCTCCTCTTTCACTATCCAGGGATCAGGATTGTGGATAACAACTTTCTCTTTATATAACTTTTGGAGAGTACATTTTTACAGCCTATGGAGAGAGAAGGGAAGAATTGAACAAATAATGGTTATTTTAAGGACCCAAGTTGAAGGTTGACATGGTGAGATATATCACCCTTGGTACATCTTAAGGTAGTTGCCACACTTCAAGCTACGATATATTAGTATCTCTAAATCTTCATTGAGACAGCTTCCTATTGTGCTTATCATTTTCATTTTTATCAGCAAGATCAAAGGACAACTTCAAGCATGATTTTTCTTGGCTAGTCTCATTTACAGATGTATTCTTGTGTTTTGATATATTCTGAGATTTGAGCCATCTTTGTTCATAGTAGGTTATCTTTTAGTGAAATGTAAATTGCAACAGGCCTTTCTCTGACATTTTGTATACTCATCCACAGTGTAAACATACAAAACTTGTAACCCTGATGTGAACACATAGTGCTTTTGGTTCCCTATCTTGATTATGTAGCCAGGCCAAACTCGAAAGGGAGGTAATTATAAATGCTTTGTGGATTTTGTGGGGAAAGCAGAGGTTTTTCCTTCCTGTGATTAAGTATTAGGTAGATTACAGTTGTGATAGGTTGCTTCTAATTTTATTTGAGGTCTTCACAGAATTATTTCCAGGGATAAAGGACGGCTCTGTTCAAAGCTCAAAATCATTTCCAAGAGTGTTAAGATATAAGAAAGAAAGAGCTACATTAATAACTACATGTTTCAAGGGGCACCTGGGTGGCTCAGTTAGTTAAGCATCAGACTCTTGGTTTCAGCTCACCCAACTTCATGGGTTTGAGCCCCACATCAGGTTCTGTGCTGGCAGTGCAGAGCCTGCTTGGAATTCTCTCTCTCTCCCTCTCTCTCTACCCCGCTTGCACTTCTGTCTGTCTCCAAATAAGTAAATAAACAAGAAAAATTAACTACATGTTCAATATCTTGTACATTAATCTTGGTCAAGATGTTTCTACATTTTTCCTAAGAAAACAAAATATTTATTTCATAACTATTTGTATTTATGTGGGTTATTTTTTAACAATTAAAAAAATGTATGTCTTTTACTTAACATCACCGGCCAAAGAAGAATGTTAAGTCAGAATATCTGGCTATTTCTTTGAGGTTTGTGCTACTCTATGCTGTACTCACAATAGTCAGTCACTGGATATTCGGCTCTATTATTTCATAAGACTCTTGACATGACCAAAAAGAGCCAAACTGACCCTTTTGCAAAATGCTGCTTTAATCATCTTTTATTTTCCTGATCCAGGAAGCAAAATGAAAAAATTTTCTAACTAAAAACCATGTTTGTTGTTGTTGTTGTTTAAAATTACCTAAAGGGGCGCCTGGGTGGCTCCATCAGTTAAGCATCCTACTTCATCAGCTCAGGTCATGATCTCACGGTTCATGGGTTCGAGCCCCACGTCGGGCTCTGTGCTGACAGCTAGCTCAGAGCCTGGAGCCTGCTTCAGACTCTGTGTCTCCTTCTCTCTCTGACCCTCCCTTGCTTGCACTATCTTTCTCTTTCTCTCAAAAATAAAAAAAAAAAAAATTAAAAAAAACATAAAACAACTAAAATTAATTACAAAACAATAAAACATTGAAATTTGTCATTAAGATGGCATTTTCATCTTACTTTTTCATTTTTGAACCATTTTAAGAGATGTGATTGTCTTTTATAAACTTTTTTATAGTTTTTTATTTTTGAGACAGAGAGACAGGGCACGAGTGGGGGAGAGGCAGAGAAAGAGGGAGACACAGAATCTGAAACAGGCTCCAGGTTCTGAGCTATCAGCACAGAACCTGACATGGGGCTTGAACCCACGAACCACGAGATCAAGACCTGAGCCAAAGTCGAACACTTGACCGACTGAGCCACCCAGGCGCCCCGATGTCTTCTTAATTAAAAAAAAGACTAATTTATTGCTTGGGGTCCAGCCTACAAATCACTTGACCTAGGAAAAGGAATTTCTTTTAAGACAGTTCATATTGAATGCCCCAAAACAATTTCTACCTCAAGGCTTCTATCTGGTCAACCTCTCAAGAATGAATCTGAAAATGTTTTTGTCATCTTTGGTGATCTTTGCTTTTACTAATTTAGTAGGTGTTTTAAAACAAAATGAACCAATGTAACAACAACAAAAGATCTTGAGGAAAACTCAAGCCACTAGCCTGTAATATAATGTCAGAGTGTTAACACCTGTTGATAAAAATAAAGTATTTTGAGTTCAGAGCTAAACTTATGTAAGTAAGCAAAGTGATCCACCTGTGAAAGCAATATAGATTTGCAGTAAGAGTTGAGGGGTGCCTGGGTGGCTCAGTCGGTTAAGCATCCAACTTTGGCTCAGGTCATGATCTCATGGTTTAAGTTCAAGCCCCGTATCGGACTCTGTGCTGACAGCTCAGAGCCTGGAGCCTGCTTTGGAATCTGTATCCCTCTTTCTCTGCCCCTCCCCTGCTCGCTCTCTCTCTCTCTCTCTCTCTCTCTCTCTCTCAAAAATAAATAAACACTTCTTAAAAAGTAAAAAAAAAAAAAAAAAGTTTAGGGAAGCAAAGGGAAGAATACAAAGAACAGGCTGGAGGTGTTATCTCCCAGTGCACATGTGGAGATCTCCCCATCCCCCACACAGATCCATGTCACATGGTTAAACCTTAGCTTCCAAGAAGGAACCAGAACTATAATCTACTGAATATGCTGCATCCTAAAACAGGCAATATCTTATAAATGGTGAACCACAGTCTACTATTTTGTTTGCTTTATGACTAAGTATAAGTCTCAAATTTTGATCAAAACACAACTAAAAGCACAGATTGTCTAGAAAAGCAAGCTTAAATGGAGACTATCTACAACATATCAAATATATACCTCCATCCCTTGAGCTTTCCAGCCTCCACCCCAAGCATTTTTTTGATGATCTTGGGATTAAGTGGGGGCTTTAAACACTGATTAATGCCACATGTTATAATTAAGAACTTGCTTTTAGATTTATTATTGTAATTTTGATCCAAATGCTGTTAAGAAGTATATCCAATAAATATAAACTGACAGATCATCTTCCTAAAGAGAAATAGAAATTATGGACTGATTGAGATAAGGATGAATTGGAAGGTTTATGATAAAAGGTCCTAATTCTACAGAAAAACATTATGCAGTTGGAGCAGAGAGATTTCCCAGAGGTATTTTGTCTTGCTTGAATTCTACTCTGCTGCTGAATTTCCAAAAGATTATTATTAATTACCTTTTAAATGGGGGGGCTCCCTGAAAAGATATGACTTCACAATTGAAAAGGAAGGTGGTCTAGAATTGAAGTCATGATCCAACCATGTAAACTCCTGCTCCCGAACCCTAGGAGCCCACTGGAAAACCAGTCTTTGTGCTACTGAGTATAGGGTCTATTCCTTGGAAAAGCCCCACTCTGTAGGATAGCCCTGGAGTCTCTCAAAAAGAGATTATGAACTTGGACTCTAGTAGACCTAGGGAACTCCCCATGCAAAATGTATCCCAGGTCAGTGTAAGGTATCCACCCACACCCATCAGGATGCCGCAAGACCCCCAGCAGGTAGAGAAAACAGTATTTATATATACTAAGTCCTTTTCATGGTTGCCTTCTCTATTTGCTGGCATAAAGTGTTTCACCACATCATTGTTTTTCCCAAGCATTGAAAAATGTAATAGGGATATTGCATTTATGAATCCATATTTCTGTGGTACTTAGAACAGTGTCTTGTCTATAATAAATGCTTTACACACATTTTTACATTAAAACAAATTGTTGTCGGATTTAAACAACAGTGGCTCATGTTTTCAAATGACTAAGGAAATTCAAGGATTTGCTTTGTTTGGGGAACATTCCTATTAATTATTGATCTTGTACATGTTCATAAGTTTACTGGAGATTTCTCTTTTTCTCTCACTTGAAAGTTGAATTTGTGAGCTAGACTAGAGCTCCTTGTGAAGGCTGTTTTCTGCTGTGAACAGAAAATTTATAAGCTTCTCTTTACCGAAGTCTAAATTCAATACTCTACCATGTGTTGCATCTTTCAAGCTGAAAGATGCAAACTTTGGGATTTGGCAGCTATTCACAGGGAAAGAAGGTGGAACCATTATCTGACAATTGAAGATAGAAAACAATTAAGGCTGCCATATAAAGTGTAACTTGAAGGTTGAATGGTATGGATTGCAAAGCTTTTCTTGAAAATCTATGTGTTTCTTCTCTTGTCGAGACAAGAGCTGGCTCATTTCCCAAGCTTTGGAAAGCTATCCATGAGCTCTCTAGAGAACAGCAAATATATATCACCGTCTCTCCCGCCCTGTGAAGAAAAAGCCAGTTGTGTTTGTTACAATTGACGTGTGAATCAGTTCAGGGAGTGGGGGGGGGGGGCGGGGAGTTCCTTCCATTTTAGGTAACTAAAACAGAATAAGTCTTGCAATTCTGAGCCAATGTAAAAGTGTCATTTTTTTTTATTTATCATGAGTTTTTATGTTTCATTGTTACTAGAAGTGAACAGAAATGTGAATAACCTACAATAGCAGGGGCATCAGGAAAAAAAGCACTAAGAATTTGGCTCTGGGATACTTTAGGTGATGTGTGCTTCAAGAGATTGTTTTTATGTGTGCATGTGTCTTTCTAGATATCTTCTGAGTAGATGAGTATCATTAAGTTGACTGTGTGTACTACCTCAGCCAATATTAAGTGGAGGGACAAAGAAAATAGATCTAAAAATGAAACACTGATAAAGCACGGAGATGCTCCAACTTCTTCCTCAATCCCAAATACCTGCTCTTTCCAAGTAGTTCCTATAAATGCTTCCAACAGCAGCCAAAAGAAAACTGAAAGGGATCAGTCATAGGACCAAGCAAAGAGCATTCCTTGTGCTGCGTTAGGTGAATGATTTCTGGGCGGCTGAATTAAGGGAAGACTCTGGAATTACATGGAGATGAGTGAGACACCTCCTGGCTTCGAGGTGCTCACAGTCTAGTGGGAAGAGAGACACTCTGTGAAAAGGGATAAGATACAGGTGTATTTGAGTTCAAGGCAAACACTATAAGTAACTAAATGATTTAGCCCCAGTGGATCTGGAAAGATTGCCAGAGATGTAGACTTCCTGCCTGGGACTTGAGGTATGACTAGGAATCTACACTTAGGCTGGGGGAATAGAACTTCTGGTCTCCTACACAGTCTAAAAGATTGGACTTTATTCCCTGAGCAGTGCTTAGTATAATGCCTGATGCATAACATAATGCCTTCAGTAAAAAGGTGAGGAAAGAAGTGTATAGGTTTCCGGGAGCTGTGGTTACAAAGCACCATAAACCAGATGGCTTAACAAAACAAAAACAGAATTTATTTTCCCACAGTTCTGGAGTCTGGAAGTCCGAAATCAAAGTGATGGCAGAGGCATGGAGGAGGATCCAACCTGGTCTCTCTCTTTCAGCTCCAGGTGCCCCTAGACATTGATTTCTTGGCTTGGGGCAGCGTCACTCCAATCTCTGCCCCCATCTTTAAGCTGCCATCTTACTTCCGTGTCCATGTGTTTCTGTCTTCTCTCCCTGTGTCTCTTTTTCTTCTTTTGATAAGGACACTGAATCATATTGAATTAGGGACCACTGTAATTAAGACTTTATCTTAACTTCATTCCATCTTTGAAGAACCTACCTCTTTTACTAAAAATTTTTTAATGTTTATTTATTTTTGAGACAGTAAGAGAGAGATAGAGAATGAGGGGGGAGGGGCGGAGAGAGAGGGAGGCAGAATCTGAAGAGGGCTTCTGACGTGGGGGGAGAGGAGGATGCTCAAACTCACAAACCGTGAGATCATGACCTGAGCCAAAGTTGACCACTTAACTGACTGAGCCACCCAGGTGCCCCATAAAAACCCTACTTCTAAATAAGGTCACATCCACCCATACCATTAGAACTTCAACATGTCTTGTCAGGGACACAACTCAACCCACAAAAGAAGGAATGAGTCATTGAAGGCTTGGGGGCCGGGGGTTGGACCATATTTTAGAAGGTTAACACAAAATGCAGGGCAAAAGCTATATGAGAGTGGTGGGGGCTAGAAGGAAGAGTCAGGACTCTAAGGTAAGGATTTGTTGACAGGAGACAGATGTTGAAAACTTCAAGTGGGGTGCTAACCATGGAGACAGGCGAGGGAGGACTGTTAGTTCCATAAGCTAACCAACTGGTCAGATGTGGGTAGGATTCAAAATCATTCTGAGGTTTTTATCTTAGGAGGCAGACTTTACCAGTAGTGGTACCATTAATAGCACCATGGAATGTAAGGAAGAAGACTCCTCTCTGCAGAGGCATCAATGTGTTCGGGATTGTGTGTATTGTAACCAAGGTATATCCAGTACACTTTCAGGGAAAGGACTGGTAGAGATAGTGCTGTTGGTACAGTAGCCACTGGCCACAAGTGGCTCGTGAGCTCCTGAATGTGCACCTATAGAGCTGAATTTTTAGTTTAATTTTAATAAATTTGCATAGTCCCATGTGGCAACACGGGCCATCATATTAGGTAGCAGTGGTCTGGCAGGTATTTGGATATGTGTGTTTAATATTTGAGAGAAGACACACAGCGTGTTCCAGACTGGATATTGAGTTTGGGCAATTGCTGAAGCTGTGTGAGTGCACGAACCCACCTCCTCCCAACTCAGGGGACGCCAGATGCTAACAGAGAGGAGTAAATAATAAAAACCTTGGGGAATAGCAATATATAACTGGTATACCACAGAAGAGGGTAGCAAAAAGCACCTGAGAAGAAGAAAGAAAAAGGAGAAGAGAAGATGGTTTTTCAAAAGCCATGGGAGAAATCTTAATGAGACAGCAGGTCTATCATGTTGTATAAAAACAGATTTTCTTAAATAAACTATGAGAAAGGGATTTCAAAATTATAACATCCCCTTGCCAGTAAGTGCAATGGCCGTATTTTGTTCAGCAAGAGTTAAATATATTGTGTGCTGAAGACACGGATTTTTATATTTTCCCCTCTCACCCCCACCAACATGGAAGATATTTCAAAGGTTTAGAGAAGCAGTAATATTCATAAAGATGGGACTATGGATACCAGATACCCCTTAAAACATAGCTCCCTAGCAGGAAGGCCCAGAATTTCTTCCCCATGAAGTCCTCCTGAAAAATCATATAATTTTTGTCAAATGCCTCTGCTGATAACAATACCAGTTTTCATAGACTACACCTAATTACTCTATAAAATGAGTGGAATTATTTCCAGTTTACAAGAGAGGGGACTTATGGCTTATGACATTCCAGCTGCTTGACTGAAATGATGCAGGTTGCATGTAGTAGAGACGAGACATGAACCCAGGTTCATCTGTCTTTGATACTCTTTTTGACCTTAACAGTGTTTCCTAGCTTAAGACATTGATAAATGCTGTCAAGACTTTTGCTGATATCTCCTCACCACCTGTACTAGTATCCACATAATATCATTAAAAGTAAACTCAAGTTATTGCTTAAAAGCCAAATACATGAAAGGCCAACATCACTTGGTATAAATAGGTGACAACTTTTTAATAAAAATTATGAACAATAAAAAAGTAAAATATAATTGTATTAATGTCATTAAAAGCTGCTGCCTGTCAAAGAGTTTGCATCTGAGACCTTCAGACAGAGATCCTCAAAACATGCTCTGCCGTAAGAAGAATATGCCCTTGCATTCTAATAGCGGTGATATTCTCACAGGGATGAAGCATCCTCCTTTCCTTTATTTTTTTAAAATTTTTTAGTGTTTATTTATAATTGAGAGAGACAGAGAGCAAGCGGGGGTGGGGCAGAGACAGAGGGAGACACAGAATCCGAAGCAGGCTCCAGGCTCTGAGCTGTCAGCACAGAGCCCAATGCAGGGCTCGAACCCACGAACCGGGAGATCATGACCTGAGCCAAAGTCAGATGCTTAATTGACTGAGCCACCCAGGCACTCTGATCCTACTTTCCTTTAACGAATAAGTAGTATAAGGTCATCTCCCTTCGCCATTTTATAGATAAGAAGAAGGAAGTTTCTAAGGAGTCATCATTTCAACCTAGAATAAAACCATAAGGAGGCTGATGAATTATAATCCAGGACGCTCACGTAGATTCTGAGGCCACCTATGATTTCCTCTGGCATCACTTTCCTAAAACACCCTTTGTCAATATGTTGGAAACAAAATCATACTGCACTATAGATTCTAAAGATACCATTCTATACATTTCATTGATTATATTTATGTTTTTTAGAATAAGTTTAAAAGCTTCCTTAGCATTATGACTATTCCCATTTAGAAAAATTAAAGGTCAAAGAGAATCCATACCCATCACAGTGTAGGGTCAAAAACTGGACACACTGGAGAACTGGTGCTCCAGCATAAATACAGAACCAGGCATTTCACTGGACCATATGAGATGCCCTGATAAGAGAGAAGCTTCATCATCCTCGTCAAGACTACAAGGATCAGAGGCACCTTGGTAGCTCGGTGGGTTAAGTGTCTCTTGCTTTTGGCTCAGATAGTGTACTCACAGTTTGTGAGTTCAAGCCCTGTGTGGGGCTCTGTGCTGACAGTATGGAGGCTGCTTGGAATTCTCTCTCTCCCTTTCTCTCTGCCTCCCCCTCACTTGCTCACTCTCTCTAAAGAAATAAATAAACTTAAAAAAAAAAAAAAAAGACTGCAAGAATCAGTCACCATATCCCAATTCTTATGGGACTGGTCCACGTGACTAACAAAGCAAGATTTTGTTCTTGGACAGAAGTCTTAGTCATAATCTGATCCTGTGGGGGGCGCCACTTCTGGACGACGATCCTACAAAGAATCTTTGGGTTGGTCTTAGAGGTAACTTTCTCCACGTAAAATGTAAAATTAACCTTGCCTGTATAAATTTCCACTTTATACAACCAATACCTTAACTAAGTTGCAGGGTGTGTGTATTATGTGAACCACATTAAAAGAAAATATTTTGAAATAAAACAAGAAGGAAAAAGATCCCTCAGATTGTTTTTTTTTCACTAGCGAGGTTTTATAGATCTATTTTTTTAAGCTTGAGTTTAAGCTAAGAAAAGAAACCTTGCTTTTTATGGCAAGAGTTCCTGAGCGGAAAGACAATTTATAATGGAAAGCATCTTGCAGAAAAGTTTTGGTAATCAGAGGGGGGAAATGCAGAGTAGCTTTGTAAATTTTGACTTTGAAAGGCCAGTGTAATGTAAATATGACTTCCTAGAGTGTAAAAGGCAGTGATTTGAAAATAAAAACTTGTAGAAAACAGGCAGCTCTCTAGTCAGAGGAAAATGTGTCTAATAAGCATGAGTGTATGAGATGCCCTGAATATTTTTGATCCTGTACTGTAATTACTGAAGATGCAGATTTTCCAGGGCTTTTGAAACCATGAGAAAACAAGTTTTTTGGACTTTGTTTTTCCCCAGAATAAGACGGCTGTACTTTTTGGTAGTCTTTACATACATAAAGTAATGTAAGAACACTAAATATATTGTTCCCACATAAATTACATAGTTGAAATGTTTTAAATTATTAATGTAATACATTACATAGATGAAAGTACCAATACAAAAGTGTAATTATATTCATTTGCCTTAAGATTTCCTTTGTATCTAACAAAGGACCGGGGGCTTAGTTGGTTAAGCTTCTGACCAAAAAAAAAAAAAACAAAAAAACAAAAAAAACAAAAAGCACTATTTTGAAAAAGTCCAAAAGTTTACCAAAAATATTTTTTAATTCAAATGTTTTACTCTACTGGGAGGTTCTATAATCATTGTTTTTACCTTGGACTTCTGAAAATTGACTTTTGTTCCAGACTTAGATAAACTTTTCTATCCCTTACCATCCTGGGTTTAAGGTGATCTGAGCACATTGTCAAAAGGGTCATTTTTCTCCCTAAAGGATGCAAGAAATTGGAGAGGTCAGAGTCTTTGCTATGGAGGTACTTGAATGGGACTTGGTACACAAGGAGGTGGGCTAGGAATATTTGCTTTAGAATCGAGTCAAATGCAAAAACTCCTCCCTTCCTAGACCCCACTGGGCACTCAAGAGCAGTAATAATGTGTGTTAAAAGATCCAATGAAAGAATGAATCCTCACTTTCTTTTCTGCCTATAAATCTGTAATCCTAGAATGTACAACTGCCCAACTCACTGAATTTTAGTACCAAATGTCTATCCCTGTGTGTTGCAGTCCATTCTCTATATATTCCTGTTGATAATCAGTGCTGTGTACTTTTCATTTTATTTCAGTCTTTTGTATATATCTACCTTCCCAATATCATTAAGAGACACAGGCCACAAAATACACATCTCCTTACAAAAATACATGCTCATTTCTTTAAATTCTCACATTCTGTTTTCATGACACTTGCATGTGTTCATCTCTTTCTTACAGAGTCTTACATATTAATAATCGGTAGCCTCTTCTCTAATTCTTACATTGAAATTCACCAGGGGTGCCTGGGTGGCTTAGTCGGTTAAGTCTCTAACCCTTGATTTTGGCTCATGGTTCGTGAGTTCAAGCCCCACATCAGGCTCTGTGCTGACAATGTGGAGCCTGCTTGGAATTTTCTCTCTCTCTCTATCTCTCTATTCTTCCCCCACCTATGTACTCTTTATCTCTCTCAATAAATAAATAAACTTTTTAAAAAATGAACTTTTTGCAGATTTTATACTTTATCCTCTTATATCTTTCTTTGTCTGTCCATAGCTCCATTCAACCATCCATCCTACCACAAAGTAATTCACAGAGTCTACCTTTAACAGATTTCATTATCAGTTTATATATTTATTTTTTGGAAAAAAAAATTTGCTCAAGAAAGGTCTCCAGGGAAAACAGTAGTATTGGTAAATTTAAAAATCTATCTGCTTTGGAAAAGGTTGGGAAGAAGGCAGAGTAAGAGGGGTCTAAGCTCACCTTGTCTCACAGATACAGAAAGATAACACTGAAATCAATGTAAATAGCCCAGAGAATGGCAGAACACACTCCTCAACTAAAGGGAGAGAAGAGGCCGCACTGGACAGGGTCAGAAGGACAGAGACGGAGTTGGAGATGCTGTGAGGAATAAAGGGACCGCAGCCCTCCATTGGGGGAAGGAAGCCCTGGGTACAGAGCAGGAAGAGAAACAGGATCTCACACCGGAAGCCCACATGGGTACGACAAATCCCCATAACATTAGGCTTGGAAAACAAGAGGAGCCGAATTTCATGAGTTCTTACAACCAGCAGGACTTAATGCCTAGACTTTTTAAAATCAGTGGGTTCAGTTCTGGGAGAGCCTAGGGGGTAAGAAGAAACTGAGTCCCCATCCTTAAAGAGACAGCATGACAAACAGCCCACAGAGATACAAGGTAGAAGCAACAGTTTGCCTAATGCCTGGAACATACAGGAAACAGAGTAGTTTACTTGTTTGGGACCATGTCCCGGAGGGGCACGGCCCACTGAGGGACTTCTCCAGAAACAAAGGAGCTGCCCGGTGCCATTTGCCTCCACTGCCCTCACAGCATGAACACATGGCCACCTGTGAGAACCACCATGGCAGTGACATTCACTACCTAACTTGCTCACACCAATCCCCACCGTGCTTCCTTGGATCTGCCTTTCCAGTCTCATTTGCCTCTGTCCAGGCACTGTGGGTCCCCTCTCCCAGAAGACTGGCGCAAACCTTGCCCACTCTGCATCTCCCAACTAGCATGATTTGCAGAGCCTGAGTCCCAGCAGTGGCAGCAGCAGGTCTCATTTCACTAGTTGACTGACATATGTCTGTCTAAAACAGTGTGCCCCACCCTGGGCAGAGACCCAGTTCTACCTACAGCAGGAAAAGAGAGCATTTGCAGACTACTGGAACAAAGGAAAAAGCAGCCAGGGTACACAACAGCAGGGCACACACCGCACATGTAGGAAACATCCCGAAGCACCAGGTGCTGGTGAACAGATGACACTGCAGTGAAGAGCCTAAAGGACCCCTTCTTCATAAGGCCACCACTCCCAGCAGAAGACGTAGCTGACTGTCCTAACACACAGAAACAAGCACAGAGAGTTAGACAAAATCTGGAAACAGAGGAGGATGTCCCAAGTAAAAGAATAGGACAAACTCACAGCAAAATACCTAAGTGAGACAGAGATAAGTAATATGCCCGATAGAGAATTTAAAGTAATGATCATAAAGATACTCACTGGACTTGAGAAAAGAGTGGAGGACATCACTGAGATTCTTAACAAAGAGATAAGAAAGAACCAGTCAGAGATGAAGAACACTATAATGAAATTAAAAATACACTTGATGGAATAAATAACAGGCCAGAAGAAGAACAATGAATTAGTGACCTGGAAGACAGAGTAATGGAAAGTAATAAAACTGAGCAAGTGAGAGGGAAAAAAAAATATATATATATATATACACAAAATTAAAATAGATGTAGGGAACTCAGTGATTCCCATCAACCATAATATACACATTATAAGGATCCCAGAAGACAAAAGAGGGAGAAAAGGGGGCAGAAATTTTATTTGAAGAAACAATAGCTGAAAACTTCTCTCATCTGGGAAAGGAAACAGATATGCCGATCCAGAAGGCACAGAAATCCCCTAACAAAATCAACCCAAGGAGGTCCACCCCAAGACACATATAATTAAAATGGCAAAAATTAAATAGAGAATTTTAAAAGCAGGAAGAGAAAAGAAGAGGGTCACATACAAGGGAAACTCCATAAGAGTATCAATGGGTTTTTTAGCAGATAGTTTTCAGGCCAAAAGGGAGTAGCATGACGTATAAAAAGTGCTAAAAGGAAAAAAATCTGTAGCCAAGAATACTGTATCCAACAAGGCTGTCATTCAGAATAGAAGGAAAGATAGTATTTCTCAGAGAAACAAAAGCTAAAGGAGTTCATGACCGCTAAACCAACCCTACAAAAAAAGGCTAAAAGAGACTCTCTGAGTGAAAATGAAAGACCATAAGTAAGAGCCATAAAAGTGGGACAAACAAAAGCTTTGAACCAAGTATGTCTGTAAAAATCAGTCAAGAGATTACCAAAATAAAACAATGTGAAATATGCCACCATATACCTAAAATGTTGGGGGTAAGTAAAGAATGATTCAAACTTGAGCGACCATCAACTTAATATAGACTGCAATGGGCAGAAGCTGTGCAAACCCAATGGTAACCAGAAATCAAAAATCAGTCATAGATATGCAAACAATAAAGATAAAGGAATCCAAATACATCACCAAAGAAAGCTAGCAAGCCATGAAAGAGAGCAAGAGAAGAGTCAGAGAGCTACAAGAACAGCCGCAAACAAGTACCAAAATGGCAATACATACATATCTATCAATAATTACTGCGAATGTAAAAGATCTAATGCTCCAGTCAAAAGGCATAAGGTGTCAGAATGGATTAAAAACAAGACCCATTCATATGCTTCCTACAAGAGACTCGTTTCACACGTAAAGACACATACAGCTTGAAAGTGAGGGGATGGGGAAACATTGGTCACGCAAACAAATGTTTAAAGAAAGGGGGTATCAATACTTACCTGGGACAAAACAGACTTTAAAACAAAGACTGTAACAAGAGACCAAGAAGGGCACTATGGTAATAAAGGAGATACTATCACAAAGAGATATAACAATGACTTTTCTAAGGACACTAATCCCATTCATGAGGGTTCTACTCACAGGACCCAATCACCTCCCAGGGGCCCCAGCTTCTCACACCGTCACCTCAGGGGTTAGGATTTCAATATATGACCTTGAGAGGGATTCAAACATTTAGACCAGAGCATTACTCATTGCTGTGTATTACTTATTTATCATGTGTTATTTATCCAATTATGACAAATTGTATTTTTTCAAAAAGTCTCTGAGGGTTCTCGGCCTGAATAAGTAGGAAGGAACCAGAGAATACTGGGGTGCATTCAGGCAAAAGAGACACCCATCTTTCCTGGCAGAGATCCCCCAGCCCCCTCGCCTTGTCTCCTCACGTGGGGTAAGTGGTGCCACGCAATCATGAATTACTCCTGAGAACCTGCTGTTGAGCTCTAGAAAAGGCGGGACGGAGAGCTAGTACCTGCTCCTGAGTCCTCTCCAGGGCAGAATGTTCCTCACAGATGTATGAGGCTGCCGTCTGTCTCTGAGTGTGAATTCCGTGACACTTAGGATGGTTATTGGCAAAAAAAAAAAAAAAAAAAAAAAAAGAACGCATCACTGAGTGCACAGCCATGCTGGCCAGTCTGGATGCATTCCCATTCTCTCTCTCAGTGCGGGGGTTGTGAACATGAAGAAAAGTGAATTAGTTATCGATGCAGGTGTAGGAAGCTGCCTTGGCCCCCAGTATGAGTACGGCCATCCCGCAGGGGCCTAACTCAAGATGTGCAGGGCGTCACAAAGCACTGTCAGGTGTGTCTTCTCTTTCCAAATGAATAAAACGTAGGCAGGTAGGAGAGAGATTTCAGAGCCCACGTAGCCGCTAAATGTCAGAGCTGAAAGCCTGACATTGCCCTCCCTCCTGGCCCTAAATAAGCTGTCCACCTGCCTACGAAAAATACTGGCTTTGGAGGCAACTCTCAGAGTTCACCTAATGATGAAGGTAGATTGGAGGGCAGTTTTGAAATCCCTAATTGGTTTACATGTAAGCTTTTTCTTAAAGATTTTCTGTTTATTTTACCTGATTACAGAAAGAGAGATGTACACACTTCTTTTCTTATGAACGATTTAAAATGTAGTATGTATACACCTGGGAGAGAGAAGTACATACCAGGCTAGAAATTGTTGTTTTTTAAACATATAAGTATTTCCTCTCAATTCAAAACATTCATATGCACCTGTTATGTACCATAAACCATGCCAGGTGCAGCCAAAACACAGATAAGAGAAGGATCGAATCATTGTCTCGAAGGAGTTCTTAGTGTAATGAAGGCGTATCTGTCATCTGCTGCCACAGTAATGCTGTGTAACAAGTCACCCCACACTCTGTGTCTTAGCTTACACATCTCTGGTTCGCCTGGGCATCAGCTGACCCCAGCTGGGTTTGGTTGAGCTTGGCTCTAAGCGGCAGGTTTCAGCCAGTTCTGAACCTTGGGCCTCTCCCCACCCTAAGGTTAATGGACTAGCCAGACATGTGCCTCTCATTGAGCCCCGCACATCTCCTGATATTCAGTGGTCAAAATAAGTCACGTGGCCAAGCCCAGTGTCACTAGATGGAGCAAATATACTGTCCCTAGAAGGAACTGCAGAGTCACATGACAAAGACACGAGGCTGAAAAGAGAGATGCAACACTGAGAAAAATAATACAGTTCCAGCACATCAGGGAAAGATAAACTCAACTCTAATAACAAAGGATGGAGATGTGAATAGGGAAGGGATTGATTATATCTCAAAGACTTTAGGAAAATATGTTTAGGGGAGGTGGCTTTGTACTTAGTATTTCAAGAGGCAGACAAGGGGGCAAGCAGAAATTCCGAGATGCTCCAGGAGCAAAGTCATGGATGTATGTAGGACATTTTCAGTGTGAGGTTCTAACGAAATAAATTGAAAGAAAACGTGATCGCAGTAGAAAAAATATACCAGTAGGAAAACTACAGACAGACACTCAGTGGAGATTCTGGGGTCAGAAGTTCCCGTGTCCTGTGTTATTACTGGAAGTTCTTTGAAAAAACAAATGTTTCAAAATTCCCAAGGTATGAAATGTGGAAGAGCAGAGAAGGAGAGAAGTTTTGTTTAATAAGTCTTTGGAACTGGAATTAGAGCTAGAAATACCTTAGAAATCATCCAGCCCAGCTCACTTATTTCACAGATTAAGAAATTTATGTTTTGGAGATAACACACTGTGTGTGTGAGAGTGTGTGTGTGCGCGTGTGTGAGAGAGTGTGTGTGTGAGTGTGTGTGTGAGAGTGTGTGTGTGTGTGTGTGTGAAATATATAAACATAAGAGAGACAGAATAAATGTCATCCTAAATAAATCTATTCAGCTATATATGTAAACTGTATGATAAGTAAATATATTTATATAAAAACTAAGTTAGTTCATATAGACATAACTATCAAGGCAGGGGCATGAAATGAGCAGACTTCTTAAATTGGTATTCTAAAGAACTCTTCATCCCTCAAACTTAAAAACCACTTTTATTCTCATTAAGTGGCCTTTCTGGTTTCAGGGAACAGAATATGAGTCGCGTTATTCAAATGCCAAAGACAGTTGGTAATAAGGAAAAATATATATTGCCACAGATAGTCAAGGCCTGGAAATACCATTTGAAATGCCTGGTCTAGTGGAGGAAGTGGGGTGGCTCCTCAGAACCCTGGCTGAGTTTGGGGTACTATTATCAAAATATGGGGGAAAGTTTTTAAAAATAATAAATAGATAAGTAAATAAAATAAAATAAAATAAAAAGACGGGGGCCGGAGACGAGGGGACGGGCCAGGGAGAAGGCAGCAATGTTCTCTAGATCCATTGGCCAGTCTTCCTCTCTTCTGAAACTCGTTCCTTCATCTGTAAACGGAACATAATGATCTGCCTGATGGAAACGCAATTAGTAAAGGAAGAGAGTTTGTGTTCCTAATACGTGAGATTTCTTCCCAGAATAGAAATAATGAGACTTTGAAGTTGTGCCCTTTCGATAATCACCATTAATGTAGATCAGAAGCCAGCAAACTCTGGCCCTTAGGTCAAATCCAGCTGGTCTGTTTTTATAAAACAAGTTTTATTGAAACAGCCACCCCTGTTTGTTTACATACTGTTTATGGCAGCTTTTGCACTACAATGGCACGGTTGATTAATTGCAACAGAGACAGATCCCATGTGGCCTGCAGTGCCTCAAACATTCCATCGCTGGCCCTTCCCAGTCAAGGTTGCCCACCCCCAGCCCCCACCCCTGGAGATGAGGGAGGGTGAAATGTGCAAGCGCTTCTGCTTCCGGTGATGGATCCGACGGGGGTGTGCCCAGGATGGATATCCGTGGAATGAGTGTGCCGGGCCGTGGCCTCCTTCCCTGGACTGCGCTCCCGCCATCCTTAACCCTTTGCTCTCTGTCCTTTGCCAGACTCCGACCTGAGCATGCGCACACTGAGCACGCCCAGCCCAGCCCTGATATGTCCACCGAACCTGCCCGGATTTCAGAATGGAAGGGGCTCGTCCACCTCCTCGTCGTCCATCACCGGGGAGACGGTGGCCATGGTCCACTCCCCGCCCCCGACCCGCCTCACCCACCCGCTCATCCGGCTCGCCTCCAGGCCCCAGAAGGAGCAGGCCAGCATCGAGCGCCTCCCGGACCAGGCCATGGTGCAGATCTTCTCCTTCCTGCCCACCAACCAGCTGTGCCGCTGCGCGCGCGTGTGCCGCCGCTGGTACAACCTGGCCTGGGACCCGCGGCTCTGGAGGACTATCCGCCTGACGGGCGAGACCATCAACGTGGACCGCGCCCTCAAGGTGCTGACCCGCAGGCTCTGTCAGGACACGCCCAACGTCTGTCTCATGCTGGAAACCGTAACTGTCAGTGGCTGCAGGCGGCTCACGGACCGAGGGCTTTACACCATCGCCCAGTGCTGCCCGGAACTGAGGCGACTGGAGGTCTCGGGCTGTTACAATATCTCCAACGAGGCGGTCTTCGACGTGGTGTCCCTGTGCCCCAACTTGGAGCACCTGGATGTGTCAGGTAAATGGCAGCTGACCTCCCAGCAGTGGCGGCCCTGCGGTGGGCCATCCCAAAGCAGTGGACGGGCACTGCTGCCTGGAGGAGGTCCCCCTCCCTGAGAGCCATTAGAGATGGAGGGTAGGCAGCAAGGAGGTTGACTCTTCTAGAGAAGCTGTCCTATGTAATCATGACCCCAGGAGGCCAGAGGTATCCCTTTCATCAAACAAGGACAACTTCTTTTTTTTTTTTTAATTTGTTTTAATGTTTATTTACTTGAGAGAGAGAGAGAGAGCAGAGCGCATGAACAGAGGAGGGGCAGAGAGAGAGGGAGACAGAATCTGAAGCAGGCTCCAGGCTCTGAGCTGTCAGCACAGAGCTCAGCGTGGGGCTCGAACCCATGAACCATGAGATCATGACCTGAGCAGAAGTCAGACGCTTAACTGACAGAGCCACCCAGATGCCCCAAACAATGAATGCCAACTTCTTAAAGGCAGTAGAGTCACCTTTTTGTCTGGCAGTTTAGTATAACTTTTAAATGTGTCCTTCCTCCCCATCGCAGTCACTTAATGTCAGAGCAACCACAGAAAACGGGAACCAAGTATCTAACTCAAACACAGGTAGGCTTAGACACCACCGTGTGCCCACTGGTTATAGTTATGCAGAGCCCCGAGAGCTGTGTCTAACCTGACCGTGTGCTTTGGGCTGTGCTCAGAATTGCCTGCCATTTCGCAAACACTGGGGAAAATCCATCCTGTCCTTGTATTTCACCCCCACTCCCCTCATCCTTGGGTTGATTTTGTATTTTTTTTAAGCAAAATTCTCAATTACGTAGTGCAAGGATAAGACCCATCAAGGGAAGCCTTTAGATCTTTTTAAAATTGAAGGAAATCCCAGCATGGTTGCTTTGCTTGAAAACCTCTCTCAGGCAGGAAGAATTAAAACCCAGACTCACACTTTGGCGCCAGACTTGGATCCAGCCGGACTAACAGCCTTTCTTTATCTCACTCCCGGCCCAGTCAAAAGGCCGGCATTTGAGAGGCTGAAATGTGTAAGATACATCAGGGAGTTAAAGAAACCAACAGCCTGAGCCACAACCTCAGGGATGGCTGGGGAGGGGTCAAGAAGGAAAAAACCCCAGTGACTGGCGAATAAACAGATTTTGGGATTTACAGGCATCTGAGGGAAATGATACTCTCTGACAAAATCTGAAGGAAAAGTCCGCTCTCTGAGCCTGCTCCCTCTTTCAAAAGCCGACATCTGAAAATATTTCAGATGACAGTCAATTACTTTTCGCAGATTCTTTCCCTTGGTAGAAAGCAACGTTTCTCCCCTCCTTCAGTTGGCTTCAGGACAAAACCATAGTAACCGTTGGTTCAGTTAGTCAGCAGCAGCTGCTGGCATAAAGCGGCGGGGAACAAAGAGGTTTTCTTACATTTTTCCTCCAAAGAATTCTGGAAAGAGAAGGCATTGTGATGTGGTGGAGACTGCTTTCAAAACTCTGTGATTTGGGACAGTTCAGGGCTTTCTCTAGACGCATTTCCTCTTCAGTTAAAAAAAAAAGTAAGGAATTGGCTTCTTTAACATGCTAAAATTGTGAACATTGTGAACCTATTTTTTAGACACCTCATTTCCTTTTCTTTTCGAAAATCAGATTAGAAAAGAACTTGTTTTCGGAATCCCCATCTTTGTTAAAGGCGCTCCCCACGCACCCTGCATACAGGCTGCAAATCTCCTGCCCTGTCTTTTGGAGTCCTTTTGAAATTCAGAAATGTAGAAACTACCTTGGGAATGGAATTTCCTGGGCTTCTAACTGAGTGAGTGGATCCTGCTTTGTTTGCCCTTTTGACTAACCCTTATGAAAGCCCCAATGCCCTTCTTCTAGAGCACCCTAATTTGCAAAGCCTAGTATATCTGTGGTTTTCTCACATGCCTCTCAGTGACCCCCTGAGATCTATATAGAGATTATATACACAAGGGAATCTCTAACTCCCAAGTTAAGAGCACAGGATTCCAGCTGGGCAGGGTAGGGGTGGGGGGTCCAAATAGCGCCCTCCAGTTCTGATGGAATCTGGTAAAATTATGTTGATCCTGGGAGAATCCAGAGGTCTGCCAGAGGTCATTTCACTATGCCTGGTTCCCTTTTGGCCTTCAAGTTGACCTTCTCATTGGCAGTAAACTTGACTTTGCAAGATTCATTGCTGATCTAGAGCTTAATTCCCCCAAAAGACGTGAGTCTGCCTCTCTTGTCCCTAGCATGCCCATCTTAAAAGCTAGCTTTTCAAGTCATTGAAACTTACTATCAGTAGCTGTAGGGTTTTGTCATTATTACATATTACCTTGTATTAATATTTAGTCTAGGTTCTTCAAAGAAACTGTGTGTGTGTGTGTGTGTGTGTGTGTGTGTGTGTGTGTGTGTGAAGAGATTTATCCGCCATCTGCAAGCAGGAAACCCAGGAAAACTGGAGGTGCAGCTCAGTCCAAGTCCAAAGGCCTGAGAACCAGGGCTAATGATGGTGTAAGTCTCAGTTCGAAGGCAGGCGAAGACCAATGTGCCAGTATAAACAGTGAAGCAGAGAAAGAATTCTTGATTCCTCCACCTTTTGTTCTATTCAGGTGCCCGTCCACATTGGGGAGGGCAATCTGCTTCACTGAGTCCACTGATTCAAATGTTAATGTCCCCCAGAAACGGGCTCACAGGTGCCCCCGGAAATGTTTTGCCAAAAGTCTTTGCACCTGGTTGCAAAGTGGACACACAAAATTAGCCATCACAGTTAATAATATCTTTGAACATCAATGGAACATGGGAAAGCCAACCAATTTTCAAAGTGTAAAATATTGGCATTATTGCAATAAAATTGCTTCAAAGGATCCTCTTACAACTGGAGACCTGGGGGTCCTCCTTACTTTTCTTTCCCTGGTCTTTTACATTGAACCGGTAGAATGCTGTGTAGGTGTTTCCACTCGCCCGGTACCTTGATTCTATCCCCTCTCCTCCACCTGCTGCCACTCACCATCCTCCTTATATTCATGTCAACCCGATCAACTTACCGTCCACACAACCAACATCCAGAGGGATGATTTTTTTTCAAATAAGTCAAATCATACATTTTCCTGCATAAAATTTCCAATTGCTCCCCATAACCTCCAGGAAAGTTTCAAGTTCTTCAGAAAAGCATACATGACCCTTCATGAGCCAACTTAGGTTCAAATGTCACTTTTTCCACTCAGTGCTCCCTTCTTTGGAACCACTGGCATTTCTCCAAACACATCACATCTGTGCATATTGGGATGTGTGGACAGCTCTCTGGCTTACATACCATTCCCTCATCTGCCCCCTGTCGCTCCCCAAAACCCTCTTAACATACTTCTTATTGGTCAAGCTCTAGTCCAAGTATCACCTAAGTAGCCTTCCCTGCCTGACCCCCAGTAAGTTAAATATTTCCTCTCAGGTCTTCGCCTTTTGAGTACAGGCAGGGAAAGAAAGGATCACTGAGTTTGCAGTTGAGTATTTGTATATTCCCAGATTCCTTTCTCTCAATTCATTATAAGCTTTCTGAGGGCTACGATGAGGTCTGTTTTGTCTTTGCACATAATGATACTATAGTTATGTGAACTTATGAGTGTCGAAGTCGAAACAGTCATCTTGACTTCTAAAAGGTTCACACGAAGTTGCCGTTGGTTAAACACACATTTAGGAGGCTACAGTGGCTAAAACTTCCTTATCAGTAGAAATGGTTCGGTTGGGAAATTAACAAATATCAATGGCTAATATAAATATTTAAGATTTAAATAAACACGTATGCCCTGCTCAAAACCACGTAGTAAGCACGCAGTAAGTCACAATGGTTGTCATTGTTTTTGGATTGTCATTGTTATAAACATGCTTGGAAGGCAGTACTTGATCTCTGTTGACTTTGCCATCTTATATCCCACAGAAGGTAGAGTTATTACCCCAATAAGGAGAGGAAGTGTTAAGGAAGATTATGTTTGTGAAAGGAGAACCAAATCTGGAATTAACTGAAGAAATCCCAGAGATTTATTCAACCTATATTGTTCATTTCCTATTGAGTGATATTCATACTCCTTACCCTGAATATTAGGGCAGGCTCCATAATTTGATCCCAGTGGACCATTCCTATCTTAGTTCCCATTAAGTCCTTTCAGAAACCCTGCATTCCACCCAATGGAAACTCCTCACAAACCCTCTGGCTCCATGCTTTCTCATCTCTCCTATTTGCTGGCGCTATTACTTACTACCTGAACTCCATATTATGTAATCAAATTGCTTCCCTCTGTCAAGAATCCACTTATAGATAATCACCACTTCCAAGTCTCCTGATTCCTCAGTATCTAAACGTTCACTTAGGGCTGACACATCTACACTAAATCTCTCATGCAATTCACCAATTGCCTGCTCTATCCTAGTCATTTCTTACCTCCTCTCCTGTAACGGATCTGTGGGTCAGGAAACGTTCCCTAGTCTCACTGCACAAGTCCCATAATCTTCCTAAGTGTGAGATGTCTCATCTTTAAAAAGTAAAGGTTAATTGGGATGATTTCTAAGGTTGTCTGTATCTCTGTAATGTATGAATGTGTGAGCTAACCACAGATATTACCTACTGAGCCATGGACCAATTTATTTTCTTTTCAAGCCAACCTTAACAAAAATGTAGGAATTCAGGCTGAAGCTTAAATTTAAAATTATTGATTGAAAAGAATATAAGCATAGCAAAATAGTGTCTTCACCAAAACTGAGCTTACCTAGTGTTTCATTAAACTGGGGAACTGGGGACTCCGTTTCAAACACGAGGCATACATTTCCCTGAATCAAACATAATATCCTTCCTGGAGTGCATCACATTTTACTAGATATTTTTTAAAGCGGGGGGGGGGGGGGAGAAAAAGAAACCAGCACTAGGAGTTTAGGAACAAAGGTTGTCAGATGATGTTGAAAATCAGTGCCTTCTCAGGCATCACAGATGGGAAAACCACTACTGTGGACCTATCAATTCAGTCCAAACAAGATTACAGTTGCTCTAATAAAAAAGAAAGAAAGAAAGAAAGAAAGAAAGAAAGAAAGAAAGAAAGAAAGAAAGAAAGAAAGAAAGAAAGAAATTCTAAGCAAAGGAAGATTTCAAAGCTAAAGTTTCGGGGTACCAACTACCTTCTGCACGACCTCAGAGGCTACCGGAGGAGAGTGGACAGCCTTCGATGAGTCACAGCTTTGTTCTCCAGCGCTGGACTGTATGCTTTACTCCTTCCTCAAATTCTTTGACTTGGTAGCACTTGGCTTTTGAACCCCATTATTCCCAGGACCTGAATTTTATAAGAGTTTCCTGGGCAGCCTGCCCGGACGCGGGAGGAAAGTTCCCATTAGCACTATTATGTCACCACTTGGGAGCCTGGATATTGCTTGAGCAGCCAGAGCACAGAGGTGCCGGAGGTGAAGCACCTGGCTTTGGAATTGCCGGAAGGATTCGGGATGAGCACAGAGAAAATGAAAAATATATATGCGCTTTATGTAGTGGGATGAAATATATATATGCATTTATTTATGCTACATATGGATGGCATATCATGTATATATATAAACTATACTGTAATATACATATATAAATATGTACCTTATATTTTATTATATTTATATATTAATATATAGTGAACTGAAATATATAACAAAATGAGTGTTTCATATATAATTATATATAATGATGTATACAATGTATGATTTATACACACATTCTTAGGGTAGGAATAGCTAGAAATAATGTTTAGAGAGATCTCTAAAGACATCTGTGAAGAAAGACAGAGTATTAAAGGGCCTTCTAGATCTAAAAAAAAATCTCCCTAAGCATTCATTTCCTTGTCAGCAAATGGATTAAGAATCAGGTAAGAAAATGTTTATAAAAGCATTCTGTAAACTTTATAATATAATACAAATAAAAGGCACCATGATTAACTGTAAAATAGACAACGGTTTTACAGTATAAATATACATCAGCCGTGGTCAAAGTCCAGAGGACATTTAAATGTTGGAATTTAAATTAGCCTATCGGAGTGGGGCAAAATTAATCCTATAACAAGGTCCGCAAGTATTTCCTAGAGACTTACATAGCGTTCCTGGGCCCAAAAGTGAAATCATATATTTTGTGCATATTTACCTACAGAGAGAAAACTCCTCACCCCACCCCCAGTTTGACTGGGGTGGGCCTCCCGTGTCTGGGCATGCTTTTCTCTAATTTCCATCTGCTAAAGATATTCTTGATATGAAAGCACCGGCCTAGGGGAAAGGTCTGCCTAGTGTGCGGGAAGAGGAGGGAAGCCTTATGGACTGAATGCCTGTTTCCCTCAAACCCACGTTGAAACCTTAGCCCTCAATGAGATAGTATTAAGAGGCGGGGCGTTAGGGAAGTTACTAGGTTTAGGTGAGGTCATGAGGGTAGAGCCCCTGTGACAGGATTAGTGCGTTTCTAACAGAGACCAGAGAACTGGCTCTCCCTCTCTCTACGATGTGAGCACACAGCAAGAAAGCAGCTGTCTACAAGACAGTTCTCATCAGGAGGCTGGCACCTTGATCTTGGATTTCCCAGGCTCCAAGTTGTGAGAAATAAATATTTGTTGTCTGCAAACCAATAAAATAAATTGTCCTCTCTGGTGTTCCTATAGAAGGCCCTATTCGCTCCATAAATCACTCATTCATTCATTCAACAGATACTTAGTGAACACTGGCAATGAAGCAGGGATGAGGGGCATGGCGGTGAGCAGCCGAGGGGGGTCCCTCTCCTCAGGAACTTATGTTCCCGAGTGAGGACAGCAAACACAGAAATGCATCATGGCACAGAGGGATAAAAAGCGTTGAAAATAAATGGGAGTCAAGCCAGGGGTACCACTTGATACAGGGTGATTGATCAAGAACTGTCCAATAAGTGGACATTTGTTCAGAGGCCCAAGAAAGCGGGGATGGCCCATGGGGCAGCCTGGGGAAGCCCTGTAGGATGCACAGACATTGAGGCAGGAAGGCAGCTGAGGTGTCTGGGAGCCAGCAAGGCGGCCAGTGGAGTCCGAGGAGTGGGGTAAGAGATGAGGTCAGAGAGCACAGCCGTGCAGGTCCTCAGAGGCCCCCTAGACTTGAGATTTCACACCTGGAGTGCGATGGGTGAGGTCCAAAGCCTTTGTGCACAGCGACATGATTACAGTTCTGTTTTTCAGAACAGCAGGGCTGAGAATGGACAGTGGGGAGTAAGGGCAGGGCAGGGAGACTGGTTGAGTGGCTAGAGCAATAATCCGGGTGACACAGTTATTCTTCTTTGACCAAAGAGTGTTGAATAGAGTCTCCAGGTGGCAACATTATATTAGATTAATAATTATGTGTATTCCCCTGGAATTTCCAAGTACCTCTGTGAACATCATCTCATTGCATCCTCAGCATTTCCCTACAGTGTAGGCCCACCAGCTACTCATGCGCACTGCATAGAGGAGAACCTTGAGACATACAAGTTAGGCCTCCTGCCTGCGGCCATAAAAAGGTAGACCTGAACCAGCTGTGACTCCCAAGCTGACGCTTTCTGCCACACCAAGGTCACGGCCAACCCTTCTTGCATGATCTTACCTCTTTGACCACAGAGCTGCCAGATCACTACAGGCCAAGAAGCAGCTCTTACTGAGCTTCTGGAACTTTCTTGAGCCAGGGCACGATTTTTACAAGCATTATCTCATTTAACCTTCACAGCCATCTTTCATGGCATGGCATCCCCGTTTTAAGACAAAGTAAGTACTAGTGCAACTAGTGACGGATGTGGTATTGAAACTGAAGTCCCTCTGATTCAGAAGCCCCGGAAGCCTCTTAAACCCAGAAAGCCAAAGTAGTTAAATGATCAGATGAACACGGAGAGCCCATTCTTGCTTCCCGTCTCCGCAGGGGCCAAAAGAGGGAAGGGTAACACCGGGGGCGCACAGTTGGTTGGAAGGCGGGGGAGTAAGGATCCGCAACTGCACTCCCTTTGCGGAGGAGTTGGGGGCGGGGCAGGGCAGGGCGGGGCGGGGCTCCCCGGGACAGGGCGGAGCTCCCTTCCCCGGGGGAGCGGCGCTCGCCTCCCCCAACCCTCCCGCGTTTTCGGAGGTTCTCTGAGCGTGTGTTCTGTCTCTCCGCGTAGGGTGCTCCAAAGTGACCTGCATCAGCTTGACCCGGGAGGCCTCCATTAAACTGTCCCCCTTGCATGGCAAACAGATCTCCATCCGCTACCTGGACATGACGGACTGCTTCGTGCTGGAGGACGAGGGCCTGCACACGATCGCGGCGCACTGCACGCAGCTCACCCACCTGTACCTGCGCCGCTGCGTGCGCCTCACCGACGAGGGCCTGCGCTACCTGATGATCTACTGCGCCTCCATCAAGGAGCTGAGCGTCAGCGACTGCCGCTCTGTCAGCGACTTCGGCCTGCGCGAGATCGCCAAGCTGGAGTCGCGCCTGCGGTACCTCAGCATCGCCCACTGCGGCCGCGTCACCGACGTGGGCCTCCGCTACGTGGCCAAGTACTGCGGCAAGCTGCGCTACCTCAACGCGAGGGGCTGCGAGGGCATCACGGACCACGGCGTGGAGTACCTGGCCAAGAACTGCGCCAAGCTCAAGTCCCTGGACATCGGTAAGTGCCCGCTGGTGTCCGACACGGGCCTGGAGTGCCTGGCCCTGAACTGCTTCAACCTCAAGCGGCTCAGCCTCAAGTCCTGCGAGAGCATCACGGGCCAGGGCCTGCAGATCGTGGCGGCCAACTGCTTCGACCTGCAGCTGCTCAACGTGCAGGACTGCGAGGTGTCCGTGGAGGCCCTGCGCTTCGTGAAGCGCCACTGCAAGCGCTGCGTCATCGAGCACAGCAACCCCGCCTTCTTCTGAGCGGGCGCCGCGTGGACCCCCCCTCCCCCCCAGCGAACCGGAAGCCCCGACCGCCACCCACTCGTGACAGCTCTTTCTTCCTGGAAGGTTCTTGTGAACCCGGCTCTTCTTTTCTCCCTGTGTCTCGTGGGCCAATGGGGGTCGGGGGAGGGGGGTCAAGGAAAGGAAGGGGGAGCCGGGCTGGGGGAGGGGCGCCATGTTCGGTTACAGCGCACTGGTCCGTGGTGGGGTCATTCGAGGTGCGCCTCGGAAAGGTGGTGGCCGTGTGGTTGAAGATGCCCCCTCTTTCTCTGCCTCTCTGCCCCCCGGCCACATCCCAGGCTGCTACGCACACGTCCCATGCCCCCCCACCCCACCCTCACCAACCGCAACCACAGAATCGTCAGAAGAGTGACGCTCTCCAGACCTCCTACTCCTTAAACTGCTTGATTGGCCTAAGCCCTACCCATCCATCCCACACCCGAGCCAACTCTCATTCAATAAATGTCATAGCACCTGGTGTATACAAAGTGCTAACAACCCTTTTTTTTTTTTTTTAAAGAATCACTTGTCCAGGCAGCACTGTGCCAGGGAGGGGGTGGGGGAGGAGGCTGCATTCTTCCCCCAGCTCTGCCGCTAAAGAGATGTGTGACCTTGGACAAACCACTTGACCTCTCTGGGCTTCAGCTTCCAGCACTCAATCAGAGGCCACCCCAGCCCCAGGATCCGCTTCACACCCGTTTTAGAATGGAGAGAACAGAGATGTCAGTAAACAGGTGCACCTTGGCGGGGAGCATAGGAGGCATCCCCTTCTCCCAGGAGGGTTGGTTTGGAGGGTGCTTTCAGGAGATTCGGCAGTGCCCGCAGGAATATCTTATATGTCCTTCGCTCCCATCTGAATGTCCCCCGAACCCTGTTTGTTTTGATGAGAGAGTCTCTTGGGCACCTGCCCCGCCCCGCTAGGTGGATGGTTTCTGCGAGGAGTGCTCCCCACATCCGTGCAGGCCGCACCGTCTTTCAGAGACAGTGGGATTCCTACTCAGAGCATGTCCCACATCCCCAGTCAAGTTCATCTTGCTAAGTGTTTTCAAAGCAGAGGAAGGACCCTCAGGAGTTTTAATTAACCAGTGAGGCCCAAGAGAACTCATGTCTCCTGAGGTTTTTCCGGTCCCTCTCGGTGCCCGTGTGGCATGCATCAGGCAGGTCCGCCCTGAAGCCAGCAGGAACAGACACGTTGCTTCTTTGTCATTCAGATCACATTTCCACCCTTCGCATCCATTTATTTCTGTGTGCGTCCAGGCATCATAGCATGAAGCCTGTTGGGGCTAAGTCAGAAGTGTTTAACTGTGCAGATGGCCGCGTCACGTGCAGTCCCCCATGGCTATCCAAATGTTCTCTGTCCAGGAACGCACAGCAGACTTTCAGGTGTTTAAATACTGTTCAGTCAAAAATGTCAGGCAAATGGAAGAAGGAACACATTGATACGACCTAGGCTCTGGTCCACCAACCAGGCCCTTGGACTAGAACATTAAAATCATTGCCAAGAATGAAGTTTAAATGGCCCCAATTTAAATTTGGATGGAAATCCCATTTGCTAGCCTCATGCGTGTGAAATCAGGATGCCAGAAGAAAGTCTGCTGCTCATTTTCATGAAATCTAGTTGCCTTTTGTTAATCAACACATGACTTTTCCCAGATTATTCTCTAGCCACACCTCTCCTTCAGCGCTATTCAAATACTCATGCATTTCTTTCTCAAAGGGTCCACCACCCCAGCCCAGAACTTCTGCATCTCCAAGCCAAGTACGTGGAATTTGTTTCACATTGAGCTCACACACAACTCAACAGCTGCACTCCCACTGCCGGCTCCCTGTGTTTCGTATGTTGGGAAGGAGAAGAGAGAATGAGGTGGCATCTGTCCAGGAGGTTTCTTTATTGCACCATATGACAAGACCTCCTCTCCAGTCAACATCCTCAACAACTTAGTGTGCGATCAAGACTGTGTGCCACAGGGGGGGGATGAGTTGCTTGGCCGGGAATAGTATCCAGTAATAGGACAGGGTTTAGAACCATGAATGAGGCTGAAGGTAGCATTCCCATGCAGTGTGACTTGTGACCCTGTCTAAAATTTCAGATTTTGAGAGTCAACAAAGGCTCGTCCCTAACCTTTGTTACCAGGGTCTTCCAAGTGGTATTTTAGTACTCCCAGAAAAAAAAAGAGAGATCCAAAATGGCTCCCTGAACCAGAGAACAGGTGTCCCATTACAAATACCTGTATCACCCTCACCTGACCACGTCACCTAAACTGTCTCCCAAACATGAGTCAAAGCTGACTTGCACTCATCACCCAGCACGTGCTGTCTTTCCTGGTCTCTCCCTTCTCCCCGTCTTCCCTTTGTCAACTTGGTCTCCACTTGGAGTGTGAATCTATGGCAGAGGCCACTGGGGAAACAGCTCAGCAGATTTTTAGAGACCAAGCAAAAGGCCTCGCGAGGAAATCTATCTGTTTGAAAACATCGCTTCCTTGCTGTCTCTGCAAAATTGAATGCTCATTGTTTTTTTATTTCTAATGTTCAATCACTGCGTGCTGTATGACTCTAGAAAGCCTTAATTTACTACCACCAAGAAATAAAGCAATATGTTGGTAATTGGGTTAAGCCTCATTTAATACCCTGGCCAGAAGAACGTGGTGTTCAAAGCAGGACTCTCAAGGGCAAACAAGAGCCTTCTGCTGACATAGAGAGCAAGACGGGTCACTGCAGCTCTTGTGGCTTTAAAGTTGCATCCATGATTTTGTCATATCCCATGGTTCAGTGACTTTGGCTGAAAATTAGGAGGTGGGGGAAAAAATCATTACCTTCACAGTTTGGTTGAGGTCTTCAATTCCTTAACTCAAACTCCTGGAGTCAGATGTATTTTGCAATTCATAATGTTTTTATATCTAAGGAAGTTACCTGTGGTGTATTTTGGAATACCTCTAGCACAGTCTAGAACAGCACCCTTAGTCAAACATGTTAGTGTTCCGTAGCAAAAGGTACAAATAATCACACTATGTAAGATTATTACAGACGGTAAATAGTCTTGCATCCATTCAGGTCAGCTTTTGTCACCAAATTAACCTGTACCAAACATAATGAAAAATATCTTCTATTCTTTCAGAGATTTTCCGATTTCAGAACTGTGAGCCTGAATGTACTTCCTGGCCCTGCTACAAACATTGACATAACCTTCAAAATTACCCTATTGGTTGTTATAAAGCTTTGAAAAGGTCTTAGAGCATTAAAACCTAGAAGGCCAATACGGCAACCTGATCTAAAAGGAGAAATTATCATTCCGTTGGGAAAAAAATGCCAAATCTCGACTCACCCACACCTTTAGATCTGAGAAATCAATAGGGCAGAAAGCAAGTACAGATAGATGAATGACACATTTCAGCTTTAGCAAGTAAAAAAGTTTTAGGAGTTATTGATTTTAAATGTGTTTGTCCTCAGCCTTCTTCATGTCCTATGTCAGCTGCTTAATGACTGTCACATTAACCAATAGCACGGTTAACTACCTGGGCACATTAAGTTGAGGTAGCCCCATGCGGTTCCTGTCAAGATTCCAGAATAAAGCTAGCAGTAAATAAAATGCACTTGTCCTTGAGGTTCGTGACTTCTAAATTTGACATTTGTTCAGAATTAGAAAAAGCCTTCAAGAAACTTGATATCCAAGTTCATGAAACCACACCGATCGGACATATTTAAGAGGAAAAGTAAGACGATAAAATTGCTTCCCATGTCTATGTTTTCACAGAGAAGTCACCGAAAGTACTGCATTTGTTCAAGAGCTAGCAATCATGATTAGTTAAGAAAGACGTTAATTCTGAAGAACTGCTGAATCAACAGTAGGGGAGGGGAGAGAGCATATTTAGAGACTTGGTAAACACAGCAGTGGAAGTGTTCACACAGACAATCTGTGAAATCAAGTTGGTTGCCCTCTTGCATGCTATTGGTCAAGTGGTTTCTTTTTGATCCATCACCAGAAATGGTCCTTAATGTTGCAGGAAGGGGAGGTGCAGGAGGAAGGGGCATGCCGTTCAACATCTGTCTGCAGTGGATGCCGATGCTGTCACCAAGACTCCCCCACACACAGCTCCCGTTGCCCAAGAGGCAACTCAGGCATTCATTAAGGTGACCTCGAGGGGGGCCAAGCTGTTTCCCTGTGGGAAAATATTCCCACAGACACTCAGATTGAGGACACCCCATCCGGGATGCACCTGGGATGCCACTGTTCCTCCTTTTTTCGCAAGTGCACCATTATCTCCTTAAGCCACAGGCCTATTTCGTAGAGGCTTTCTCCCCACCTTCAAACTACTGGATCACCTAGGATCTGCTAAAACCACCGAGGATGAAAGAACACCTCCATTTGGGAGCTGGAGGTGGCCCAGTTCCTACCTGCCACCGGCATTATGTGGCATCTCCAGCAGAGCTATCCCAGGAAATATCTGCAACTAGGATGCTGGTCTTGTGACCACCCAGGAAGGCTCCCTTGAAGCTCTGAATTCTTGCTCAGGTATCAAGGGTGGCCTTGAAGATCATTAAAACAAAAAACAAAAAACCTTGACCTAAATATTTCCAATCTACTCATAATTGTGGAATGTTTCTCGTTCAGTCCCTGAGCTACTGAATTTTACACTGATGAGATCAGTATGTCTGAACTCTATCCTGGTCCATGATGAGCAACATGTGATGGAGACAGGAAATTGCAGCCATTCTCCATGAACAAGGATGTCCCGGGAGTACCTTTCATTTTCTTCTGAAGGAGCAGAGAGAACCTAGGCATTAGTGGTAGGAAGGTTTTTAATTTCTGTTTCACTGCAGCAAGTCATAACCATCCCTGTGGTTGTTCAGGCCCCCAAATGCCTTCCAAAGGCTGAGAAAGCATATTAAGCCCCTTTCCAGATAAGCCTGCAGAAGACAGAGGGAAAGAGAGGGTTTCTAACGACAAAGATTTACTAGTCATTAGTACTTACTTCCTCCTTCTCCATTCTTCTACCACCACTAATGAAAACAGCCACCCTCAGGAAATAATTTTTTTTTCATTCCAGGATTCACATCAATAATTCTTCATGAGTATTTACCCTGAGAATTTAAACAAACTTATCATGGTCTTTTTCATTTCTGAGAAAGTAGATAACGGGACAAAACTGTCACAACTGATAAATGGCCTTTCTTGTTTTATCTCTAAGCCTTTCCTTTAGAGATGGAGACCAAAGTAGATATAATTACCTTTGTATAATTTGACACTTATCACACTTACGGGATAACTACCCAAATGCACTGGATTTCAACTGTACAATTCTTCATTTTGCAATCCCTCCCCCTAATAATGGAGAAATGTGAGAAGTGTTGGGTTTTCATGCTCCCTGGCCACTTAGTAAAGCCCCTAAAGAGATCATTTTGCTGAACAGATTCTGCTCTTAGTAAAAGAACCAGAGAAAGAGAATTCACACCATTTCCCTCGTTCTCATTACCACCACAGAGGCCAATATGTGATTTACGACAGAGTTGATCTATATGAATGGCGTCTGTGCCACAAAGGCTTTCCATTAGCAAGTTGGACTGTAAGATTCCAGTTGGCTCTATGTTCATAATTTTAAAATATACAGAGAATAACAGCCACAGATACACTGGAAGGTTGGAGACCAAAGGCTGTAGATTTAAAGAAAAAGGGAGAGACAGAAAGAAAGAGAGAGAGAGAGAGAGAGAGAGAGAGAGAGAGAGAGACAGAGACAGAGACAGAGAAGCACTTTAATAATGGATGACCGCTTGCTCACATAATGAAAGCCAGTCTCCTCCGGATTTCCAAGCTGGCATTGTTTCGCTGGTCCCATCGCCTTAGGGCTGCTGTGAGTAATGTTTCTTTTAAAAATAGTGCACACAGGAAAGCAATGGGAAGTACAAACACTGCCACGGGAGAGCCTTAGTCTCCCTTCCTTTTCAAACTTGTGTTTAATCCCAAATGCATGTGGCAAAATAGCCTTGAAGGTGATCAAGTTATGTAAGGACTCCTTTAGCATTTGCAAAAAGAAAAGCCACACGTTCTGCAGTGCTGATGTGTTTCTGTTTTTTTAACTTCCCTCAAGCTTACATCTTGACCTTGTGGCTCCGATGCCTAATTGCTCACAGCCAATAGCTTGTTCCGTCCCAGAAGAAAAGTGACCTTTCTTACCCGATTTTCTGAACAATGCAAAGAACTGTATCAGCCACTCTGTAGCAAAGTTCCTCTCCAGGGCTTGGGAGCCCAGTGTTAAACCTTGGAGGTAGCTGAAATCCAAGAACGGTCTTGGGGAAATCTGGCTCAAAGTCTCCTTTGGCTGAAACTGAGTCACCTTTGGTCATTCTTATGGTGATAATGGACACAAATGTTTAAATTTTTTAAAAGCTTACTCTTTCTTGATTTCAAGTGGGATCGATTTCATGTACTTCTCTCCCTTTGCATAGCCCTGCCCAGTACATTTTGTGTGGCAACTGATGAAATATAAATTCAGGATTGCGTTCTCTATTTTTTTATCCTGTTTGTTGGGGGTTGTTTTTGTTGTTGTTTTTAGTTGTGCACACATGGGTTGGCCACTGTTGTGTTGGACGCTATTGTCAGAAGGAGATGTGTCCCTGTGGGGGTCTCTGGTGATTTCAAAGGCCATCCTGGCAACGTTATGGAGTGTGGATAGCCCAGCGTCCAACCACAGAAATCAATAGAACACAGAAAATATCACTGCTGGAGCACAGAAGTTAATTTGTCAGTGACACGGAACGCTTTTGGAGATGATCCTGGAAAAATAAAGAACCTCAATCTGGAAGACCGCAGAGGTCTACTCTACTCCTAGCAGGTGAATTCCACACTGTAGGCAGAGACTTAGTTACTCCACAAGTATAAACAATAAGTTTAACAAATTCGGAGGGGTTTGGGGGCCGACCAAAAACTTTACGCTGTCTTTGTAGATGTCCGCTCATCTCTCCTAATTTCCTCCTCTTCCACCTGGATGTTCCTGCTTGTGCAGCATTTACAATGATAAATTGTGTTCCTGTTAGAGTCCAGGCACCCTCAGGTCAATGATGAGTGACAGCAAGTTTTTGAAAACTGTTCTAAAACTACAGATAAGTTTTCCAATAGATGTGGTTCAATAATTTCAAAAAGCCACTTAGAGAAATGTGTCAAAGTTCTTTATGACATTTTCTTTCTACTAGAACATCATAGGTATCCAGGGTTTGTAGGTATTTTGTCTTGTTTTTAATAACCAAATATATTCTTTCTATATGTCCATTAAGGGACTAGAAATACAAATAGCTGAATTTTCAAATCACTGTGTTTCATTTTACAGGTATTCTGGATTCAGTTGGAAGGGTTGTAACTAGAGACTTCACATTCCCACCGTGTTCTAGAACCCAAAATAAACCCTTTCTGTTTTGTTTGGACTGTAACGGATGTGACAGACGTGGATTTTGTGGTAGGAAAGCTCTAGACATCATTGATTGTATTCCAAGATATCATTAGCATAGAAATAACTTACGTCTGCTTCAAGTTAGTGTCAAGCAGCTAACTTCAGTAGGATTTATGCACATCTGAACACCTAATCCTTCAGAAAACGTTTAGCCACCATCCTTCTGACTTAGCAGAATCAGAATAAAGAGTAGACCAACTTGCAGACTATTTTCCTAATTTTCCTCAGGCCTCTTCCCCCTACCCCAATCTGTATTAACTGTTTCCACATGTCCCTGAATTTACCTTGGTCCAGCATTTGGGATGTCTCAAGGGGCTTTCTAAAGTAAATTGTTAATGTCTCCCCCAGCATTACTCTTGATCTAGAAGTCTATGTGGTAGCAGAACTTCAGTATGATTCCATACTAAGAAAAAGCCCCACTCTACAGACCCCCCCAAGAGCAAACACAGAAGCACTGACCAACTCTGCCCAGCATGTATTATAGACACAAAGAGAAAAAAGCTTTCCTTTAAGTTTTTATAAAACACTCAGGTCTGATCAAGTTAATTCATTATCAGATTTGGACTGGACAGTCCTGAATTTGCTGCCTGCCTCTGGCACTGATTTCCTGTGAATGTTTGGAAGAATCACTTAATTTCTGTATTAAAGGATATGACAACAACTGTGGTGAAGGAGTCAAGCTTTTGGAGATATTATCATTGTTCATATTTTATATGGTGGGCTGATTTTCATATAAAACATAGATAGATAGATAGACAATAGATAGATGATAGATAGATAATAGCTAGACATAGATAGATAGATAGATAGATAGATAATAGATAGACCATTGATACATGACAGATTAATAGAAAATAGAGAGAGAGATAAAGAGATAGATACCTATACTTACACACATGTATATATATTTAGTCAAGGATTACCCAGCACTGATGCTATCTCAAAAGTTTCTGGTGTTCTTGAAACACTCACTTGCTTCATATTTTATTTAGCTTTATGAGACACATTAGCTTCAAGGCCCAGAACAAAACAGCAATGGAGCTGCATCTATCAAAAATATTGAGCGTTGCCTCTGCCCTCTCTTTTTGTCAAAATCACTCTAAATCTTGCCAGTCTGTCCAACTAAAAACAATAAAAGAATAAAGATATTCTATCGATGCTGGAATGAGGACAAACAAGACGTTTGACTCAGCCAATAAAATTGAAATGCTGAAAGAGAAAGCCAAAGGGATAAATAACCCATCTGAATTAGGATGCAGACAGGACTTCATGGCCTGATTTTCCTTCTCAGTTCTGGTTACCGAGACTGAACATGAGGGTATTTATTGGTGGCATCCCAAAGTCTCCTCCTTGCCAAAGACAATATTTTTTCCAGTGTGGTAGTAGTGAAATGGATCTTTTGTACTGATTTAAAAATTCCCCAGCCAGACTTTTTTTCTGGAAAAAATATAGCTGGATGAATAGCACTGATAATCAGAAGTAGCCAGCATTCTAGAAAAATAATGTCCAAAGAACACAGCTAAATTTTTGTGTGTGCTACCTCTTAGTGATTTCTTTTGGACAGAGCAGTTAGATATGATTATGGAAAGGGACACTTAAAGGGCTCAAGATGTGAAATGGTCTAAAGATATCAAAGAAACACTTGATGTAGGTCTTACGTCACTACTATTTTGGAATGAAGTACCTTTTCTTAGGTGGCACATCTGGAAATGTGAAGTAATGCACAGGACAAGAGAGGTTGTTGGGTGTAATTTGTTCAGATCAGAGTTTGCACCAGCTCAGGGACACCAGGAGAACTGATTTCCACAGCTGACTTGAGCAGTTCTTCTCCAAAAGACTAAAAGGCAGCAACCCTTGGGCCCTTTCCATGTCTGACCACGAAGAAATACTAGAATCACAAACAAGAGTCTACCTCTAAGTGGTTAACTATATGCATGTGGAAACAAACTGATCCCTCAGAGCTGGGAAGTTTAAAGTGTTCTAAACATTCAATCCAGTGAATGTTGATAGATGGTCTTCCAGAAACAGCTGTTGGAAAAACAGTGAAAAGCAAACACAAGTCCTGCCCTCAAGACACTCATCATCTGTTCAGGGAAGACCAAAATGTAAATGGCATTTTGATTCAAATCAACAAATATTTCTTGAAGGCCAACTTAAGGACCCTGTTGTGTTAGGCACTGGAGATGGACCAGTGCCTGAACTAGACAGACAAAACTCCATGACCTCATAGAGCTTGGATTCTGAAGCCATCCCATCCAACAGGATTTTCTGTGGTGATAGAAATATTCTGTATCTCTGCTGTCCACTGGAGCAGCCACTAGCCACATGTGACTATTGAGTACTTGAAATGAACTCACACAAATAAAAAACTCATTCTAAAATTTTATTTCATTTTGGGGTGTCTGGGTAGCTCAGTTGGATGAGTTACTCTTAATTTTGGCTCAGGTCATAATCCCAGGGTAATGGGATTGATTCCCACATCCCAGTGCAGAGCCTACTTGGGATTCTCCCTCTCTCTCTCTCTCTCTCTCTCTCTCTCTCTCTCTCTCTCTCTCTCTCCACCCTCCTTCCCTCTCTCTCTCTCCCTCCTTTCTCTCCCCCCACCCCTACTTGCATGCTCTCTCTTCCTAAAAACATTTTAAAAAGAAAATTTTTATTTAATTTTGATAAATTCACATTTAAATAGTCAGATGTGGTTACCATATAGAGTAGTTTTAGGGCAGGGCTACCTATTTGAACTTCCAGTAGTAACGAAATGTTCTTTATCTGTGTTGTTTTGTATGTAGGGTAGCCACAAGTCACATGTGATTAGTGACCATCTGAGGTGTGGCTACCCTGACTGAGGAACTGAATATTAAATTTTATCTAATGTTGGGGTGCCTGGATGGCTCTGTTGGTTGAGTGTCCAACTTTGGCTTAGGTCATGATCTCATGGTTTGTGAGTTCAAGCCCCACATCAGGCTCTGTGCTGACCGCTTGGAGCCTGGAGCCTGCTTCAGGATTTTGTGTTCTTTCTCTCTCTCTCTCTCTATCCCTCTCCCATTTGTGCTCTGTCTGTCTGTCTGTCTGTCTCTCTCTCTCTCTTACACATATGCCTAAATAAACATTAAGAAAATTTAAAAAATTAAATGTATTTAATGTTAGTAAATTTTAACATGAAGAAGCATGTGTGGTAGTGAGTCCGTATTGGACAGCACAGTTCTGGAATCTTGCTTATCGATATATAGTTCATGGGTCAGCAGCATCAGCAACACTTGGGATATTAAAAATTCACACTCAGCATTTTAACAGAATCCTCAGATTAAATTTTGAAAGGCACTTGTCTCTTAGAGGCAGGCAAATAATAAAATAAAATAAATGGATTATATTTGTGTATATATACATGTGGGGGGGGCGGTGCATGTGTGTTTGTATGGTTGAGAATGTCCATATCCATGAGGATGAGAAGTTCTGTGTGGTAGAGAATAAAGCAGAGAAGGAGGACGGGGAGTGCAGTGTGAAGAGGCTTTGATTTTTAGAAGACTGATCAGGGGCACCTGGGTGGTTCAGTCAGCTGAACATCCGACTCTTGATTTCAGCTCAGCTCATGATCCTAGGGTCATGGGATCAAGTCCCATATCTGGCTCCATGCTGAGCAAGGAAGCTGCTTAGATTGTCTCTCTCTCCATCTACCCTTCTCCCCCACTTGCACTCTTTCTCTCTCTAAAAAAATTTTTAACTAAATACAAATAAAAGAATGATTGAAAAGTCTTCACTGAAAAGGTGACATTGGGAAAAGACTTGAAGGGGGTTAGGAAACAGGCAGTGTGGATATCTGCAGGAAGAGTGTTTTGGGTGGATGGAAAAGCAAATGCAAAGGCCCTGAGGCAAGAGCCAAGAGCTTAAAGCCTTCTTCCAGGAAGTCTAAGTCCGAGGGAGGCTAGCATGGCTGGCACAGAAAGCATGGGGCAGGGTGGTGGGAGATGGTGTCTCCAAGGTAATGGGGACAGCTTGTGTGAGACTGGTGCCATTGCAAGAAATTTGGCTTTTATCCCCAGTGAGACTAGGGAATTTCCAACAGAATACATAATACAATCTGATATATTTTAAAGGGTGGCCTCTTGTGTTTGAACAGTGACACCAGGACACAAGCAAGGAGCCTAGCTAGGAAACCCTTGCAACAGTCTGAGTGTGAGACTAGGGTAGTTGGGAATAAGGTGGCAGAGAAAACACCAAAAGGATTTGCATACAGATTGGATGTGTGTTAAAAGACAAAAAGAACAAAGATAACTCCAAGCAAACCAAAGCATGCTCTAGATTTCCTGACAAGGACCACAAAATAAAGTGGGTATTATTTCCTGTGCTATCTACATGACAAAAACCTCAAAGGCCCATCCTGCTCGTGGGGAGCTGTCCAGTCACCCCTCCACACTGGCAATACTTCTCCGCTACTGGAGCAGATACTACATAGAAGGACCAGAGCTAACCCTCCAACAAACCACTTGCTTTGTTATGGACACTTCAGCATTTCTCAATCTTGCTTAAGACCATGAGAACTCATTCTCCAGCTGACTGCCTTCTAACCATACCTCCTTAAAGAAAATCTGGAGTCACTACTGCCTGTTTGTTCTCTTCCCAAGGAAATTTCTGGAAAGCCACACAGAGACTACTTGACATCTGCATCTGTCAACCTCTCTTGGATCCTGGCTGACCCTGCACTCAGCAGATTCCCTCCAGTCTCTTAAGCGGTTTCCCTTAGTGCCACTGGCACTTTCCAGCATTGTAAGCCAACGATTATCACAGACTTTGTTAATCACTTAGCTTATTCAGCCAGTATTTCCTGAGCTCCAGCTATGTACCAAGCACTCTCTTAGGTACTGAAAATGTGATAAGTGTGCTTTTGAAACTTACTTTGTTTAAAGAAAGGTAGGCAATAAATAAAAACATAATATAATATCTTATGTGATAAGGGTTATGAAGAAAAGTAAAGTAGATTAAGGGTAGGGTGCATGCCCAAGGGAGAAAGAGGTGTTATTTTATATAGAAAGGTTAAGGAAATGTTTTCTGGGGTGATGGCATTTCAGCAGGAAAGAGAATGTATTTGCACTGCAGCAATGCAAGCAATTTGCAACTGAATTCTGTTATTAGCTTCCTAATTACAGATTACACATTAGCCCAATGTTTGACAACCCAATGCAACAAACATTTACTATCTCACACTTCCTGTGGGTCACAGAACCGTATCAACACTGTATCACAAGTTTTATATCTCACAGAACTTGGGAGTAGTTCAGTTGGATGGTTCTGGCTCAGGGTCTCTCAGTTAAGATTTTGGCCTTGTCTGTAGTCATCTGAAGGCTTGACAGGCTGGAGAACCAACTTACAATCTCATTCAATGGCTACTGGCAAGAAGCCTTTGCCGGATGGGCCATTCCATGAGGCTGCTCATGACCAGGCAACTGGTCTCCCGCAGAGTGAGTGATCCAAGAAAGAGGGTAAGAGATAGTAAGCAGGAAGTCACATGTTTTTAATGACCTTGTCTTGAAATGACATGCCATCACTTCTGGTGTATCCTATTGGTCACACAGACTGAGGCAATTACAAAAGCCATGAATTCCAGAAAGCAAGGATCACTGGGGGGCTATCTCGGAGGCTGGCTACATCAGACACATAGCCTCCCATTCATGAGAACTACTCAGCTCTTAGTTATTCAGTTATGTTATGGACTACCTCTTCTAATATCTGTCTCTTGGGAGCCAAGAGGAGAAAAGCAGGAATAGGAGGAGGATAGAGGAAATAAAATTAAAGGAGAGAAATTTCTGCATTTAAAAAAAAAAAGTCTTCCAGTTTTGTAGCTCCTAAGCCAAGACCATGTCTAGACATAGCACTGCATGTCCTAAGACTCAGTACCAGGCCTTGCTGTGATGTGGTAGCTCATTCAGCATCTCGAGATTCCTTTCTTCCACTAGCAGTCACTTCAAACATCACTGAAAAAATGGAGTTTCTGAAGGGTTTTATTTCCCCAAAGTTACAAATGATGCCAAATGTTCCCCTTATAACATGAAAGTTAGCTACAAGACAGTTTTTATTATAAATATTTTTTTCATTAAACCTGTTTGAAGACATTGTCTATTTTATGATCCACTATCCCTTATTCAACATCTGACACTCTTAATTCACTCAGGTCTCTGCAAAATGTCTCATGCAATAAATTTCTCCTTGGGTTTATTTCCAGAAAAAAAATTTACTCGGCAGGCAAGCTTGCCTGCTTTCTTTTAACAGTCAATGAAGTTGACATATCTCAGTATATTTCCCTGTCTTCTTTTGTTTTCAGGAAATCCAGAAAATAATTAAGGCCAAATTATAATCTTTAGCACTTTCTGGTTAACTAGTAACATCTATACTTTCTCTTTATTTCATGTGATTACTCTGCTCTTTTTTGTTAGATTTAAAGTTATATGCCACCTCTAATCCTTTTACAGTAGGCAAGATTTATATGCCAAATAAACAGTAAATTATGACAGCTTCAGCCAAGAGCAAATGATTTTTGACTCAAGCTCCAAAGTTCAGGTCCATGTACATAAGCATTGTCACTCAGTTCCAATGGCACTGAAAATGAAGGACTCTTAGCTGACCCCTCCAGTATCTTGAGAAAGATGCTGTGTTTTATATGTGCTCTGTTTTTGAAAATCATGGAGCCAGCAGGAGATGATTCAGGTTTGTTTTTCCTTCTGGTCAACTTGGATACTATTTTTTGTGTCCTGAATTGTGTCTTCCCATCACAAAATTCCCATGTTGAAGTCCTAACCTGCAATAACTCAGGATGTGATTGTATTTGGCAAGAGAGTCTTTACAGAGGTGAATAAGTTAAAATTAGTTCATTAGGTTGGGCCACAATCAAATATGATTGGTATCCTTATAACAAAAGGAAATCTGGACATAGAAAAATACAAAGGGAGGACTATTGGAAGATACTGGGAGAAGACAGGCATATACTGGCCAAGGAGGAAGGCCTAAGGAAAAAAAAAAAAAACTTGTGGTTACCATGATCTTGGACTTCTAATCCACCTAACCATGAAAAAATAAATTTCTGTTGTATAAACCACCCAATCTGTGGTACTTAGTTATGACAGTCCTAGTTAATTAACTCACTATTATATCCTCCCACAAAGGAATAAAAACTAAAGCTTTCATTATTTTCATAATTGGGATCAAACTTAAGTGTCCACAGTTTATTTTGAAGGCATGAAACGATGCAGAAACTGAACACAGGGAATATAATGACAAAAACCAAACATGTTAAAGGTATCGGTTATATTCCAAGTGAACTTCTGGAAGTATCTAAGCCCTGGTCAGCTGGATCAAAAATTCACTGTTCTAAACCCTACTGGTGTAAGGTATCCTAATAAGGGGAGGGAGGTATCAAAGACAAGATGTTTCCTGTAAGGCCCAAAGTGTGTGTTTCTCTACTCAGTTCTGAAATACAACAGTTGGTCATATTCATTATGGCTCAAACCCACCAATCACCATTTTATATTCATCTTTTGGAATTGTTTTAAAACCATATGCATATTAAATTGCTTTTCTAAACCTGCAGATTGGTTAAGACATAAGACCTTCTCTTATGGTCTGGGGAGAGATCCTAAACCGCAGGCACCACAGGTCATATTCATGGTGGATCCACTGACACATCCTTCTTGCTTTCTCCCACAAAGACAGAGGAGGACACTTGGCCCAGAAGATTTTTGCAGTAGTACCGTTCTGCTGAAATCATACCTGAATAACATTTCCAACATCTAATTTGATCTTACAATTTAGTAAAGTGAGGACTGTTGATCTTACAATTTAGTAAAGTGATCACTATTGGGGTGGGCGGCGGCATAGGGAGAGGCAGTGGGTAGGGATTCAGAACCAGGGAAAAGTTGTTCTCTATAGATAAGCTAAAGACACACTGTTATTTCCTTTTCTTCCCCTCTCCTTAAAAAAAAAAAAAAACTACAGTAGTATTTCCCTTTCATCAAGGGGATATAAATATTTAGGCATCCAAAGATGGTGTTGCTAATGACACTCAGCTTCTATTATCATCATCTTCAAAATGTGCTGCAGAGTTATTCCAAGTATTTTCACGGAATTATGCCAATGGCCAACTTTGATAAATGAGGGCCTATTTCCATTCTCTTCTGATCTCTGTTTAAATGTACATGGTGATGTTTTTCCTCAAGATATCCGTTGAAATCATCCATGCAAAGATGCAAACCTTTCAGTGAAGAAAGTAGGATATTTAACTGCTGACTCAAGCATCCAGGTGTCAGACATATATACATCAGAAGAACTGATGGGTGGTGTGTCCCTTTATTAGTGTTTGTTATGATAGCAGGACTGATAAGTAGAGTTCATCAGCTACTATTTTTTTGTCCAGAGGGATCAGGAAGTATGAGAATTCCATCTGGGTCATCATCATGTACTCTGTGTACTATTATTAACTGCTTCCTGTAAGTACTTCCTTCATCATTTTGTTGGAACAAAGAAGCAATGGCCAAAGTATGGTTGCTCACTGCCATCTCTTGAGATGGCTTGGAGTCATGGAGTCACCAATAGCGCTGGCATCAAAAGTATCAGTTCTACGCCTTATGGTGCCTGGCTGACCCAGTGAGTTGAGCATCTTAATTTCAGCTCAGGTCATGATCCCAGGGTCATGGGATCAAGCCCTGCCTCAGGCTGCACACTGATCATACAGCCTATTTAAGATTTTCTTTCTCTCCTTCTGCTCCTCTTCCCCACTCATGCTCTGTCTCTAAAATAAATAAATAAATAAATAAATAAATAAATAAATAAATAAATAAATAAAATTTTTTAAAAGTCTCACTTCTATGACCTATTAGCTATATGATCCTGGACAGGTCACTTAATCCTTTCTCAAGGGCTTTATCTCTCACATGTGGGAATCTGACCCAGAACTCGTATTGGCTATAGAATGAAGGGTGATAAAGGAAAGTACTTTGTCAACTTTGAAGCCCTATAAAAAGATAAGTAACCTGTCTGTACTTCCAACAAAGTCTTCAGGGTGCAAATCCAGAAAGATCTTACGTCTCCTTTCATGTTCTGCTCCACCAGCTCTCCATGGTTGTTTCCAAGAAGTCCTGCTCATTTCCCTTTTATTTGCATATATTTCCATCTTCTTATTCATAATATCACTGATGCCATCTTTAGGTGCCATGTTGAACTCAAGAATGTTGACTGTGGTTCAAAAGTGGTAAGGTTTTATTCAACTACTGCTTTATTTACATTCTTATTCCAATTAAGTTCTTGGTGAATACACTACTACCTACAAGATATAAACTTGGTTCAGAGTAGCCTCTTTTCTGAAAAGTTCCTAAAAGTATTGTGTTTTGGGCTTCCAAGATGGTCTTCTTTTTTTTTAATATGTTTTTTAATGTTTATTCATTTTTGAGGAGAGAGAGACAGAGTGTGAGTTGGGGAGGGACAGAGAGAGAGGCATAGAATCCGAAGCAGGCTCGACTCTGAGGTGTCAGCACAGAGCCCGATGTGGGGCTCAAACTCACGAGTGTGAGATTGTGACCTGAGCTGAAGTTGGACACTCAAACAATTGAACCACCCAGGCACCCCTCAAGATGGTCTCCTATGAAGGAAATGAATTATGCTAGAAAACTTTCTGTGAATTCCTTCAATTTTCTTTCCTACTCTGAGAAAATCTGTATACTATATCTCTGAATATCAAGATGATTTTCTTTTAAAAATACCCTTAAGTTTAATTTTAACATGTTTATGGCTCAGGAATGGGCTTTGCTGCTTAAATGTGTGTATTCTTCACCTACTGAGTAACGAATTAACTGAGCTGGGTGCAGTTTTGAAAACTTCAGAGTTAACTTAATCTTTTGGGATTTAGCTTATAACAATACCAACTTATTTAAAATTTGGTCTGTTTTTCTGTGTTAGTAATATATCACTTTTGTGCTCAAAGAAGTCAGTTCCTAAACAGGCACAGTAATGCCACCAGGAACCCTGGAGAAACAGGAAGCCTGGGCACCAAACATCGTGGTGCTCTCAGCCCCAAAATACAGCACCACGATTCCTCTTCTGTTCGACATGTTCTGTTCTACATACCGCAAAAACAAGGACAAAGCATGGGAGAGAGCAGTGGCATGGTGGTGGCAGGTAAGACCAGGAGAAAGAGCAGACTGAGAGATCAGGGCATCTCTGATAAAGATTCTAACCATGGCTAATGGCTCTGGCCACATTCATCAATGAGGACAGAGGTGACCACCAGTCACACCAATGGACCATGTGCAGACAGCATCACCAGCCACTTGAGCATTCCTTGCTGTAATGAGCAAGTGAACAGAATAGACCACAGCCAGATGTGGAAGAAGTAAGCAAAGCTGAATAGGACTTGTGAAAGAAATAGTGAGCACCCACTCTTCTTAGTGATATTTGGATAGAAAAGGGAGCCTAGGCTTGTGGATTCTGGTCACCTCTCCTTGAAAAGTATAGAAGAGTGTTTGTTACTTGAGCTGCCCAAGGTAAGTATCAGGAAGGAACTGTCCAAATAATGGGTATAAACCTTTAGTAGCCAAAGCAATCTTGAGAAAGAATAACAAAATTGGAAGTACCACAATCTCAGATTTCAAAACATACCACAAAGCTGCAGTAATCAAAACGATGTGATACTGGCACAAAATTAGACACATAGATCAGTAGAACAGAATAGAGAGCTCAAAAATAAACCCACAATTATATAGTCAATTAATCTATGAAAAAGGAAGCAAGAATATACAATGGGACAAAGTCTCTTCAACAAAAGGTGTTGGGAAGACTGGAAAGCTACATGCAAAAGAATAAAACTGAACCATACACCATACAAAAAATAACCTCAAATGATTAAAAAAATTACATGTGAGACCTGAAATCATAAAATTCCTGGAAGAAAGCATTGGCAGTAATCTGTTTGGTATCAGCCTTAGAGACATATTTCTAGACACGTCTCCTTTGGCAAGGGAAACAAAAGCAAAATTAAACTATTGGGACCACAGCAAAATAAAAAGCTTTCACACATGGAAGGAAACCACCAACTGAATAAAGACAACCCATCAAATGGGAGAAGATATTTGCAAATGACATATCCAATAAAGGGTAATATCCAAAATCTCTAAAGAAGTATACAACTAAACATAATAATAATAATAATAATGCTATATTAAAAGACAAAAGGCATGAATAGATATTTCTCCAAAGAAAGCATATAGATGGTCAACACACACATGAAAAATGGCTCAGCATTACTCATCATCAGAAAAATGCAAATCAAAACCACAATGCAAATCAAAATCACCTGTCAAGGTGCCTGGGTGGCTCAGCTCAGGTCATGATCTCACAGTTTGTGAGACTGAGCCCCACATTGGGCTCTCTGTTGGTAGCTTGGAGCCTGCTAGGATTCTCTCTCTCTCTCTCTCTTTCCCTCTCTGCCCTCCTCTGCTTGAGTTCAATCTCTCTCTCAAAGTAAGTAAATAGCTTTTTATCCCTCAGAAATACAAGCAACCCTCAGAGATTACTACAAAAATAGCTTTTTAAAATAAAAAGTAAAAAAATAAGCTGTCAGAATAGCTAAGTGATAGTGAAGATGTGGAGAAAAAGGAACCCTCGTGCATTGTTTTTGGGAATGCAAACTGGCGCAGCCACTGTAGAAAACAGTAGGGAGGTTCCTCAAAACATTAAAAATGTTACTACCATGCTATCCAATAGTCACACTACTGGGAATTCATCCAAAGGATATGAAAACACTAATTCGAATGAATATATGTACCCCTATGTTTATTGGGGCATTACATACAATAGCCAAACTATGGAAGCAGCCCATGTTTATCACAGATGAATTCAGCCCAGATGAATAAAGAAGTTGTGGTATGCATATACAACAGAATATTACTCAGCCATAAAAAAGAATGAAATCTTGCCATTTACAACAATATGGATGGATCTAGAGAATATAATGCTAAGTGAAATAAGCCAGTCAAAAGAAAGACAAATGCCATATTTCACTCATATGTGGAATTTAATAAATTAAGCAAACAAAGGAAAAAAAGAGACTAACAAAAAAACAGACTCAAATATAGAGAAGAAACTGGTGGTTGCCAGAGGGGAGATGGGTGGGAGAATGGGAAAAGCAGATGAAAGGGAGTAAGAATACTCTTACTGTGAGAAGCACTGAGTAATGTATAAAATGTTGAATCACTGCATTGTACACCTGAAATTCATATAACAGTATGTTAATTGCTGGAATTTAAAGATAAATAAATGAAGTTTTTAAAAAAAATAATGACTGTAAGTCAACAGAAGGAAATAAAGAGTAAATTTTTATTACATCATAACTCACACTTTTCCCACACTAAACTTTTTCTGATTATTTTTCCCCAAAACATAGATACACAAAATAACACAGTAAAATGCTCTTACCAATGATACCACAATATAATATTGCTCCATGATGTCAATCCAGAAGAAAGTTTAATATGTGAACAATGCATCTGGTTTCATTATAGCTAAATGAAAGTGTGCTCTCTTACACAGATTTTTATCACATAGAGCAGAAGGGAACTAAACTCTAAAGAGTGTAAACAGACACATCTGCTCCACAAGTAGATTTCACAAGTAGGTTTACTCTACACACTTCAAATAATCCTCAGGACATCCAACCAACCAGGAGCTTTATTCTCATTCCACAGGGATGCAGAATTTTCTAGTCATCAGCCACTCTGTACTTGGACATTGAAATTTATGAAAAACATTGCATTCAGAGTAAAATATGAGAGGTATTCCATTAGAGTGAGCTGTAACACTGAGAAGTGGACTTGCCAACATCAACCTGAGCTATATTTGAGTGTGATTCTAGGGACAAATATACTTAAGTATCACAGAGAACAAGATCCGTGCTATATTAAGTTGCATCCTAGTTTTCCCGAGAAGCTTTCTTAATTTTGTACTTTTGGGAGCAAGTACAGCTTCAAATCCTACCCCTAGAGAGTGCCCGAGTTTCTTGTGAAAGGTGTCTAGCCCCTTCCCAGTGTTCTGCAAATCCAGGGAGAGGTGGCCATTTCTAAACCCCAGAGATACTGGGCAGGAGCGTGCCTCCTCTTCTGATTAAGCTGTGTGGCATGGACAAGGCAAAAACCTTAGTTTCCTCATCTTGAAAATAAGGATAACAGTACCCGTCACGTGTGAAGATTAGTTAACACAGCTAAATCAGAACACTCAAGTCATTTCTCACAGAAAACGTAGACCAACTGCAAAGTTACTTTGTTGCTACCTAAACAAACAAATATGGCCAGAGTCATCACTCAGTCACAAGATTGCCTGGACCTCTCAGTCACTGCCACTTCTTTGTCTTGGGCTTCCCTGTAGAGACATTCACTTGACTTTCAGTTCTACTTCACCAAAAGGTGACTGGAGGTTCCTCAATTTTGGAGTGCATAGGAATCACTCAAAGGGCTTCTTAAAACACAGATAGACGGGTCCCAGCCCAGGACCTTCTGATTTTGATGGGGCAGAGAATTTTCATCCCCATCTAATTTTAAAGGAATGCTGATTTTGCTGGCGTAGGGACCACGCACTGAGAACCACTACTGAAGAACATCAACTTTGTTAAATCCTCTCTTTGTTAAGCGAACTCTTTTATTCTAAATAGGACAAGATCAAGTTAAAGTACATTAATCTGTTTATGATTCATTTCAAGTAATTCATCAGAATTTATAAGCAAAAGTATACTTTCTAAAACTATTTTATAAGTTGATTTTTTGAAAGGGAAATTCAAGAACAAAAAATGGAGAACAAACCTGCTATGTGGATATGAATTTTTCCTTTAGAGGCATCACTCAATCTTGTTCAGTGTTGGGCATTAAATATGGCTTGTTTTATGTCTATTGTTTTTATTTAAAAACAAACACGGAATGTTGGGACTCACTGTGTTTTTGAAATTATGAGGCTGCAGAGCAGATGGTACAATTGAGGACCCAGAGCCCTTTTCTCCACTTTCTGCAAAGTGTCAGCTACAAGGACTTCTGAGATCACAGGGAGGAAGAAAATCTCATCCTCTTGATAGAAAATGAAAATCCCCCCTGCATTTACAAAACTTGGAAAGGAAGTGGCTGTTTGCTTCATGATATGGAGAAGTACATGGGGCAAGGACCCAAAACTCGGAGCCTGCTTTCCATCATGTTGCACACAGAGAAGGGACCCAGACATGCCAGAGATAGTCTATATTGGATACAGATGTCCCCCAAAGAGCAAGTTTATTCTGTTAAACTGCCACGGCAGCACCAGCTGCTTATGAAATCCTGAGGAGAGAGGGGTGAGGAGGGTTACATGTTCAGACATATATTTACAGTGATTTTACAAACTTCATTATTTCCAAAGAAGAGTGAGATGAAAGCAGCTTGCTTGTAAAACCAGATTCACCAATTAGATCTACCATCTCCCACTCCCTCAAACACTATTTCTGCAAAATATGTTCACTAAAGGGACAATTGAGGCAATTAACTAGGGTATCCAAGAAAAGTTCCTTTTGATTCAATCAAGCCTCTGCTTTAATAGGCAGACTTCACTTCTATAAATGAAACTGAATGTCATCCCCTTATCAAACACTGTGGGTTCAGACTTCATGTTTTAAAATGACATCTGGCTAACAGTTCCCGAAGAAACTTCTCCCAGCTTCCTCTAACATTTTGCTTCACTTTCTGATCTTTCTGGCCCAAACCTAATCCATCCTTCCATCCGTCCATCCTTCCATCAATGAATAATGACTCATACGGCTCTGAAAAGTAGAACTGATGGGCAAATGTTTCCAAGATTTAAGGGAATTTCCACTACCTATAAAATTGATGGAATCTTAAATACTGTGTGCTTCTGGCCGAGAAAGGTAAGGATGGTACCAGTCAGAAAATTGGATCATTGTTTCTTCTCTACAAGGAAACACCAACTGAAGTACTACATGTACTACATGAAAATGTAGCAGCACCTTTATACTTAATTCATTGAAGACTGAAATTCCCAGAAAAGTTCTGAGCAAGAAGGAGGGTTGTTTATGCATCCAGGGAAGGAATTAACCCAAGTAAAGTCCTCTGGATGCAGCTGCAGAAATAGCCCAGAAAGCAGGACCAACTTGGGGGTGAGGTTTCTTCTATGGTCTCTTTAAAACATCAGAGAGCTGGGGAGATTGGGAAGATTAGTATCAACAGGCAGGAGGCGGATCTATTACCCAAATTACTACCTTAAAAGCTTCACACAGGCAGGTCTGGTGTCTGGAAATCCACCAATTACTTCTCTTCACCTGGATAACCCTACATACCTTTCCTCACCACCTGCAGCTGGCTTCCCACAGAAGCTTTCCTAACATCCACAAGAGAAGATGCCCTATGATACCTCTCTTTGTCCACCATCACATTTATTTGATTTTATTGAAGTTTTCAGGTTTCCCAGGAATCTGACAGCTTCACAAAGCAAGGACCACCTCTTCCCAGTCCAATGCCAGGGTAATAACTCATAGACACTCGCACAAAAGAAATTCCTGAGACAAATAATGATGCGATGAGAATTGGGGTGAGGAATTCAGACCACTCTCAGGCTGTAGCTATCAAGGGCTTCCTGCCCTTCCTGTGAATTTTCTCATTCAAATTATGATCATTGGTGGGTGTGTATTAGCCAGGGTTCTCCAGAACCAATTGGAGAGATAGATAGATAGGTAGCTCTACTGAGAGAGAGAGAGAAATTTATTTTAAGGAACTGGCTAAATAAGATGTGGCAACCAGCAAGTCTTAAATCTGTAAGGCAAGATAGTAAGCTGAAAATTCAGGCACAAATTCTATGTTACAGTCTTGAAACAGAATTTCTTCTCTGGGAAAAATGTTTTTGTTTTTAAGGCTTCCAACTTGTTGGATGGGGCCCACCCATTCTATGAAGGAGAATCCAACTGTGAAAGTAAACTGATTGCAAGTGCTACTCACATTTACAAAAAGCCTTCACAAGGGGTGCCTGGGTGGCTCAGTCGGTTAAGCCTCCGACTTTGGCTCAGGTCAGATCTCATGTTTGTGTGTTTGAGCCCCACATCAGGCTCTGTGCTGATGGCTAGCTCAGAGCCTGGAGCCTGCTTCCAGTCCTGTGTCTCCTTCTCCCTCTGACCCTCCCCCTCTCATGCTCTGTCTCTCTCTGTATCAAAAATAAATAAGACATTAAAAAAATTTTTTTAAGCCTTCACAAGAACATCTAGACTAACCTGTGACCAAATAACTGGGCACCATAGCCTAGCCAAGCTGATGCATAAAATTGATATGTAATTGACACATTATAGGAAGGACTATTTATAAAAGTAAAGGAAACCAAAATTGATAGTAAAGTATGTTGGAGTTAAAAACAACAGGACTGCCATTATCCATGGGCCTAAAAAGGCAAGAAGAGGGGAGGAATAGGTGATTACCAGAATATAGACAAAAAGAACTGTGTGTGAGGGGTGCCGTATTCAAGGCACTGAGTCAGAGACCAGAAGCTTCAGGAAGGGGGCCAGAGCAATGGATACTACAACTTCCATAAGACTCCCATTGGCTGAACCCACCTAAAAACCACAGGCCAAAGGAGCTCCAGAAACTTTAGAGCAGCTTGTGGGCAACAGAATATTTTAGCAAGGCTTCGATGAGCAACCACACGGACAGAGCCAGAATATAATCTATATCCTTTCTGTAAATTAACAATGGATTTGATCACCAGAAGTTTGTGTGAACATTCAATGCAACAAACTTAGATGAAGGTAACATTATCCTGAAGACTCAGAGATAAATACCTCTTTAAAATTATTTATTATAGGAGCTACATAGGAGTGAAATATGTGGAAATCTGGCATCAGTTAATGGCTGTGAGAAAATATAGGCATTATAGAAAAGAAGAAAAAGCTAGAAGGAGAGAGATGGCTGAGGAGGAAAGCAGCACAATGACATGAACAACAGGAAATGGGACAGAGAAGTATTAGAAGGAATTAGCAAAGAAACACAAAGTTATATTTTCTATGGGAGGCAGTAAAATACAGAACTGATAATATAAAAAATAAAAGAAGGGATATGGAAGAGAACATGGGGAAACTATAGAAGCAATCATCAAAAGGGTCTTTGAGAAAGCAACTTTAATGTTTACGGACTTTGCCGAGTTTGAGCTTTAAAATGTGAGGATACAAATAAAAATGTGTTAGTGTGTTCCAGGAATACTCAATAACAAGATATCTACATCATGATGGACACTGAATTTCAAGAGTAAAGAAGAATTTTATAAGCTTCTGGAAGAAGATGAATAGAAGATACCTTTGGTCATTAATCACTGCAACTCTAAGTACAAGGGAAATTTGAGTCACATGTAACTACATAGCCTGAGCATTTTAATGTAGCATGTTGCTCAAGAGGAAGACAGACATCCAGAAAATTACGCTTGCATTTTGAACAGTTTCAGCTGGATGAGAAATGAATCAAAATTTATTTGTTTAAAAAAATTTTTAATGTTTTATTTGTTTTTGATACAGAGAGAGACAGAGCATGAGATGGGGAGGGGCATAGAGAGAGGGAGACAGAATCGGAAGCAGACTCCAGGCTCTGAGCTGTCAGCACAGAGCCCGACGTGGGGCTCGAACCCATGAACGTGATATCATGACCTGAGCTGAAGTCGGAGACTTAACTGACTGAGCCACTCAGGCGCCCCATGAATCAAAATTTAAAACTAACCTGTCTACGTAGCATAACTTAACATAAGACAACACAACGTATGTTAACATAGCATAATTTAACGCTCTCTACAAAGGAACCCAGACCACGTGTGTCTGACTTATCTGCTTATCTCATCCTTTACAAACAACTTGCAGTGGTATGGAAGACTTGTCAAGGTTAAGTGTCCTTCACCATTCATGCCAAACCTAGAATTGAGAAGGTTCACACTGATCAGCTCATTCTGAGACTCAAGGGTGGGTTACCCTAGATCATTTCTCTTGGGTTTCATTTGGTTAGTAACAGAAATTGTGGTATGTTTATAATCACCCCACAGCCATGGTGGAGAACACTTGAAATAATTTTTTTTTTATTTTGTGCCTACTCCTGTCAACCATGGCTAAACATTCATGAGTATTGGGGATACTGAATTAGAAGGAATACTAAATGTTTTGTTTTCTTTATTCATAAAACCACAGATGTGTAGGCAATCTCAGTTCCACTGTAAATTACTTGAGCAATAATTTTTGGTCTGTTGGTGCTCCTGGGTAGTTTAGTCAGTTAAGCATCTGGCTCTTGACTTCTGCTCAGGTCATGATCTCATGGTTCATGGGTTCAAGACCCAAGTTGGGCTCCACACTGACAGTGCTTAGGATTCTCTCTCTCCCTCTCTCTGCCCCTCTCCTGCTCTCTCTGTTTCTCAAAATAAATAAACTTAACAAATTTATAAAAAATAATAATTTTTGGCCTCTTTAAAATTCATGTTGAAGACAGCAATGATTGGAGATTTTTAATTATAAAATCCCAATATATCTACTTAGGGGCTGATATTTGTAACAGTCTTTACAAAATTTCTCACGTAGAATCTGTAAATATCCCTGCTAATGCTTAAAAATCAATGTACACAGTATGATTTCAACTATGCTTATTTATTTATTTTATTTTTTTAAATAATAGTTTATTGTCAAATTGATTTCCATATAACACCCAGTGCTTCTCCCCACAGGTGCCCCCCACCATGACCATCACTCCCTCCCTCCCTCCCCCTCCCCATTCAGTCCATGGTTCGTCTCCAGTATTCAGTAGTCTCCCTTGATCTGTGTCCCTCACTCTTCCCCGCTCTCTTTCCCCCTTCCTCTCCCCATGGTCCCCTGTCAGGTCTCTCCTGTTAGACCTATGAATGCAAACATATGGTATCTGTCCTTCTCTGCCTGACTTATTTCACTTAGCATGACACCTTCAAGGTCCATCCACTTTGCTACAAATGGCCTTATTTCATTCTTTCTCATTGCCATATAGTACTCCATTGTGTATATATACCACATCTTCTTGATCCATTCATCAGTTGATGAACATTTAGGCTCTTTCCATGGTTTGGCTATTGTAGAAAGTGCTGCTATGAACATTGGGGTACATGTGCTCCTATGCATCAGCACTTCTGTATCCCCTGGGTAAATCCTTAGCAGTGCTATTGCTGGGTCATAGGGGAGTTCTATCGATAGTTTTTTGAGAAACCTCCACACTGTTTTCCAGAGTGGCTGCACCAGTTTACATTGCCACCAACAGTGTAGGAGGGTACCCGTCTCTCCACACCCTCGCCAACATCTATAGTCTTTTGATTTGTTCATTTTAGTGACTCTGACCGGTGTGAGGTGGTATCTCAGTATGGTTTTGATTTGAATTTCCCTGATGATGAGTGACGCTGAACATCGTTTCATGTGCCTGTTGGCCATCTGGATGTCTTCTTTGGAGAAGTGTCTATTCAGGTCTTCTGCCCATTTCTTCACTGGATCGTTCATTTTTCGTGTATGTAGTTTAGTGAGCTCCTTGTATATTTTGGATACTAGCCCTTTATCTGATATGCCATTTGCCACTATCTTTTCCCATTCTGTTGGTTGCCTATTAGTTTTTTTTTTTTATTGTTCCCTTTGCCTTGCAGAAGCTTTTTATCTTGATGAGGTCCCAGTAGTTCAAAAGGCAGTAAGAAAATACACCCAATGTATAAACAGTTGTATACTTTCAGTATTTTGAGTGTGTTTTGTCAGCATTCCTAATTTTTCTATAATGAACATGTGTAATTTTTAAGTGAGAAAAGTAAACTCAAATAATTCAGCATATACTGGATGTTATATGCTTTAACACAGCCACATAAAAATTCACAACAAAAGTTAGAAAGAAAATAAATCCAAGTGTTAGCAGTATTTATCTTTAAGATATAAAAATATAGGAAGGGCTGCCTGGGTGGCTTAGTCGGTTGGGTGACTTTGGCTCAGGTCATGGTCTCACAGCTCGTGAGTTCAAGTCCCATGTCAGGCTCTGGAGCCTGCTTCAGATTCTGTCTCCCTCTCTCTCTGCCCCTCACCCACTCATGCTCTGTCTCTCAGTCTCTCAAAAATAAATAAATGTTAAAACAATTTTTAAGATGTAGAAATACGGGTAAATTTTTTTTCTTTGTTTTTGTAATATATTTTTATTTTCTGAAGTTTATTTATTTATTTTGAGGTGGGGCATGAGCAGGGAGAGAGAATCTCAAGCAAGCTCTGTGCTGTGAGCGCAGAACCCAATGTGAGGCTTAAACTCACAAATCGTGAAGTCATGACCTAAGCTGAGATCAAGAGTCAGACACTTAACCAACTGAGCCACACAGATGCCCCTGTTTTTGCAATATTTTAGATATTTTGACAATAATCATGTTTTAGATCTATAAGGGATTAAATGAAAGAAACATGAAAGCATTTTAATAGTGATTTATATTTCTTTGAGGAGTAACAATATAAAGAATTTCATTGAGGAGTGTTATGAGCCAATAATAAAAATCATACAATAACAACAAGAAGTATTATTTATATAAAGGGTATTATGTGCCAACTATTACCTAAACATTTAAATTCTTCATCTTATTTAGCTCTAAAACGACCTTAGGAGATCTATTACTGTTCGGATAAACCATTTTACAGAAGAGAACACTAAAAGATTGTCTAACAGCTGACAAAGAGGGAGGCCTGTATTTTAGATCAAAATCTCCAAAATGGAATATATGGGAAAGGCTCTGTCCCACCCAGGTCAGGACCTGTTCACCACAACCACGTTAATGTCTAGAGGAGAAGTGCTCCCCGCCAACCTAGATGTCCCCCAACCCATGAATATCTAACTTCTACACTTACACATGGCCTTTACCTGTACCTACCTCCCATGTGAATCATCTGCATACTCAGCAACCTAGATGAGCCCTCTCAATCAGTGTTTGCATAATGTTCTCATGAGGAGGGGAGAGGGGAAAAAAGGGGAGAAGACGAAAATGAAAGAGGAAGAGAGAGGAGAAAGAGGGAGTGCCCAGGACACCAGTGCAGTCAGCAGGCTTTCTTGACCCCCTGTTCAATCTATGATGTCTTATCTCAGCTCCTTGGACCCCTTCTTTGTAGCCCTTCTCAACCTTGTAAGTCTGCATTTATTTGTGAGATTACATTTAAATCACCTGTCTTTCTGACTTGATTGTCAGCATCATCATGGCCCAAATCCTGTCTTTTTTACCTGTACCTTGCTTTGTCCAGCACAGTCCCAGTTTATGCCTATTTTTCTGGCATATCTACTATTAGTGCCCTTTAACTCTCCAACAGATCTGGTTTGGAGAATAAATTGTATAATAACCCGTTTTGAGTTTAATTGTATCTTCACCACATAGCGTACTTAGCACATTCTGAGACCTTTCTACATAGCTGTTGAATGAATGAATATGAATGAATGAATGAATGAATACCCCATTACTCAAGTTCCAATTTCTCACTTTTCCCAATGCTAAGCAAGAGTTTCTCTTGGTAGGTTTTGTTCATGATGTTGAATTCAAGTGAGACATCTAGTTCTCTTGTCACTTTTATGTAGGTCAGGGCTCACCCCAGGGAGGCAGGCAATCTCTCACTTATGGGTCTAGGTATTCACTATAGGAATTTGATCTGATACAACTGTGAAGGGAGCTGGGAAGTGACGGTCCAAGAGGGGAGTGGATGATGAAGGGGGTTACCATCTAGTTATCTGTGAAGCCACTGTCGAGCCACCGCAGGGGTCTTATAGAGGGGGAGCTCATGGCCAGGCAGTGGGAGTCACAAGAACTTGCAGAGCATAGTCGCTAAGTTTTTATTCCTGCCTTCCAAAGCTCACTTCAATTCATCTTTGGTCAAATGCAACTCAAGACTGTACAGAGAATGCAGCGTGGGAAACATGGTTTTTGCCTAACCAACTTGACATAGCACAAGACGGCAGACTTTTCTCCCAGCACACCTGCACTATTCTTTTTATCTGTGGCATTTTCCTCTCTAGTGGTATCCCACAGACTTTGCAAATGACCCTGTGTTCTGTTCCTGGGAGGAAATGCTCAGGGTGGTTTGCCCCAATTCTGAGTTTTCCTCTGAAAGATGAAGAAATATTTCTTCAAGTCCCTTGTGTTCCCAAAGTCCTTTGTGCCACATTATTATTGTTTTAACTTGCAAGGCTCAATTGAGGAAAGTACTGAGCCTTAGGGGAGCAACACTTTTCCTAGAAAAAACACAAAACCCTTCCACATATGATGGTGGAGCCATATTAAGCTTATACCTTGGCTTCTATTTGTTTACGCAAGGCTCCCTGGTGAATAATCACCATGTATAATATAGCTTTTATCAGCAAGGAGGGGAAAATACCTGATTTTTAAGATCAGCTGCTAAGTGAACTCAAACCACATGGCAACTTTGATTAAAGGTGATCCCAGTTCTATTCGAAGCTGCCATGTCTCAGAAAATCAGATCATAAAGAATGTCCACAGCACTACGCTGGCTAGGCTGCCATATATCAAGCTAGAACTGGTAGGAGAAACCCAGACCCAAGACCAGTAGGCAAACCTGGGAGTAAGAGTCAGTTAACACAGCACTATTGTCAACTTGATGGGCAAGTGTCTGACCATGAATTCATATTCAGAATCGCAGAAGCAAGGAAACCACAAAGATCAAGTAAGAAATAATAAGATACCTAATATAGGGGTATAACTTAGAATTCAGACGATATATAGGGCTACAATTTAGGCATAACAGTCTAGATTTATTTTGTGTTGATATTGTCATTCAGCCCTACAGACTGCTGTTCTGATTTTGGTCCCTCTCTTTCTCTCACTCGCTCTTGCTCTCTCTCCCTCTTCCTCCCTCCCTCCCTCTCTTTCACACACACACATACATGGACACACACACACACGCACGCACTTACCACCATTTAAGTGCCTGTGCAAAGTCTCACAATAGGGTAAGATATTCAACAAAACCAGACAAAACCAGGAATCAGCCAAACTACATGCTGGTAACCTACAAAAGCCATTGAGAGCCCTAACTTTATGAGGCCATTGATGACACTTTGATTTACTGTGTTGCACCTGTTTGTATCACTGAGTGGCAGCCATTTTGACTGTGTAAACTGACAAGTTCACACTTGGTTACCCCAAATTACCCAAATTGGTGACTGTATTTACAAATGCAGAAATTCACAATGTGAGAGATAGACTGTGACAGTGTCAGGATCATGGCACTTAGCTCCTGTTCTATATATTCCTGTCCTCTGTCTCACCAAGGAATTGTACCCACTCTTCCCTCGTGGCCTTTGTTATCATACATTATGATAATCTATGTCACATTGGTGTCCAATCAGACATAAAACTGCTTTAGTTCAGAATTTGCATTAGAATTGTCTTTTTATCATAGGCACTCAGTTAAGTGTGTCTAAATAAATCAAACAATATTACGACCTTAACATTACTCAAAATTTAATTTGATTGTTGTTCTTGTCATTTATATTGTTTTCCCTGTTTTTTACTGTTTTCTTATATTTACTGCCTGTTTTCAATAATAGAGTACTTGAGGATAACAATGTTTTCTGTTAATTTGCAAAAGAGTCACTGGGCTGCCAATGAGGGCTTAGATGTTTGTTACTGAGGAAAAAATAGTATCATTGATTTAGACAGAAATAGGTTCATCACTTTACTCTGCCATTTATTAAGAGTATGGCTCTGGACAGTGTCTTCATTTGCAAAGTGTGGGTGATAATACTCATCTCTTAGAGAAAAATTAGATGTATGTAAAAAAAAACTTAGCAAATATTTCATGCTCAATACATGAGGATTTTAGGTATTTTTCTAAATTTCAGAATCAAAAAAAATTTTTTTTAAATTATTAAACCCTGCAATTTGGAGTAAATGTACTAAAAAGCATCATGGGGCACTTTATACTCTGAGATCTAAAATATTACGTTGAATAGGTTCCAAGAAGCAAGTGATGCTTGAGTTAGGTAGATTTCTAACTCTCTAATGATGACATTAGACAGACATGCCCTCTCATATGACCCAAGGATGTCTGTGGCCGAGAGCAAACAGAGCCCACCCCAGGGTGTCTGAGTACTCTGATGCAAGAGGAAATGGAGATTGTGACTTTCCATCCGCCCTTAGCCTTACATCCACATTTACCACCACCCTCCTCAAATGCATGCTCCAGCTTCCTGTGCACACATCTCAGAGAGATGAATAGAGTAAATGCCATTTTTATTGAGTGTCCAGGAAACCAAGCATCCAAGGTGTGTGACTACTACCACAAGACAATGAATTTTCAGAGGAAAGCTACAAGTCTTAATTCCCATGTCATCCATCAGCTCTGGTGCTCCTGCAGATATGGGACTGCTGGAAACTGGAAAAAAGATGTCCAGAATGAGGCTTATTGAACTTCAGTTGCTGTACCTTCTGTGATCTAACTCTCCCTATCACCATTTTTTTCTGTGTGGGATCATGATAGCAACAAAGGATATAAAATAGAAAAGGATGTCCCCACTAGGTAAAGCATTGTGCCTCACAGACATGATTATTTTTCCGAAGACACCTCCCCATCAAGAATCTTTGGATCATCCTTTACTGCTTCTTTTCTGTAATAGTTGTGTGATGTGTCAACTTGGCTAGGTTGAACTACAGTCTCCAGAATTCCTTTCCAATATGTTTGTGGTATGCACCGTCTACAAGAGGTATCTCTTCTAAGAGCTGGAGGATGGGTAAAAGGCAACAGCCAGTTTGTAGCATACTCACACCTTCTCTTTGACATTGAATCAAACACTGTTACAGGTGCTTCTGTAAGAGATTTTTCACGTGTAATTAAAGCCCTTAATCAACTGACTTTATTTTAATCAAGATGCTGGGTGGGGTCTGGCTTTACCAGTTGCAAGTCTTAAAGAGAAATTAGAACTTTCCTCAGCCCAGTGGCTCCACACAGAAGCTGAGTCTGTAATTTTTCCCTCTTCTCCCTGGATTTTCCTTCTTAACTGCTAGTCTGTGACCAACAAGCTTTAGTTCAAGCCTGTGAGGTTCCAGCCTGTTCATAATCTTCCCTCTCTGCCTGCCTGTGGTCTTCAGGCTTACTTCATTAGCCATGCAATTGTAAAACCAATTCCAAATAACACATCCATCTGTGAAAACCACATATCCTACTAGTTCTGCTTCTCTAGACACGTAAACCCCCTCTCAACCCTATCGTCCATTTAGTCACTCACTCGGTTCTGTCAATTCCTTGGTCTAAGTAGTACCTTTATATTGCTGAAGATGACACTGCCACCTGGGAAATCCAGTTCCAGCTTCTCACTTCTCCCAGGACTAATGGAGAACAACTTATTTCTATTCTTCCCCACACCACAAGCCAAGTCCATAATACTATCAGCTCTCACTACAACAACAAGATAGTTTCATGACCTGCTACTCAGGAAGCCATTCTTATTCAGCCTACTTTCTCCGCTGAAGACAGGGAAAACTTCCATAAATATAAACCTGAATATATCAGCATCCACTCAAAACCTTTCTGTGGTTTCCCAGTGGGTAAAGTATCAGATCCTTGTCATGCCCTAAAAGTTTCTGCAGTACCTGGCTTCTCCTCATGACTCCAGTGTCTCTTCATGCCACAGTCTACCTTTCCACTGCTCTCCAGTGGCCTGAAATGTTCTTCCAACATTTCTTACCTGGTAGGCAGAATGCTATTCCAAAGATGTCCACATCCTAATCACCAGAACCTCTGAGTTTGTTGTTATACAGCGAGGTGGAATTAAGTTTGCTAATCAGCTGACCTTCAGGTGAGATGATTATCTTGGATTATCTGGGTGGGCCCAGTGTTATCATACAATCCTTATTAGTGAAGGGGGAAGCAGGAGAGTCAAAGTTTGAGAGATATTTGAAAATGCTACACTGCCAGCTTTTTTTTTTTCCTTTTTTTTAAAATTTATTTTTGAGAGACAGAGAGAGACAGCGAGAACAGGGGAGGGTCAGAGAAAGAGGGAGACACAGAATCCAAAGCAGGCTCCAGGCTCTGAGCTCACTGCCAGCTTTTAAGATAGAGGAAGGGACGATGATTGAAGAAATGAGGATTTTTCTATTTTTGCTGAAAAAGGAAAGGAAATGCATTCTTTCACTGAGTTTCCAGAAGGAACACAACTTGACTAACATTTTGATTTTTGCCCAATGAGATCCATTTTGGACAGAGATCCATTCTGACCTCCAAAATCATAGGATAATAAATTTTTATGTTTTAAGTCACCAAGTTAGTTAGAGCAGCAAAAGAAAACTGATATGCCCACTATTGGGAATTCACACAACAGTAGAATTTTGCAAGTGATGAAAAATGCTATCAACCTTTAATTTTATAAATCAAAATAATTACTATGTACTATACTCTTATTTTCATTACTGAAAGGACTTCTTAACTTTTTGTTTTGAAATAACCAAACTTACAAACAACCAACAGCTACAATACAAAAAACTTCCATTTACACTTTATTCAGATTCACTAATTTTTAATATTTTGCTACATTGTTTATCATTCTTTCTGTGTTTCATTCTTTCTTAACATTTGTTTACCAGTCTTTCTTTTTCTCTTTTACTGTCTCCTTCTGCATACACATGCACAAGTGCAAATAGTTATCATTAAGAGAGACAATTTTAACACAAAAAATTAGGAGGGACACATCTCAGAATAAAGCAAAATCTCTCATATTTAATAACTTCATAATAGGTCCTTACATTTTTCTTGTTTTGTTGTGGTAAAATTCATCATCGGGCAGTACTCATTCACAGACAAGCATATGGAAATTATAGTAACTCTTCTTTATGTATCTTTACTCATACTTTTAAATTTAAACTTCATTTTCAGGAAGGCCTTATACCCTCACACTAGAGTTGATTCCTCAATTTGTGTTCCTTTCGAAATCTGAACTTCTTAGTGCCCTCCTGACATTTGCATACTGTCCACCATCCTCTCATCTGTTAGCTCCTTGAGGACAAGAATTATAGTGCCATCTACCTCCTTATACACACAATGTATAAAAATGTAATTTTGTGACACAAACAACTGAAAGGGGTAGGGAAAGAACTGTAAGGAACAGAGATTTTAGGCTTTCTGTGTATTATGGAAGATAAGCTAGTATAATTTCAAATTATAGTGTTATAACTTTAGAATGTTAAATACAATCTCCATGATAATTGTAAAGAAAATAGCTATAGCATATACACAAAAGGAAATGAGCAAAGAATTTAAATGTTTCACTGAAAAACATCAACATAAAAGAAGACAGTAAAATAGTAAATGAGGAACAAAAAAAAAAGCTATAAGACATGTGGAAAACAAATAGTAAAATGGCAGAAGTCCTTCCTTTTGGTAATTATATTAAATGTAATTGGATTAAATTCTCCAATCAAAAGACAGAGATTGAAGAATGGGTACAAAAACATGATCCAACAACATGCTACCTACCAGAGGTTCACTCTAAATCCAAAGACACAAATAGTTTGAAAGTGAAAGGATGGGATAAGATATTCCATGCAATAGTAACCAAAAGAGAATAAGGGTGGCTATACTATAAGACAAAATAGACCTTAAATGTTAAAAGTTTACAACAGAAAAGGGACAATACTATATACTAAAGAAGGTTCAGTACAATGAGAAGATAATAAAATTATCTGGAATTTACATACAAATTCCAGACCATCAAAATATATGAAGCAAATCTAACAGAACTGAAGGAAGACATAGATAGGTTGTTTATAAGAATAGAGACTACCAAACCCCATGTTGAATGAGGTAGGACGAACAGACAGAAGGTAAGTAAGGAAACAGAGGACTTGAGCAACATAATGCATCAACTAGATCTAACAGACATAAACATACTCTACCCAATAACAGCATACACATTTCTCTCAAGTGCTCATGGGATATTTTTCAAGAAATTAGAAACCTTTGGTATAAATGTAAAATGGTATAGGCACTGTGGAAAACAGTAAAGAATTTTCTCAAAAAATTAAAAATAGAATTACTGTATGATCTAGAAATTCCTTTTGAAATTAGGGTCTCAAAGAGATATTTGTACATCTATGTTCATAGCAGCATTACTTATAGCAGCTAAAACATGGAAGCAATCCAAGTGGTCATAAATAAATAAGTAGATAAGTAAAATGTTATATATATGTGTGTATATATATATATATAATATGCATATATATATATAGAATATATAGTCAAAAAGTAGAATACAGTAGAATATTAGTCAAAAAGAAGAAGGAAATTGTAACACATGCTACAATACAGATGAAACTTGAGGATGTTATGCTAAGTGAAATAAGCCAGTCACAAAAAGATAAATGCTACAGGATTCCTCTTACAAGAAGTACTTAGAATAGTCAAAATCATAGATATCAAAAGTGAACAGGAGGTTGCCAGGTCTATGGGGAAGGGGTGTTATTTTTAATCGGTATAGATTTCCACTTAGCAACATAAAAAGCATTCTGAAGATGGACGGTGGTGATGGAGGCACAACAATATGAATGTACTTAGTAAGCACTGAACTGTACACTCAAAAAAGATGATAAATTTTGTATAATGTGTATTTTACTACAATAAAAATGTTAAGTAAACAAAACTTTATAATCAAATAGTAAAGTGTACTATCAAAGAGAGACTCTCCTTCCAAATCTAACCTTATCCTATTTTCTAGGTGAGGCTAATGAGCAGCCAAAACCACAATGACGTATCTGCCGTAGCACAACATAATTTACTTCATCAGAAGCTTTAGACAAAGACATCATTGAAAACATAGGCTTCCAATTTGTCCCTTTATAGAATTTAATGGTTAAACTTTTCTGAGGTATCTTTGCCTGTATGTGGCTAATTTCTAACCCACCACAGATACCTAATTATATTCTTCCCAGCAAGCATCCTACCAACCTGTGTATAATAAGAAATTGTTAAAGACATGAGTGAATATATTAATTTTCAGAAATAAAAATACATAAACAGGCTTTAAAAGACCATATGCTACTTTTCTTTAGTTTCCAAACCACAATGGATACACTTGGAATGATTGTTTTAAGTATCCTGTGATAAGTGAAATCCAAGAAGTTTCTGTAAATGATACATTTATAGTGGAAAAATAATTTCACTCATTTGTTGTCTTATCCTAGGTTTTTTTTCCCGTATATATAAATATGGGAAATACACACATATATGTATTTTGGATGAAACAAAAGAAACAGGAAGCATTTTTGCAATGTTTACAAAGCAAAAAAAGAAATGTTATGATTCTGTAAATAAAGAATGTTTTTACAGTATTTAAGATTTGGCAAGACATCCGGTGTGTATGTTATCAAGGGCATTAGAAGCAAATAACTAAATTCTGCTCTCAGCTCCTTACTATGCTACCATATGGACATCTTTTTTTTCTCTCTCTTACTGTATCCTTTACTGAATTGGGAAAGACAAAATCATATTAAAAATGATTATGTAAACTGCTTCTACCAACTCTTAGGTAGCCTAATATTATGTTCTGTTTTTAGTGCATCGACTCAGTTCCTGATCTCAGCTCCCTTAAGTAGATTTCCATGCATTGGCCTGAATCTTGTGTAGAAATTAGAGTTGTAAAAAAGTAAGGATCTGGAAGACTTGATATTGTTAAAATGTCAATTCACTTCAAATTGACCTATGCAAACACAGTGAAAACCCAAGCAGGTTGCTTGGTAGATCCTTACATGATGCTGTCTCCTTGAACTGAGTTGTGTACTAGCAGCACCTTCTGGGCATGTAAGGAAGAGGAACTATAATAACCAAAGTGATTTTGAAAAAGAACACAGTTGGAACACTCTCACTACACAATTTCCATCATGAGAGACTCAAATACTGAAAACAAACTGAGGACTGAAGAGGGATGGGGGAAGGGGAAGGTGTGTGATGGTCATGAAGGAGGGCACTTGTGGGGAAGAGCACTGGGTGTTATATGAAAACCAACTTGGTAATAAACTATTTAATTAAAAAATACTTAATATAAAACCACATTAATCAAGATAGCATGGTATCAGTAAAAGCACTGAAGACGTTTAGAATCAGTGGCATCCCAGTAATAATAAACTTTCCTAGAGCCCAGATTTTGTTTCTAAATGTCATTTTCCAGTCAAAGAAACCTGAACTCCTTGTAGATGTAGTTGATTCCAAAGGTGGAGCAGAAAAAAAATATGAACCTGGAGGGTCTTGCATACTAGAAAGTAAGGAAGTGCTGAAACAAGGATGGACACATGTCAAGAAAAGCCAACCTCAAAGAGTTTCCAACATTCAAAGCTGGAAAATTGAGTAACAAAATAAAAATGACAGATTAGATTGTAACAAACAGAATGCAATAAACAACCATGAGTCTATAATGACATAAAAAATAATTGAATAAATAAATAAATGAGACAGGAAAGCAATTCCAATTAATAAATGTAAGAGATAAGACAAAAATAGAAAATACCATTAGAACCACCAGTAAAAGTTGTTACAGACAAGTTCTACCCAGAAATGCTAAAACTTTCAGGAAAAAGACAATAGTTGCCTAATTTCATAATATTTCCCCTCAAGATATTAGTTATAAAAGGAGAAGTAGTAATTTTTAAAATTTATTTATTTTTGAAAGAGAGAAAGAGACAGACAGCCATAACATGCATGGGGGAGGAGCAGAGAGAGAGGCACACAGAATTCCAAGCAAGCTCCAGGCTCACAGCTGTCAGCACAGAGCCTGAGGTAGGGCTCGAACCCACGAACGTAAGATCATAACCTGAGCCAAAGTCGGAGGCTTAACTGACTGAGCTACTCAGACACCCCATCTCAGTGACATTCTTGACAAACACCTACAAACTTAATCTTTTCATGAAAAATGTTAGACAAATCTGAATTGTAGGATATTCTGCAAAATATGTGTACAATATGCTTCAAAAGCGTCAGGGTCCAGGAAGGCAGAGAGAGAGAGAGAGCGTGCTACCCCTCAATAAAATTCCTCCAACTACAATAATGCAGTCTAAAAAAGTAGCCCCCATGGTGAGCCACTGTGACTATTCACTGGATTTAAGAATAAAGAAAATTAAGGTTGTGTGAACAGAAGATAATAAATTAATGCTTCAGAAGGTGCTGCTAATACACAACTCAGTCCAAGGAGACAGCATCATGTAACAAAAATAGTTTCACACTTCACAAGCCATTGAACTTCTCTCTGTTCTCACTGGTCTCCGAATCTGTTCCTCCTCTTCTGTTCCCATCTGTCCCATTTTCCCTCTTCTCCCTCCTTCACCCAACCTTCTGTGCTATGTTAATACATAGTATGGAACTGAAGTATATTTTTAAGTGACTGATATTATCAAGTTTTATAGCTTGTCTACCCAAGCTCTTCAAAACTTCCTTTCAAAATAAAAAGCTAAAGCTGTATTAAGATGATCATTCTTCATGTAAACCTTAAATTGATATAGTATGTGTGAAGTTATGGGCTCTTGATAGAAAATGTTTTCCAATCTCTGGCAAAGAGCTTAGAAGTCCATTCAGAATGATGCTGTCAGAATATATATTCATGAGATACTCTGAAATCGACAAAACGAAAAGAGCACACAAAGACTTCATTCTTTAACATTATAAATCACCCCAGTTTTGACATTCTTATTCATAATCATGCTGCAATTAAACACAATATATAGATGGCTAGCTGAAATAGCATAAGTAATTTTAAAATCTGATGGTTCTTTTTTCATAGAAAAGCATAATTCTTACTTGCAAAAGAGAGTTAAGCCAAATTCTCTTACATTCCATTCTCAATCACTACTCTTTCTTCAGAAAAACAAATTATATTGAGTGATAATATGGCACAAATTAGACAGAGGAGAGGTGTCCCTGGGTAGCTACCCTATAATTTAAACCAAAATTAACTTCAAGTGGGACTCAGGCACTTTCAGAATCTGGCTGTCATCCTAAATGCCTTCACTGAGGGATGCAAAATGCTATTGCTCCCCTCCCTCCGCTTTGCTTCTGATTTCCTAAGTTGAATTACCTCTAACTTAGCTCTGAAAGAGTGTGATCAAAAAAGATCCCAAAGATCAAGGCGGATATGAATCAATGTTCCAAGAGTGAAATCAATATAACATTTGTCAAATGTGTTAGTATTAGGTTTCCTCAATCTACCCTTTCTTCGTTCTCCAATCCTGCTTACATCTGGCGCTGGATGAAGTAAATGCCAAGTCCAGGAAAAGAGAATGGACTCCAGGTGTGTGTAAGGATGGGTGTGCTGGATGCATGGGTTGGGGGAGTAAGGACTTCACTACAGGGAAAGAATTCTGTATTTAGAATAGCATGCTGACTGAAACAGCCCAGGTATGTGCAGAGCTCCCAACCGCATCTTTACTATGACATCACCAAGATAACTAGACATTTGAGGAAACCTGAAACATGAAACAGAAGGATCAAGATACAAAAATTTGAGCTATAACAAACAGAGACAATTTTGGGTACCCAAAGGACATTTATTAAATTCTTCAATGAGTCCCTCAGAGAAATATGAGAAAAATTTTGCACTCATAAAACAAGAATAGGGGAGCTTTAACAAATTAAAACCATGATTGTTCAGATTTCTAAAAGTTTAATAAGTGGGTTGTAAAATACATTGAAGGAAATCTACAAGAACAAAAAAAGAAATAGAGGCCATAATTATGGTAAATACAAGAAGGGACATAGAGATTATTAAACCAAGCATTCTCTAGCAAACATTATAAATGCCTACTCAACATCCATTCTCCATTTCAACCTTATTAATATTTGGTTTAAAGGGGACTATCAATGGCTTCTCCCTTTCTTCTTCACTCTTCTCTCCACTTCCTGACTGGACCAAAGGAAAGATACCTGAAGAAAAAGCAACCACCTTGGGAGGATGAGTGTGAGTGGTACCTGCTAAAGATGATGGCTCAGGAAAACAGGATGACCCTGGGTCTTTCTGGCATTGTGGAATTGCCCTACCAGATCTAGACTTCTTACCTCTAGATTTCTTCTTATGTGAAAATTCAAAATTATATTTTTTGAATAAAGCCTCAGTTGGATTTCTGTTTACCTAGCAATAGAGATATTATCTAATAATATAACATTAAGATATCATTTATTATTAATTAACAACATAATGTTATTTGTTTATAATATCCAGATAATATCTGAATAAATGCTATTGAATCCAACATCCATCTAGTGGAAAAAAATGAGTAAAGATGAAAGAAGAGGGAAAGAAAATACAAGAGAGGGATTTTCAAAGAAATTTAAAAAACAAAATTCAAAAAATTGTAGGGATACAAGTGTCTTACATTTGGAAAAGTTTTCCAAGTGCTGGAATAATTAATGGAAAATGTCCACATTTTATAAAACAAAGATAAAGAGATTATCTTCAAAGTCTCTGAGAGAAAAAATAAGTAATATATATAAGATATAAAAATAAAGTTGAAGAAAAATTTAAGCTGCAATACTTTTTATTAAAAGATTTATTATTTTTAAGTAATCTCTATGTCCAATATGAGCTCAAATTCATAACCCCAAGATCAAGAGTTGCATTCTCTACCCACTGAGCCAGCCCTCTTAAGCTGGAATTCTTAACTAGAGTGTCTAATAAAACATTTTTAGACATGAATGGATTCAGAAAGATTAATCCACACAGCCTTTCTTATAAATTGGGTCAGGATGTACTTCAGAGATGTAAACCAAGAAAGATCACATGGGATCCAGCAAATGCTCATTAAACCCAAAAGAAGTAGTGAAAACAGTATGAGGATTATTGTTCTTTCTTTCTTTTTTCTTTTCTTACTTATTTATTTATTTTTATATAGTTCATTGTCAAGTTGGTTTCCATATAACACCCAGTGCTCTTCCTCACAAGTGCCCTCCTTCATAACCATCACCCCCTTCACCTTTCCCCCTCCCCCTTTAGACCTCAGTTTGTTTTCAGTATTTAAGAGTCTCTCTGATTTGCCTCCCTCCCTCTGCCTAACTCTTTTTCCCCCTTCCCCTCCCCATGGTCCTCTATTAGGTTTCTCCTGTTAGACCTCTGAGTGCAAACATATGGTATCTGTTCTTCTCCACCTGACTTATTTTGCTTAGCATGACACCCTCGAGGTCCATCCATGTTGCTATGAATAGCCAGATTTCATTATTTCTCATTGCCATGTAATGCTCCATTGTGTATATATACCACATCTTCTTGATCCATTCATCAGTTGATGAACATTTAGGCTCTTTCCATGATTTGGCTATTGTTGAAAGTGCCGTTATGAACATTGGGGTACATGTGCCTCTATGCATCAGCACTTCCATCCTTGGGTAAATCCCCAGGAGTGCCATTGCTGGGTCATAGGGGAGTTCTACTGATAGTTTTTTGAGGAACCTCCACACAATTTTCCAGAGCAGCTGTACCAGTTTACATTCCTACCAACAGTGAAGGAAGGTGCCCGTTTCTCCACATCCTCACCAGCATCTATAGTCTCTTGTTTTTTTTTTCATTTTAGCCCCTCTGGCGTGAGGTGGTATCTCTAGTATAGTTTTGATTTGTATTTGCCTGATGATGAGTGATGCTGAGCATCGTTTCATGTGTTTGTTGGCCATCTGGATGTCTTCTTTGGAGAAGTGTCTATTCATGTCTTCTGCCCATTTCTTCACTGGATTATTTGTTTTTTGAGTGTGGAGTTTGGTGAATTTCTTGTAGATTTTGGATACTAGCCCTTTATCTGATGTGTCATTTGCAACTACCTTTTCCTATTCCATCCGTTGTCTATTAGGTTTTTTTTTAATTGTTTCCTTTGTAGTGCAGAAGCTTTTTATCTTGATGAGGTCCCAATAGTTCATTTTTGTTCTTGATTCCCTTGCCTTTGGGGATGTGTCGAGTAGGAAATTGCAGCGGCTGAGGTCAAGGAGACTGTTTCCTACTTTCTCCTCATGGATTTTGATGGTTTCCTGTCTCAAATTCAGGTCCTTCATTCATTTTGAGTTTATTTTTGTGTATGGTATAAGAAAGTGGTCTAGTTTCATTCTTCTGCATATTGCTGTCCACTTCTCCCAGCACCACCTGTTAAAGAGGCTGTCTTTTTTCCATTAGATACTCTTTCCTGCTTTGTCAAAGATTAATTGGCCTACATTGTGGATCCAGTTTTGGGTTCTCTATTCTATTTCATTGGTCTATGAGTCTGTTTTTGTGCCAATACCATAATGTCTTGATAATAACAGCTTTGTAGTAGAGGCTAAAGTCTGGGATTGTGATGCCTCCTGTTTTGGTTTTCTTCTTCAATATTACTTTTGCTATTCGGGTTTTTTTTTTGTGGTTCCATACGAATTTTGGGATAGTTTGTTCTAGCTTTGTGAAGAAAGATGGTGCAATTTTGATTGAGATTGCATTGAATGTGTAGATTGCTTTCGGTAATAATGACATTTTAACAATGTTTATTTTTTTGATCCATGAGCATGGAATGTTTTTCCATTTCTTTGTGTCTTCTTCAATTTCTTTTATAAGTTTTCTATAGTTTTCATTGTACAGGCCTTTTACATCTTTGGTTAGGTTTATTACTAGGTATTTTATGGGGTTTTGTGCAATTGTAAATGGGATCAGTTTCTTGATTTCTCTTTCTGCTGCTTCATTATTAGTGTATAAAATGCAACCAGTTTTTGTACATTGATTTTGTACCCTGGGACTTTGCTGAATTCATGGATCAGTTTTAGCAGGCTTCTGGTGGAGTCGGTTGGCTTTTCCATGTAACGTATCATATCATCTGTGAAAAGTGAAAGTTTGACTTTATCTTTGCCAATTCTGATGCCTTTTATTTCCTTTTGTTGTCTAATTGCTGATGCTAGGACTTCCAGCACTATGTTAAACAACAGTGGTGAGAGTGGACATCCCTGTCGTGTGCCTGATCTCAGAGGGAAAGCTCTCAGTTTTTCCCCATTGAGGATGATATTAGCTGTGCACTTTTCATAAATGGCTTTTATAATGTTTAAGTAAGTTCCTACTATCCTGACGTTCTCAAAGGTTTTTATTAAGAAAGGATGCTGTATTTTGTCAAATGCTTTTTCTGCATCTATCGACAGGATCATATGGTTTTTATCTTTTCTTTTGTTAATGTAATGGATCACATTGATGGATTTGTGAATATTGAACCAGCCTCGTAACACAGGAATTAATTCCACTTGATCATGGTGGATAATTCTTTTTATATGCTGTTGAATTCGATTTGCTAGTATCTTGTTTAGTATTTTTGCACCTGTATTCATTAAGAATATTGACCTGTAGTTCTCTTTTTTTTTTGTTGGGTCTCCGTCAGGTTTGGGAATCAAAGTGATGCTGGCTTTGTAGAATGAGTTCAGAAGTTTTCCTTCTATTTCTATGTTTGAAGTAACTTGAGAAGAATGGGTATTAACTCTGCTTTATTTTTTTTAATTTTTTAATGTTTTTACTTATTTTTGAGAGAGAGAGAGCGAGCACGCGCATGAGCAGGGGAGGGTCAGAGAGAGAAGGAATCACAGGAACTGAAGACAGGCTCCAGGCTCTGAGCTAGCGGTCAGCACAGAGCCTGAAGCAGGGCTCGAACCCACGAACCGTGAGATCATGACCTGAGCCAAAGTTAGAAGCTTAACTGACTGAGCCACCCAGGTGCCCCTAACTCTGCTTCAAATGTCTGGTAGAAGTCCCCTGGGAAGCAATCTGACCCTGGACTCTTACTCACTGGGAGATTTTTGATAACTGACTCTATTTCTTCACTGGTTATGGGTCTGTTCACATTTTCTATCTCTTCCCATTTGAATTTTGTTAGTGCATGTGTGTTTAGGAATTTGTCCATTTCTTCTAGATTGTCTAATTTGTTGACATATAACTTTTCATAGTAATCTCTGATGATTGCTTGTATTTCTGAGGGATTGGTTATAATAGATCCATTTCATTCATGATTTTGTCTATTTGGGTGTTCTCTCTCTCTCTCTCTTTTTTTTTTTTTTTTTCCTGAGGAGCCTGGCTAGAGGTTTATCAATTTTGTTTATTTTTTCAAAAAACCAACTCTTGGTTTCATCAATCTGTTCTACTGGTTTTTGGGGAGGGAGATCTTATATTGTTTATTTCTGCCTTGATCTTTATTATTTCTTTTCTTCTGCTGGGTTATGGGTGCTCTTGCTGCTCCCCTTATAGCTCCTGTAGGTGCTCTGTTAGATTTTGAATTTGCACTTTTTCTAGTTTGTTGAAATAGGCCTGGATTGCAATATACTTTCCTCTTAGGACTGCCTTTGCTTTGTCCCAGAGAGTTTGGATTGTTGTATTTTCATTTTCATTTGTTTCCATATAATTAATTTCTTCTCTAATTGCTTGATTGGCCCAATCATTCTTTAGTAGGGTAGTTATTAACCTCCATGTTTTGGGATGTTTTCCAGACCAATCCTGTGATTGATTTCAAGTTTCATAGCATTGTGATCTGAAACTGTGCATGGTATAATATCAATTCGCTTATATTTATGGAGGCCTGTTTTATGCCCCAGTATGTGATCTACCTAGGAGAATGTGCCACATGCACTTGAGAAGAAGGTGAATTTCTTAGCTTCAGGATGCATAGTTCCAAATATATCTATAAATCCATCTGTTTCAATGTGTCATTCAGTTCCATTATTTCTTTAGTGATTTTCTGTCTGGTTGATCTATCCATTGCTGTAATTGGAGTATTAAAGTCCCCTGCAATTAGCACATTCCTATCAATAAGATGGTTTCTGTTTGTGATTAATTGTTTTATGTATTTGGGTGCTTCCAAATTTGGCACATAGATGTTTATAATCGTTAGCTCTTCCTGATGGAGATACCCTGTAATTATTATATAATGTCCTTCTTTATCTTTTGTTACTGCCTTTACTTTAAAGTCTAGCTTATCTAATATAAGTATGGCTACTCTGGCTTTCTTTTGACTTCCAGTCGCATGATAGATATTTCTCCATCCCCTTACTTTCAATCTGAAGGTGTCTTCAGGTGTAAAATGAGTCTCTTGTAGACAACAAAGAGATGCATTTTGGTTTTTTATCCATTCTGCTATCCTGTGTCATTTGATTGGAGCATTCAGTCCATTTACATTCAGTGTTAATATTGATAAATGTGGGTTTGAATTCATTGTGTTCTCTGTAGAGATCATGTTTGTAGTGGTGTCTCTGGTACCTTGTATTCCCTGTAACATTTCCCTCATAGACCCCCTCTTAGGATTTCTTGTAGGGCTGGTTTAGTGGTGATTAACTCTTTCAATTTTTGTTTATTCGGGACATCTTTATCTCTCCTTCTATTTTGAATGACAGGCAGGATTCTTGGCTGCATATTTTTTCTGTTCATCATGTTGAAGATTTCCTGCCATTCCTTTCTGGCCTGCCAAGTTTCATTAGATAGGTTAGTAACCACTCTGATAGGTTTCCTTTTGTATGTTAGGGCCCTTTTATCCCTAACTGCTTTCAGAATTCTCTCTTTATCTTTATATTTTGCCAGTTTCACTATGATATGTCATGCCAAAGGTTGATTCAAGTTACGTCTTAAGGGGGTTCTCTGTGCCTCTTGGATTTCAATATCTATTTCCTTCCCCAAATTCAGGAAGTTCTCGGTTATAATTTGATCAAGCACCCCTTCAGGACCTTTTCTCTTCCTTCTTGTTCAGGAATTCCTATGATACGAATATTGTTCCATTTGATTGTATCACTCAGCTCTCAAATTCTCCTTTCGTGCTCCTGTATCAATTTCTCTCTTTTTTTCTTGGCTTCTTTTGCTATAACTTTGTCTTCTAATTCACCTATTCTCCTCTCTGCCTCTTCAAACCGTGCAGTGGTCACCTTCATTTTATTATGCACCTCATTTATAGCCTTTTGTTACTCATCACAGCTATTTTGAAGGTTTCTAGTCTCTGTATCCATAGCTTCTCTAATACTTTTTTCAAGTCCAGTGATTAATTTTATGACAATTATTCTAAATTCTTGTTCAGTTATGTTGCTTATATCTGTTTTGAGCAGTTCTGTGACCTCTTCCTGGAATTTCTTTGGAGGAAAGTTCTGTTTTGTCATTTTGGCTAGCTTTCTGTCTCTTTTCAATTTTAAAAGCTTGTTATGCACTCTACACCTGTGAGTATTGCTATATTAAAGGAGACTCATTGACTGTCCAAGGCCTGTCCATTCAGGAAGTGTTCTTTTAATGGTGTCTCTTGGTTTCTTCTCTTGTTGTGCTTTTGATTATTTTATTTCCCTACTTAATGATATTTGGGACTCTTCACCATGTGCACATTGGTTTGTTTCTTGAGGTAGCCCTGAAAAGGAAAACAGGCAGACAAACACAGAGGGAACAAAAGCATGGAATCGCACAGGCAAATCAAACAATTAAGCAAACCAAAAGGGAAAAGAAATAAAGAAAAGAGAAGAAAAGGAAAAGGAAAAGAAAAGGGCAGGGGGTGGGGGGGAAACAAAAGACAATGGACAATCTAAAAGCGTATAACCAGCCAAGGGGAGAGATAAGAATGAAATAAGGGAAAATATATCTGGATGGCAAAAAACAAAGAAAGAAAAAAACAACAACATCAAAAAAGGAGGCTCTCCCATGTGGATGGGCATGGTTTGGTGTAGGTAGGTCTCAGGGGCTGCTCTCTGAAGCCCCGCCTTGGTGGCTGTGGAGAGAAGAATGGCAGCACCCCAAGCTCTGCTCCACCCAAACATTGCAAGCAACTCTTTTGAGTTCGATCTCCCTGTGCCTCGGGGAAACCAGGTTGCATTTTCCAAGTCCCGCCTGTTTCCAAATCCTAGTCTATGCACTTTAATGATAGTGTTGGAGATGAGATGTGCTCCTGCTGGCAGCCAGCTTCCTAGACGGCATCTGTAGGGGGAGGGGGCTATTTCTCATGGTGCTGCCTGAAATGATCACCACTGCTACCAAGCCCAAGGAAGAATTTGCCAGCTAAATGGGATGGATTTCTCTCCCTGTGCCCAGTGGTTATATATGGGGTGACAATATCTCTCTCCATCCCAGGGCAAGTTTTTTATCTCTTTTCTAGAGAGAGTTCTATGATGGTTTTCCATCTCTCTTTCTCTTCCCCTTGTCTCTCTGGGGCTCCACACACTCTCCTTGTGTTGGGCTGGGGTTCCCACCCTTCCACACCTCCGGGGACTGGCCTATTTTTTATTAGTTTTCCCAGTTCTCACTCACTCACTCACTCAAGCATCTTTGTGGTTGTCTTCCTTCTGGAGTCTGTTTTTTCCTCCCACTCTTGCAGATCAGAGTACTGTAGCTTCAGTCCTTCTCAGTTTGTTAGATGCGGGCAAAGATTACAGAGCTCCCTACTTCTCTGCCATCTTGCTCTTCTCTCAGGATTTTTGTTCTTTGATCCTGCTGCAGAGCTCTCAGTCTAGACTGAAGCACATGAACAAAAGGTAACTACAAACTCTGAGTAGAAGATAGTTTCCAAGATAGTTGTGGCCCAACTAGGAGATAATAAGTGCGAAGCAGAATAAAAAGTGAATGAGTTTTCAAAAAAATGTAATGGATTCTATATGACAGATTTTATGTATTTCACAGAAAGGTAGGACATTCTAGCAATATAGTAATGGCATATATTTTACACTTCATGTTTTGATATAATGAGATTTGGCATTAAAGACTAATTTTTAATGACTTGGGAAATGCTTACAATTCACTATTGTGCAAATAAGAGAATTGAATAGGATTCTTTTTTCTTAAATAGGTGATAATACTTGTCTTGGTCAGCTCAAGATGTTGTAATGAAATACTGTGAACTGGGGCTTAAACAACATACATTTATTTCTCGTAGTTCTGGATCATCTCAAAATCCTGGATGATTTGGTTTCTGGTGAGAGCCCTCTTCCTGGCTTGCAGTTACGTCCTCACTGTGCCCTCACATGGTTGACAGAGAGTGCTTTCGTTTCTCTTTTCTTTTAAGGACACCAATCCCATCATATGACCTCACCTAACCCTACTTATCTCCTCAAAATTCCACTTCCAAATACCCACACATTGGGAGTTAGGACTTCAATATAAGAACTTTGAAGGGACACAAACATTCCATAACAATGTGAAACATTTATTATTGATGTGTGTGAGATAATGTTTTTAAAACTTGTATTAATCTATTTAAATCTCCAAACCATACTGTGAAGTAGATGTTATTAATATTATAAGTATTTTTATTATAAATTAAGATTTTTGTTATCTGCTTTACAGTTGTTAAATGACTTTAAAACTAATGTGTACTGCTTTGTTTCAATTTTTAACATTTCTTCAGATAAATCAAATAGTTGGTCTCACATTTAGGTTATATGTTTGTTTTATACACAGAATTGTCTTAAAATTATTTTCATTTGAAACTTTTGATATTACATATTATTCAATATTTATTCAAACTTAATTTTAAAATTCAGCTGTTCTATGCCTTAAAATGTCAGAGTTAAATAATTTCTTGGCTCAAAGAGAAACTTAGACTTTTTTAAATAGCAAATTGAGAAATCAGTGAATTGGTGGCTTACTTTATTGGGAATAGATGAAATTCTTCAAAATGTCATAAGACTGGTATAATAAGTGGCTTGTGGAGATCCGATTGTATAGATCCACAGTACAAAGAAGGTAATTTTAGTCTATTTTAATTTATCTAAAATCCTGAATGAACTTTAACTTATATAACCACCAGTACATCCTACATGGATACATTTATTGAGCTATGATAAATTGTGGTGACCTTTGAGAATATTGGTGAAGCACTTCATGTATCAGGTAAGGGGAGAGAGTCCATCAAATAAGACAGTACTAAGGAACTGGCCAGAATCCAGATTTATCCTTCATGATGTTTCTGAGTTACTATTCCCCCCAAAGTCTCTTGAGCAAGGAAAGCAATTACTTCAGCATGGGGGAAAATCAAGAGTTAGCTTCTCTTCTACAGTTTAACCTTTATCTTTAGCCTCTTGCTCCTAGATTGGGCATCTTGGGAGCCATCTTGGGTTTCTGCCTATCAAGAAACTTGGCTAAGAATGCAAAAGTACTGACAGAGATAGTCTTTCAGATGCCCAACCCTTGGTGTAATCCCCAGGATTTGAGATGTGACATCTTACTCCCATGGTTAGATCATCTCATGTGGCACAAGTGACTTTATGAATGGAGATTATCCAGGTGGACCTAACCTAATCACCTGAACCTTTTAAATATGGGTGTAGAAGTCATCAACAGAAGTCTGATGAGAAAGATTTGATGTGCCCTTGTTGACTTGAACATGAATGGGGCCATGAAGCAAGGAATGTGGCAGCCTCTAGGAGCTGAGAGCTTAAGAAAATTCATAAAAATAAGGTGGATTTTTCCTTAGGACCTCCAGATAAGATCTCAAACTGCCAACACCTTGATTCTTACCACAGTGAACACTGAACACTTCTTTATATTGCAGAAGGTCTTGTTGTAGATGCCCAAAGAGCCAATCATTTACAATTTTATGTTCTGAGTAAAGCTAATTCAATTAATTTTTCTTACTGTCTTCCCATAATACACATGATAGGATTTGTTGTTTTCTTCCCATATTATTTTAATGTAAAAGTTTAAACACATGTCTCCATTTGGAACTGCTGGTATACAGGCCTAGCACTGGGATCAGCACTGTTCGGAAAGTGAGATCTTCCCTTAAGAAGTTTACTGTCTAGTTGAAAAAAACAACATATATACCCAAATAAGTATCATATGAGGAGAAAGTGGCATGTAATTAAAAATGAAAATAAATTCCTGGATTCTCAGATATAAATTAGATATGCATTTCAGAAAAAAGAACAATAATTTCTTGCTAGAATAACACAGCAGCTTTTATCAATAAGATAGTAAAAGGACCTTGGTCTGATGGGTAATTGAACTAAATAGTATTTTCCGTCATCTCAGTAAAGAGCCATGCTATCACTATCTGTTTCCAAAAATGTTGTCTTCTCACAGAGTGCCCTGGATTCAGTTCAATCCGTAAGTCTTCTTTGGAAATTAGTTACTATTCTGAAAGGAAAACATATGAGTTTTTAACCTCACAGAGTTTCTTGTATTAATCAATCATAGCAGAGTAAAGAGGGCTCGTTCCTTCCTTGTGGTGGGGCCCAGTCCTTCTGGGGTGAGGCAATGTGTCCATAGATCGGCTCCCTTACGCAGGCATTTCCCAGGCTGAGTGAGCAGCTCACTCTTAGCAGCCAGTCAAGGCACTTCACAGAGACCTGCATGTTTCCCTTACACATTTCACCAATCCCCTCCTGGAAATAAACTTTCTGGGCATATTGCTCCCAGTTGCTCATCCTTGGGAAGAAAATTAAATCTGCCTGCTATTATTCATTAGCGCCTCACCTGTGGAGAATTTTGTGGTTCATCAGTTCTCACTGGGGACTTCAGAGAACCTGGTCCCTAGGAAACAGGGAATAGATGACAAGGTGAATCATGTGGGGGAGGAGGAAGGAGGACTTAGGACCAGGTCTGGATTCTGGGACACTGATGAGCAAGAGTATATTGGGAGAGAGACAGTAGGAAGCTTCTCTGTGGGAGAAGAAACTATCAAGAAGAGGGTGCAGGAGGTAGCATCTCCAATCTAGATGGGGTTTTCTAGATGGGACCTTAGACAGGTGAGCAACAAAGGGTTATAAAGGTATTCAACTTCCCCCAACGCCATACAAGTGACAAATCTGGGGACATGAGCCAGAATTAATTTCTTTCTCTCTCATGCTTCCCTCTGATTCTTGTAGGCCCATCAAAGTAACATTTCCTTCTGAGATTGTAAGCTTCTGAATCATGAGAAAGGATTCAGTCTTACCTTATTTTCACTGGCAGCATTTAGCACATAGGAGGTGTTAATAGGTATTCATGGTGCAGAGTGTGCCTTTTCTTAATCAAGAGCATCTTAGTCTTGTTCATGCAACTCTCCAAAACCTGTCCTTCCAATGGTCACACACACACACACACACCCCTTTTGAACTGTTTCAGAAGAACCATCCCAAATCTGACCCTTTTTTTTGATACTGATCCTTTCTGCCTTTTTGACTGCCAGTGTATATTTTCTCTACATGAAAGTTAACAGAATTTGCATCAGTGGGCCCAAATTTACCTATGCACTAGAATACATTAAGGAACTTAAAAAAAAACTACAGATGCTGGAACTCTAGCCTACGGATTCATGTTTAATTGCTCTGGGATGAGGTTTAGGCATCAAGACACTTAAAAGGTTCTTTACTGATTTTAATGTACATCCAGGATTGAGTACCACTGATTTAATATTACTTTCCCACAGAGGAAACTCCATCCAAGACTAATGAAATCAGAATCTCTAGGAATGGGGCCAGGCAGCAGTATTTCTTAGGCTATCCCATGTGATCTCACTGTGTAGGCAGGATTGAGAATTTCTATCAAAACAATGGGTCTAGGACAGTAGTACATTCAAGAAACATCCAAGGAGATTTTTAAGATTATGAATCCAAGTAGCATCCTTGACCTAAATCAGTTTCCTTTTTTGCAACTCTTCCCACATCTGTCATGGCTGGCGATGGAGGGCGAGCAGCATTAACTAGAGCACACCACGTGTAACTTGCTGGAACTGCTCACGTGCAATGAAAGGTGGAGCTCCCTTCACATGCAACTGCTGCTGCTACAGACAAAGGAAAAAGGTCCCAAGAGAATCTCTGAAAAGGAGAATCTGGAGTGTTGACAAGCAGGATAGTGTCCTGCATATGGGCTTCTGTGCCTCCAGGTAGGGCTACTCTTATTGCTGGTATCTGGGAGCAATACCATTGCCTAAGACAGAACAAAGTTTATGTCTACAGAAAGTACTTGTTGAATGAATGAATCTAAAGGAAATTCTCTAGGGACCTGAACCTCTGGGTTCTGGAGTATTTACCTACACTACAGGAGTTCTTGTAAAACTTGTTTAAGAGTTTATTGGTAATAAACAGGTGCAGTCCACTGACCCCAGGTATGATGAATTTCAGTCCTGATGCTGAACACTCTGCTGCTAGTGACAAATTAAGACAGCGTCAGCTGAGAACCCACTGTATTCTGTACTTGTCAAGCTGCTCACTAAGTGGAAGAGAAAAGTGTTAGGGTTGCAATGTGAATCCCCCGCAAAAGCATCAGTGTTGTTTTCCAGCAGTGTGAAATTGCCAAGCTGATAAGTGAGGACTGCAAGTTGTTTGACATACAACCAGTTTTATATAATCCCAGCAAACTTTCAAAGTGGTTATTGAGACTTGCTTAGCATCACTTTGAGTGCCCAAAGAAGATTCCTTCTCCTTTTGGGTAACCATACATTTTTATGAGAAGTTGCCTCTCTTCTCAAAGCTATGTATTTCAAACTCTCTCCTCTACTCCTTAACTTAATGTTGACTCCTTGGCCTAAAAATACAAAGAACTTCTGTTAAACAAGCTAACCGCTGGAAATATTATGGCTGCCAGCTGAAAGAAATGAGGTGTGTACACAGACCACATAAAACAATGAAACCAATTTAAATACAAAATGTACAGGGTAATGAGGAACAATTTTGGCAATACTGAAAGCATATGAGTGGGCTGCTGCTTTGGGCAATGCTCTGAAAATCTTGGCATTCACCAACCCTGGCCTCAGAGTCCATCTGGATGAGGCCTAGATAACTGGCACTTTCCATCTTCAAAATTAGCCTTTCCGGCCAGACCACAGAGGGTCAAGGCAGCCCTTACAAACCAGAACCCTCCAGTGCGGCCATTTCCTGCTGATTCAAAGAGAGGCAAAACCAAGGGACAATTTGCAGTTGATTAAAAGGCCATTGAATTAACAGTGTTGTTCTTCTGGTTAGATTGGCCATTGCCCTTTGAATGAGGTGCTTTGTTGAACAAGAGCTCCATCTATGGGAGAAATCAGTTATACTGGCTTCTACCCTTAATATCTTGATTACAATTTACCTTAGACCAGTGGTTCTCATTATTTTGCCCTCCAGGGGACTTCTGGCAACATCTAGAGACATTTTTTGTTGTCATAACTGGATTGGGACATCTAATAGGGAGAGGGTAGGATATGGATAAACATCCTACAATGTTCTGGACAGCCCCACACACCAAATAATTTTCCTACCCTATCAATAAATAAAATGGGAGAAATCCTTCTTGAAAAAAGAGAATCTTATAACATTTACGCTTATGTATGGGTTCCCCAAGCTATGATAAAATATTTTTTATTTAAATCTTTTCCTATTTCCTCATCACTACACTGAGCTTCTCATCTCCCTACCTTTTTCTGCTGCTCATGGATGTGACAAATTATTTTACCCTAAGGTGTTAGTGAATGGCTGAATATATTAATATATATCTAGGCTATTTGAAAAAGGAAACTAGAGGAAGATGATGATACTTAGGACAAAAAATACATTTTTAATGGTAGAGTTTTAGGTGCAGGTCCCTTAATGAGACTGAAACTTTGGTTCAAGTTTTCTCCTTCTAGCTTTTCCCACAAGGTGATCCTACCCTGTGGCTGGTTAAATAAATAAAAACTATATAATCTGGTGTTCAGACCATTGTAGTTGAAACTATAGTTGTAAAAGCCCCTGTGGGATGGACACAATACTGAGGGGAAAAATTATCTTTCTTGGATTCTCTACTCAACACAATGCCATTCAGCAGGTCACCATTCAGTGTCTCGGGCAGCAGTTCACCAAATGGGATTTTGGTGGACTAAAAACTGAAGGTCAGTTTCTGAGAGATGTTTTTTCAGTCGACAGAAAAGCACATGTGCCCCTAAAGTTTATGATAGAGCAGATTTTTATAAAAAGGTAGCTGTGGGCCATGGTTTTCTGTCCTTTGAGACCTCCTAATTGTGGGCTAAGAATAAAATTTGAAGCCTCATGCTTCAGCATTGTCACAACCTCAGGTGCTTTCAGAGATCAACCCTTGTCCCATGGAGAAGAATCTTCACCCCAACTGTAAAGCCTACTGCAACCACATTTCAGGGGACCCCATTCTCTCTGCTCCACCTCCAAGAAAAGCAAAGGATCATGATACCCACTTGTCTGAAAAGATGTGTATCTTTCTTCATTTACATGGGTTTGTGTCTTGCCTTTTCTCTCTAAATATTGAATGCATCTCATCAGCCACTGGGCATCTACAATCTGCAAGGCAAAGCCATGGGAATGTAGAGAGGATTTAGAGAGTCCCACTCCCTGAGATAACCAAGCAAGGGTGTTATATCTGCATGCCTGACTCCAGTCTGTTTTTTTCCAATGTGGCATGGCATCTGGGCCTGGATATTGCAGTTAAAGGAAAAGACGCATTCTTGAAAGTTATCAGCTCATCTTTCCTGCCATTAGCAACAGTGGACCAACTATTAAACCCTGAAAGTCACTAAGATCTTGACCACATTTTCTATGCAATGTCTAGATTTCTATACTATGATTGTGCCAAGCAAAGTATATAGTGAGAAGTATTGGAGCATCCTAAAAATTCATATTAAATGAGTAATGATTTAATAACTTTCCTCTTCAAGTGCCATCAGCAAGAAATTGTACAGTTTTATGGGAAGTCTTGATTTATTGGTACTGAAGATTGCCTCAGCACAGCCAGTTTGCCTCATAATTTGTGGGAAAGAAGCAAGATTAAAAAGAAATTTGAAGGGGAAAAATGAGTTGAGAAAAATTGGCAACAGGGCTTGTGCAATATTAATTATAATTGAGAAGAGAACATCCCTGCTGAATCTAGGGCATTTTTATGTATCATGTGCACTAATAAAACTTGTGTGCCCCAAACTAGCTGATGTATTATCATTGTTTCCAGTCAAATGGGTCTGATGAACAGTGAATATTAAAATGATATTCTTAGTAATTATAAATGTAAAAATATAAAATAGGAAAATAATAATGCGCAACTGCAAACAAACACCATAAACTGTGAAAGGCATTGTGTTGGTCTCTTCCCAAGTAGTATTTGGTGTGGTGGTTGAAAGAGTGTAGGATGATGGAAGAAAATTAACATAAATGATATATAAATAAAATAAAATATTGATGCATAATTGTTCCAACGGCAATTACTTTCCAGAACATCAAACACTCATTCTATGACCTACATGTAGTGAACAAAGGTGAAGATAACTGGTCAGACTATATCTATTCCTAAGGGATTGGTTTACAGCAATTTGAACTTAGACTACAGAGTCTGAGAAGATGTAAAAGTATAAGTTACATATTCATAGTTGTGTTTAACAATATTATTTGCTAGTCAAAATGTGCTGGATTTTGGTTTGTTAGAAAAAATAGTTCAGTTCCTTTTGCTATATATAAAAAATGTTTTAATAAATATTAATACTATGTCTACAGAGGGCTTACATTACCAAAAATATGTAATTGCTTTTGCTACCAATAAATCAAGGTTAATAGTCAGGCACTTTGGAGCAATTGCTTAGATTTCTCATGTTTCATTTGGAAACGTAAAGTTATTAAATCATAACCCATTTGTTATGAGTTTATAAAACACTACAGTTTTGGTGATGTACCCTATATACTTCAAATATTAAAGGCCAGATTTTCTACATTAGCCTCTTTCAAGAGTGTCATGGATGATCAAGATTCTAAGAACTATGGATTTTACACTCATTTTTGCAGAATTTGGGGGTTAGAAGAAGACCTGCCCACACAAGTTCAAGGCACCCATGAGGAGCCAGAACTCTCCAGGGCTGTTCATTTCCTTCTGGTCCAACTTGCATGCTATTTTTTACTTATGCCCACGCCAATGTAACCACTGTTAGTCTAATTGAAGATCTGAAGACTTCCTACAGTTATCCATTCTATTTTGGGGAAGATTTGACTATTAAATACAATCTTTTCTTATACCAGTCTCAAACGTTTACCTTCCAGTATTTATCATTGCCAATGTTGATCCCAGAATAGCCTCTAGGGACAAATTAAAAATGTGTGTATAGCAAGGAGATGGAAGTGTGTGTGTGTATGTGTAGTGTTTGTTCCCTTCTTCAGAGATGACCCTTGCAATATCTGTAGATAATTAGCCACTGCCTTTGTCCAACCCCTACTCATTACCTGCAGACTTTTCTCAATGGGCTAAATGATTCATATATAAATTTCTTCATATAACTTAGAAACACTTCTCCTGTATAGTTTTCAGGATTGACTGTAATAATAGGTTGACTCCTCTGGTCTCAATATACTCTTCTTTGTCCATATACATTTAAAGTGTGCCATCCAGATTGGCAGTAATAGCACAGTGGTCTTCTGATCTAGTAAGCAGAGATATTCCCTCCTTTGTCATTCATGTTTTCAACTCAACAAAATGTTATCAGGCAGCTATATGTGCTGGACACTCTGCTGTGGTGAAAGTACAATAATAGATTGCAAGATTCAGTTGCTGTTGTGATGGGAAAGCGTTAAGTGAGTACACACCAGTAGACAGAAACTACTCCCTGTAATGAGTGAAATGAAGGCAAAGAGTTTGGTGCCTTAGGCAAGAATAACAAGGAGAGGGGAGCCTGGCTGCTCAGTCAGAAGAGCATATGATTTTTGATCTCAGGGTCTTGAGTTTGAGCCCCAAGGTGGGTGTAGAGATTATTTAAATAAATGAAATAAAACTAAAAAAAAGAATAATGAGGAGAGATCTGATTTAAATTTTGAAGTCGTGGAAGATCCTGAGACCAGAAAAATGACAGATCATTATTATTACTGTGTCCATTGATAGAGTCTATGACCTAATTAATTTGAAAGCAGCTATATCAATATGGGGACTTATTTTGACCTTATTTTCCTATTACACATTTACTTGTTCTTTAAAAAATATTTATTGAGCACCTATTATCTTTTTAAATTTTTTTTAATGTTTTATTTTTATTTTTGATACAGAGAGAGACAGAGCATGAGAGGGGGAGGGGAAGAGAGAGAAGGAGACACAGAATGTGAAGCAGGCTCCAAGCTCTGAGCTAGCTGTCAGCACAGAGCCTGATGCAGGGCTCGAACCCACGAACGTGAGATCTGACCTGAGCCGAAGCCGGAGGCTTAACTGACTGAGCCACCCAGGCTCCCCAAGCACCTATTATCTTAAAATAAATAAATATAGACATACACAGATATGTATTTTAAACATACATGTTTAGCCCATATAAGGCTCTCTCTGCTAGGGTGGGTATATATGTTAATGTAATCCCTGCTGCCAACTTTTCAAAAAATACCTCAGACAAGTAAGACAGTGGAAGAAGAATCATTCCCTTAATAAGCCTTTCCAGGAATCTTGCCCAGGATGGAAGTCAATCTCACTCTGCTAGTTCTCAAAACCTACCTTATTCATCTTGTAAATTGCATTCACATTTTCTCCCTTTTTAATCTTCTCACAGTCATTTTTTTCATTTATTTATTCCACTTTCCATCTTGGACCTCTAGAGTGCAAAGTACTTCTGTGTATATTAGGGTATTACTACTTTCAGGCAAAGGAATTGAAAAAAGGACCCCTCTGATAGACCAGATAAGAAAAGGAATCCTTTCTTCTGAGTCATCCCCGTCCCTCTGCAGGGATGATACTTGCCCACTCACAGAAGTTGGTTATATTTCAACCCTTTTTAGACACATCCTTTCTGCCATCCTTGTGCTCTGCTCCTATCCTAAGGAGAACCATTGCCTTTTTTCACAATACCTCAAAAATTATGGAAAGTGATTTACCATTTTTATTTGCAAGCTCTTTCTGTATAGCAGTCTGGAAGATTGATCTTGTCTTAACTTTTATTTTTGCCCCTTGGAATAGGTCATCAACCTTTCTGAACCCAATTTCTATCACATATAACATGAGGATATTAATGAATACCTTCTCCCAAAGAATTTCTGTAAATTACATGAGATAATCCACATAAAGCACTTAGTACAATCCCTGGAACTTCTAAGAATCCAATAAATCATAGCTATTATTACTTCTGGTCTTTGGAAGGCAACCATCTGAGCCAAGAAAGTAGAACAGCCAAAATTTCATCTTCATTTATTCATATATCTTATATTTCAATCTCCACCTACCAATGAGGATTTTCCATGTTTAAAATACAAGTAAAACAGAAGGAAAATAACCATGGAAAGTTGTGATTTTACTGTCATCCAGAAATATACCATAATTATACCAGGAGTGCTCAAGCCATAAATCCACTCTTTCTAAAGAAATTTTAGAAAGCCACTGTTACTGTCTTTAGGGCTGTTTATTTGGGTTGATACAACAAAAAATATTATAGACTAGTTAGTTTGTAAGCAACGGAAACGTATTTATCACAGTTTTTGAAGACAACAAGTCCAAGATTAAAGCACCAGAGATCTGGTGTCTGGTGAGGACCCTCTTCTTGATTCACAGAAGCTGTCTTCTTGCTATGTTCTCACAGGGCAGAAGGGTAAGAGGTCTCTGGAGACTGTTTGATAGGGGCACTAATCCCATTCACGAGGGTTCCACCTTCATGACCTAATCACCTTTCAAAAGTTCCACCTTCAAATACCATCCATTTGGGAATTAGATTTCAACATATGAACTGGGGGTGGGGGGGAACAAATGCTCAGTCTATGTCAAGAGTTTTAGCCTCATTCCCAATTCCCAATTCTTGGGAATATAATCTTGTTTCCTTTCATTTCCTTGTGCTTAGGAGCTGCTCAACCCTCTTGAGTGTTTCCACATCCAATTCTCATAACATGCTTTCATTCATAATATGTTTCAAAACATAAATTTTCTTAAATTTAGATCTCATACTAGATAACTCCTTTCTTCCTGTCAAAAACCTGCCAAAGTAATAGAGAGATGTTCTTCAATGGTATCTTTAATTTCTCCCTCTGCAATTAAATCCTTTTTGTTCATCGGAACTGAAACCATAGAACCAATTCTCCTATTTATTTATTCTCCCTTTTGAAAAATCAACTTGTAAGAAAAGCTGGTCAAAAATATATCAGATAGTCTCCTTTCAGCCCAATGATACTCCAGCAGATAGTCATGGGATTGAGTGTCCTCAAAGAATTCACCACTGGTCCCAGTTGAGTTACCTGGGTCTGTGAGACATCTTCCATTTCCTCCATCTGGTCAAACTACCTCTGTTATGCTCAAATAATAATAATTTTATTACTCTTTCTCTTAACCCACTCTCATGTCAGAAATGACATGCTTCCATTTTTTGTTTTGTTTTGTTTTATAGATTTCCAGACAGGTATGCATATTCTTCATGGTCTTAGATGTGACTTTTGACTATCACCAAGAATGGCCTGGACATTGAAAGGACACTGTCCACAAAACAGAGTTAGCTGAGTACTAAATGAAGTTTCAGGACTCAGTCAGGCATCATGTTCTCTGAACATTCAGACCTGTGTATTAGCTATGCCTTTCTAAATCCAAAAGAATCCCCAAAAGCCTAAACATTTAAGATTGGCTTTAAACTCTAATCCAAGGGAAATAAAGTTGCTTCTAATCTTTGTGCATCATTTTACCCAGTGGATTTATGCCTTCAGCCTACTCATCATTACTCTTTTTGCCCATTTGTCACAGTCTGATCTTCTAAATCCCATTCACTATACATTGTTAATAGCTGTTAAATTATTTAAAGGTTAAATTTAATAGATCTTCAAGGTGTAATAGGGAGAATGTATATCTTACTTTAGAAATTTTGGTATTTGTTTCTAAAATTATATAGAATGAGATTAGCAACAAAAAAGGAAAGCAGCAGAAAGGAAAAGAAAGTGTCACCAAAATTTTAAAGCCCTCAGTCTGCTTCTGATAAGTTTATTCTTCCAATAATAACAATATAAATATCAAAGAGCTTTCATTCATAGAGTTCATATTATGTGTCAAGGATTATATGAAGTACATGCCATGTATTGTTGCATCTTTTCCTTAAAGCAATTCTGTATGATTGGTAGATCCCTTACTTAGCTCTATTTTGCCTATATGAAATTAAGTAAGTTGACTAAGATCCCCTCTCAACCTCCAGTTAGTTAACATCAGGGACAAGAATTAAACTTGACCCCAAAGAGAAAGCCCTGTATTCCAGTTGGGCTTCCTTTTCTTGTCCAGGATGTATTGTCTTCAGCAGTTTTTCTACAGGATTGTATATTTGAAGACTTTTTGTTCTGTTTCTAAGACATTCAGATTTATTGATTAAATAACTTGTGCCTCAGAGCGGCCAACAGTTACTTTCCAAGGCTTTGCAAGTGAGTTAGAATAAGTTTCTTAGAATGGGTAGCTGTTCACAAAACATTGTATGTTTATATCATGCTCATTGGACCATGCCAATTAAAGTGAAATAAAAGTAAGTTCTTTTCAGATGTTTTTTCCTTCTCTTTTGTATTCGTTGGTTTAATCCTTAAATTACAATGGATATTTTGACTAGTAATTTGAGCCTTTTGGGGTTACAGATCCTTTTGAGAATGGTGAAGATATGAAGTTTTCATAGAAATATTTCTATCTTCACATGCCTACAAAGCTATCTAACTTCTGGAAGATTTAGGGAAACCTAAAGAAGCCTGTCTGTGGAGCCTTAAGAATCCAAGAAATTCATATTAAGTATTTCCAATTTAGTAAAATAAGTTTATATTTCTGTCTTGTATCCAGGACAGCACAAAAAATGAGAGACCAGAAATCATACTCTTTTTTCTCCACCACCTTGGCCTCTCAGGATGAACCTTGAAAAGCCCCAGCCTATCATCAAGGTAACCACACTCAGGCAGGCAGGGTGAGTCCTATGCACATGTGGCCAGTCAAGAAAGAGAGTGGGGATTGAAAGACAGCTTGTGTGGTGTGTGCCAGACCATGTGTCCAAGCACTGGGCTATCCATCAAGAGTGGGCACCTTTTAAAAACAGGCACATAGACCAATGGAATAAAATAGATAACCCAAAATTGGACCCACAAATGTATGGCCAATTAATCTTTGACAAAGCAGGAAAGAGTATCCAATGGAAAGAAGACAGCCTCTTTAACAGATGGTGCTCAGAGAACTGGACAGCAACATGCACAAGAATGAAACTAGACCACTTTCTTATACCATACACAAAAATAAACTCAAAATGGATGAAGGACCTGGATTTGAGATAGGAAACCATCAAAACCCTAGAGGAGAAAACAGGAAACAGCTTCCTTGACCTCAGTTGCAGCAATTTCTTACTCATCACATTTCCAAAGACAAGGGAATCAAGAGTAAAAATGAACTATTGGGACTTCATCAAGATAAAAAGCTTCTGCACTTCAAAGGAAACAATCAATAAAACTAATAGGCAACTGACAGAATGGGAAAAGATAGTTTCAAATGACATACTGGATAAAGGGCTAGTATCCAAAATCTATAAGGAACCATCAAGCTCCACACTGAAAAATAAATAATCCAGAGAGAAATGGGCAGAAGACCTGAATAGACACTTCTCCAAAGACGACATCCAGATGGCAAACAGACATATGAAATGATGCTCAGCATCACTCATCATCAGGGAAATACAAACCAAAACCACACTGAGATACCACCTCACACCGATCAGAGTGGCTGAAATGGCAAAGATGTGGAGAAACGAGCACCCTCTTACACTGTTGGAGGGAATGTGAACTGGTGCAGCCACTCTGGAAAACAGTATGGAGGTTCCTCAAAAAACTATCAATAGAACTCCCCTATGACCCAGCAATAACACCCATTACATTAAACTGAAAAGGTTCTGCCTAGCAAAAGAAACCATTAAAAAAATGAAAAGGCAACCTATGGAATGGGGGAAAATGTTTGGAAACCACAAGTCTGGTAAGAGTTAACATTACAATCCATAAGTCCTCATACAACTCAGTAACAAAACAAAACAAAGCAAAACAAAACAATTTAATAAAGGAGCAAATGACCAGAATAGATATTTTCCCCAAATGAGGTATTCAAATGTCCATCAGGTATGGAAAAATGTGCTCAACATAACTAACCATCAGGGAAATGCAAATCAAAACTGCAACAATAACATACCACATCAAACCTGTTATAATGGCTATCATAAAAAAGACAAGGGACAAGTCTTGGTGACAACTTCATTTAAAAAAAAAGAAACTCTTGTGTACAGGAATGTATATTGGTGTAGCCACTATGGAAAACATTACAGAGTTTCCTCAGAAATTATAGAATTACCATATGGCCCAAGAATTCTACTTCTGGGTATATATACAAAGGAAATGAAATAATTGTCTTAAAGAAATATATGCACTCCTATGTTTATTGCAGCATTATTCATAATATCCAAGACATGGAAATAGTCTAACTGTCCATCAATGTATATATGGATAAAGAAAGATGGTATACATATACAATGGAATATTAGTTAGCCATAAAAAATAAGGAAATTCTGCCACTTGCAACAACATGTGTGAATCTTGAGGACATTCTGCTAAGTGAAATAAGGCGGAGAAAAACAAATACTACATTTCACTTACATGGGAAATCTAAAAGAACCACACACACAAAAATGGAGAATGGATTGGTGTTTGCTAGAAGTGGGGTCATGGTGGGTGGAGGGAATGGGTAAATGTGGTTGAAAGGTACACACTTCCAGTTATAAATAAATAAATTCTGGGAATGTAATTACCTATAATTATACTTATCAATACCACATTGTATATTTGAAAGTTGCTAAAAGAATAAATCTTAAAAGGTTTTATAATAGGAAAAAACATTGCAACTACATGAGGTGATCAACATTAACTAAATTTATTGTGGTAATCATTTCACAATATATACATATATCAAACCATTACATTGTACACCTTAAACTTACACAATGTTATATGTCAATTATATTTCAATAAAACTGGGAAACAATTAAAATTTTAAAACCTCCAGTTCAGCCCACTTTGTCTTCCTCCTTCTCAGCCTGAGGCACTAGGTCACTTGGCATCTGAAAACTAAATCCATAAAACCAGTTGCCTTGTATCTAATCTCCACTCTGCACTAGAGCAGTGTTCAGATGATTATGTAATATTTTTATCAATTCATTGTCATAGGCACAATTTTCTAATGGTCAGTATTCAAAATAAGCTGGATCTGACCAAGAAGATTTTGCTCATTTCTTTCCCACCCACCTATTAACCATAACTTACATCCACGCAATATTTCTGAAATGCCATCCACATTCCCTAATAACATCATACTGACTCATTTTCCAGTAGTGAAACATGCATAATGAGGATTTTTGTGCCTACTATGATCTAGACTTCTTATAATTCTTAGCAGACTTCATCAACTCTGAAAGTGCCAAGGAACTGAGTCTTTTATCTATACCTTTAAAAATTTTTTTCACATTTATTTATTGTTGAGAGGCAAAGAGAGACAGAGCATGAACGGGAGAGGGACAGAGAGAGAAGGAGACACAGAATTCGAAGCAGGCTCCAGGTTTGAGCAAGCTGTCATCCTAGAGCCCAACGTGGGGCCTGAACCTGCGAACCCCGAGATTATGACCTGAGCCAAAGTTGGTCACTCAACCGACTGAGCCACCCAGGCACCACTTAACATTTCTGAAACATCTACTATGTACCTGACTTTGGAAAGCCTAGTGGAAGAAAAAGGTAAGAATAGGTGGTATTCATCTTTGAAAGGCACCATCTTGTCAATATGAATACATTGGCTATACAGGACCTAGGGGCTTGCTCATAAGACTCTCTCAAGAGGAGACAAGGCCTTCACCACATGTCTATTGGGACCTCCTTTTGTTTGAGTTGTGTAACAATAGTTTCATATTAACAAAAAGAACAATATTGTATGGCTTGGACAATCTGCCTAAAGGCAAGAGGATAATCCAAATGACCCCTGAGGTCTCTTTTAACCATAAGCTTTAAGGCATTGACAGAGAAGTCAGTCCTCTGAAGTTTTATCATGCATTTGGGGGAGGAGGAAAATGAATGAGACTGACTTGTATTGAACTCACTTGTTTAAGTTAAAGAATTTAGACATGGAATATAGTTGCAGACTACCAGGTCAAGACCCCTACTCCTGACCAGATGAGGACAATGTACATTAAACTTCAGAGAAGATGGAATCATAGGAGACCAGGATTTCTGTAAGCTACCATATTTTAAACTCACATTTCATTCTGGCTCTGCTTTCTCTGTGTCTTGCTCCTAACCTCTGATATGGTACAGCCTTCCCTTTGTCTTCTGTCTTTTTGTTTGTTTACCTCTCTCTCCAGATTCTGATTTTCTGTGTTTTCATTGTCATGCATAAGGGGTGTCTCCTTTTATTGACTCAAGGTGCTTAGGACTAGTTCCATTGATAAACCATACTTCCCCTCACCACACTTCCCCTAAGACCAGCATCAGTAGACAGTATCTCCCAATCCCAGCATATACCATATCTTCTCTGGCTCTCACACCCAAATGTGTGTACCAGATCCTGGTACAAGTGATGACCAGCATGACAAAAACACAAAAACATTAAGGGAATGATCTGTCCCTTAAATGAGTGTTGTTGAAAATTTCACTCTGTTCGTTGTCTCCTTTGAAAGCATGATGATACTGAGTGTCTGTTACCATTCAATCACTCATCATATATGAAAATATCTTCATGATAAGAAAGTCCTACAGCATAGAAACTTAAATGAGTTACTATCACAGTGGCTCTTGAGTGAACTTTGGGCTTGGACCAGAGGGCCTTCTCAAGACAAGGTTAAGATGGCTCCATGGAGGCCTTGTCAGTTTTGGCATTAGAGGAAAAGGGACATTTATCACAGTGCAGCAGCCCTCCTGGCGGTTGTCAGTGGGGTGTTGATGTGTCCCTGAAGCAAGTTTCTATGCCAATATTCTGTCATTTAGACTGTTGGTGAATTGTTGCAGAATGGGTCAAGATATGCACACTTAGTGTTATTTTTGACTATTAGGGGCAGCTCAACAAAAGGAACATTTGCTCTGGTCCAGAGACATAGTGCAGGGGGAAAGGAGATAGAAAGAAGCAGGGAAGCAAACGAAAGCTAAAATAGCATAGTGAATGACAGTAATGCAATGTTCCAAAAATATTCTATTGGGTTACACTTTGAATAATGATCATGTCTGGGAAAGAGAACTATTAAGGGCCATACGAATTTATAGAAATGCTCTGATCCTGAAGGAAAGATGAATAGTTAGATGGGGCTTTGGAGGATTACAGCAACAAATGCAGTCAGACAATTTCTATCATAATCTTTTATTTAGAATTGCATGTAACTCATTTGTGTTGTTGTTGGGTTTTGGTACTGATGCATATATGCCCTGAGGTGCATTTTTATGAGTGAAGAAAATAAATACAAGGATTTTCAATAGATCTAAGAAAGGTTAATCCTTTTCAACTGAAAAGCTCCTATGCTTGCCTACAGGGTTTAGTAGATTTGGGTCTCCCTGAAGTGAAATGTTTTTTCCCCAATGCATAAATGTTACTACCTTTTATTTCAAGTAAAGAATGTGAAGGTGGAATTTGAGGGATGTTAATTTTTGAAAAGAGCCAACAATTGATTGACAGATTAGAGGAAAATAAGACAGGAAATATGGAAAGGTAGTTCATGCCTAATGGGAAGGGATAAGAAAAAGAAGAAATACAGCAGTAATGCCTTGAATGTGTAGACTGCTTTAGCATTTATAAGATACTTTACTCATTGAGATGTAGACTTCTTAAATAGAAGAAATTTGTCTTCATTAATCTTTAATTCCTTGATCCTTAACATAATGCCTGGCTCATAGTAAAGACTCAATAAGTTTTAGCTTTATCAATACACCAAAAAACAGTTGAATGAAATAATTTGATATTTTATTTAATTTTTGCTATAATCATATGTTTGGATTTATTTTCTTAATTTATACAGGAAGACTTAAGACACATAGAGAGCAAATGACTTATCTAAGATCACATGAGTCAAACGTAGAGCCAGAATTCGAGGCCAACTTTTCTGTCCTCGGACAGAGCTTTTTTACAGCAATAAAACTCATATTCTAGGTTGGAATAGGGTTGGAACATATTTTGAAATAAAACTTAAATCGGTTCTAGAAAGGAAAAAAAAGAAAATACGTGCTTTATTTTATTTTTGAAGTCAATTGCTATATCAGTTAGCAATTGCTACAATAATTCTATATGGGAAAATCTCCCATGAACTCAGTGGCAGATAAGAATAATTATTTATTCTCAGGATAAAGGGACTTTAAAGGGACTGATCCAGGATGGGATTAACTTGATGGTTCTGCTTCAAGCTACACGTTGAACTGAGCTTGGCTCCTCACTATGTATTGGCTCAGAGCTCTTCCAACTGTATTCATTGTAGGGCCCAGATAGACAAGTCATTAGGTACACGATTTATTCCCATGGTGATGAAGAAAGAACCAGAGATCAAAGTTACTCTTGTATGTACATTTCAACTCTTTGTTTTCATCTCCCCTGCTAACATCATGCTGACTAAGATGGTGATGAGAATGGTCCCCAAATATGCTCATATCCTAATCACTGGAACCTGTGAATACATTACATTATATAACAAAAGGGACTTTACAGATGTAATTAAGATTATGATTCTTAAAATAAGAAGATATCCAAGATTACCTGTATGGACCCAATCTAATTCGATGGGTCCTGAAAATCAGAGAACTTTCTCTAGCTGGTGGGAGAGAGATGCCACAGGAAAGAAAGATAGAGAGAATTGAAGTATGAGAGAAATTCAACCCACCCTTGTGGTAGAAGGCCACATTGCCAAGCTGGAGGAAGACGGCTCAAGAAGCAATGCAGACAGCCTGTAGAAACAAAGACTACTGCCTCCCTCAACAGCCAGGAAGGAAATGGGGGTCTCCTTTCTGCATAAGGAGCTGAACTGGACCAACAATTTGAATGAAGTTGGGAACAGACACAACCTTAGAGCTTTCATTAAAGAGTTCATCCCTTCTGTAATGTGGATTTAGGCCTTGAAAGGCCCTGAAGCAGAAGACCTGGTGTTGAGTCCACTGGATTCCAACCAACAGAAACTGTAAGATAATAAATTGAGGTGGTTTTAAGCCAATTCATTTGTGGCAATTTATAATGACAGCTATAGAAAAACTACTATAGCCAATGAAAGTCATGTGGCTAAGCCCAAAGTCAAAGACAGGGAAAAGCCATTCTATCGCTCAGCCATGGCCAGTCTTAAATGTAATTTTACAGGACAGTAAAAAAGAAAATCAGAGCCAATATTTAAAACTTTTTGAATAGAACTGAGGTAGAAGAAAAACATCCGCTGTCCAGAGAAAGTTTTGTTAAAATTATTGGGAGGTCAGGAACCTTTTAGAAAAGCCTCCCCCAAGATAAAACTGCCCAGAAACGTGAAATACTTAAATAAGTTGTTAAATAGAGAAGATGTCGAGTGATTTTTGGAAAAGGTAGTTTTGACCTGAAACTGAGGTAGGGATGGGATGTGCCTTTCCCCAAGAAACAAAGGACTATTTAGGGTGGCAGTGGGAAGTAGAAGCTAACACTATAAGATTAGTATGTTGGGTGAAATCCACAACGAACTAAGGCTCCATTAGTTGTTCACCTTTGTATAATTTGCCCCTTAAGATTTTCTCAGCAATCCATAAATGTATGTTTGTCTGCACGGGATGGATTCTAAATATCTGCAGCAGAAAACCTAGGAACTGAAGGTAGTGTATGCCTATCTTCCCAAGATTTAAAAAGGAAAATCTTTTTTTCTTTTGGATGGAGGTGGCATACATTATTATAATTATGTCTTCCAAGGGCCCAGAGACATGCTGAAAATGAGTCCTTTGGGGTTTTAGGAGAGGACTATTTTTTGGCCTTCCTCTTATGTTCTGCCTTGCATCTATAATTCTGGCTGGCTGGTACAGTGAGTCACCTAGCAACTAATGCAAAGGAGCCAGGTCCATCTACTTCCAAGGATAAGGAATTAACATTCCTTAGCAAAACCCTGTTTGGAGACAATAGTTCACAATGGACACATGGCAGGTAACCTATGCATAGCTCCACACTGGCCAATCACTTTTATTGAGTCTATGAGACCTGAAGGAATTCAAGATAAAGCAATCCATTCCAAGAGGAGTTCTCTTTATGTGTTGGGGAAAGCAGTATCCAGTTCCATCTCTAGGGAAGATAAGCTCCTGTATCTGAGAAGCCATCTCTTTTAGTGGGGATCTGAAGGGCAATGGTTAAAGATCCCAGAACCCAAGAAAGTGCAAATCCCAGATCTCCTCCATCCTCACTGTGTGACTCTGGACAAAGTACTTAATCTCACCAAAAGTGATGTTGTTCTTCTGTAAACAGGAGCTGTAACAGTACCTAGCTTATAGGCAGAGAGCCATTCTGAGTCTCAAATGGTAACTATTGTTATCACGATTCAAGGTCAAGCAGAATGTAATCAGCTGAATTGTCGAAAAGGTATTGAGGGTTGATGTGAAAAGGAGCTTCCCAGAAGTGAAAGTTACGAATCTTACTGTGAAAATTCCATTAAGACATTTGAAAATAATCTTATTAAATAATGTGATAGATGTTACTGGCCATTCAAGAATTTATATAGTCAAGTGACCATCATCACCTCAGTGTTACCAGCTTGGGAATTTATACACTGATTTTGCTTTAGAGAAAACTCTCTTACCTCATCACTAAAATGACCTTCAGTGACTGTAATGTATTCCCTTGGCACCTCTTTATAGAGGACAGTTGTCATCTTCAGAGGGCTGATGTGACAGCCAAAAGCCAATCAAGGCCGGTAAAGAGAGGTGACTTTACAATGAAAGAGAGAATCTTATGTGGTTCAAGTACTTGGACAGACCTTTGCATTCAGGGATTCTAGATCATACAAATAGATGAGAAATGGAGATTGCTTTTTGTAGCCTAAAAGGAATGCTTAGTAATAGAGGGATTGGAACCACTTTTTATTTCTTAGATAATTGATATGAAATTGTTTACTATGTTCTCCCTCCTTGTGATGAGTCTGAAATATTTTCTAACAGTCTTTTAAAACAGCTAATTTCTGAATTTAAAAAATCGAGGAATAAAACTTCCCCCAAAGATACCTTTAGATCTTCTCAGAAGCTCACAGAATGATTCCCTAACTCACTCATAATTCATTCACAGCCATTATTTAAGACTTGTGGTTTCTGGCTCCCCATGTAAGGAGCTTGGAAGTGGCCCCTACATCCTAACAACAAGTGGCAAGCTGAATAGACTAAAAAATCAACAACTCTTCTGGGATCTGTGAGAAGGGAGGGATGGGAGAAACAGACAGATGAACATGGGGAACTGAGGTTTCCCAGAGTGGAGACTCAGGATTATAAACCACCATTGGAAGTTGAGCTGGGAAAGGAAAACTTAATCATATTGAAGAACTGCTGGAGACCCAGTGTGTACAGCTCTGAGAGCTTAGAATTTCAGGAGACCCAGTCTTTGGGGGCCCCATAAATACTTTAAGATTTGCCTTCAGAAGCTTGACCAAACTAAACAAATCCCTCCAGACTTGGGACATGGGAAGGGGAACCATTTTGAAACAGACCGGAGTATTCTGGTCTCAACAAGGCAGAGCCTCCTTAGTGTTGACGCGCCTACCATTCTGGTAAACCAAGAGAGTATAGCCTAGAGGTTCTGCAAATACAGAAGTGAGTGAAGCAGATGAGCTGGAAGAAAATACAGAATCCACTAACAGGAAAAAAAAATTCACATGGAAACCTTCCAAATTTTTCTCAGCCCAAAATTTCAGTCTTTTTCTTGGATCTGTTTTTTTAGTATTCCACCTTCTCTGTACAGTCACGTTTTTGTTCTGAAATCCACCATGGAGAGGCATTACCTCAGGGCCTATGTTTCAAGGAGAGATACCCCCACCCCCACTCAAGTGCAGGAAAAGCTGGTCTACACCATTACCCCAGGTCTTCTAAACTCACTCTGGTAAGTTTGCTTAAGGCCACTAGAAGAGAGTCTGAACAAGTGGCTACACTGGTGACTAATGATCTGGAGACCCTTGTTCACAATGTTGCTTCAGAACTGGAGGGCTATAGGGGTGGGGGGCTAAGTGATCTCACCCAGCGTTGACCCTCTGTCCCAGCTGAGCATAGTCCTGTGTCTTAGGGTTCCCCAGAGAAAGAAAACCAAAAGGAGACATATGTATATAAAGAATACTTATTGTAAGAAATTAGCTCTCTTAATTATAGAAGCTGAGAAGGACCAGTAGGACAGTGGCGTGGTTCCAGTCTGAGTCAGTCTAAAGACCTGAGAACCAGAAGAGTTATGTTGTAAGTTCTAACCCAAGGGCATGAGAAGGTCAGTGTCTCAGCTCAACAGTTAGAAAGGCAAAATATCCCCTTACTCAATCTTTGTTTTATTCAGGTGTGTTGGATAAGAATCACGTACATTAAGAAGAGCAATTTGCTTTTCTCAGTTTATTGATTCAAATGTTGATCTCATCCAAAAACATCCTCACAGACACACCAGAATAACATTTTTCTAAAATGTCTGGTGGCCTAGTCATGTTGACACATAAAATTAATCATTGCATCCTGGCTATTTGCTATCGTGACCTGAAGCTCTCCTGAGAGAGATGGATTCTCATTCATATCTTCCACTTTGGGGGAAAAGTACATGGGTGTACAAAGGAGAGTCTTGGCCCCCTAATATTTCTGAGTTTAGGCTGGAATTGGTAGATAGGTCACACAAGTGTGATCCCTCCCCACTCCTGCCCCTGAGTAGAAGTCCACACTAATAGACCCCATCTCTTTTTCATGATACATCTAGGGTCATTCTCTGAATTACTGTTTGCATAACAATTCTGGAAACCACAATCAATAGACATTAACATGCAAGAGGAAACTTACTTGCCTCAAGAGTTTTAGTCAAGCCCAAGCAGCTCAGAAAGCAGATATTTTGTGTGCAGCTTCCTCCCATGTTTTATAAATAACAAGAAACATGTTTAAAACATGCATAAGCATCAGGGTATTACTTTTCTAGAACCAGAACACTTGCAAAGTTAAAACCACTTCAGAAATTAATTACTTTGACCTTCTCAGTTCTCAGAAGAGCAAATGGAGTCTTACCTGAGACAGTTTCTCTGTCTCTGTTTCTCTCCCTCTCCCTCTGTCTCCAGCTATTGGGCATTGGAACCCCTCTTAAAAAATGGAAGATTCCTCAGTCCACAAGTCTCAGTGGGAGACAAACCTTGATTCTCAGTATAGATGTTGAAAACCCTAGACTTTTGCATTATCAGCCTGTCTTGTACTTGTCCCAAATTTTGAATTGGACTCTTATGGTATAAAAAGAGCAGGGAGATCCCATTCAGGGGGTAGGTAATGGCAGCAATGTCTTCAGAAACTTCAGACTCAGTGCTACAATAGTGGCATTCTTGTTCAGTTCTGACGTTTGCAGTGGTCTCCTCCCCTGATTGGTTATTGCCCCATGGTTTGGCATGGCCCTAGTTGCTTCCAGTGTTTTATGTTCCTTGCCAATGGCCTTCCGAGTTATTATGGCCTTATATTCTGAGAGTTATCCTACTTCTTCTCAATAAAATACTTATCTGTTTAAATCAGCCAAAAGTTCCATTTGTGTGTTGTTTTTGGTTTTGTTTTTTGGTTTCCTGCAACCAGAAACTCTGTTTCATGACTCACTGAGGACTAGCAATCTTATGGTCTGTGGCAGAGCTGGGGTAGATGACATGGAATGTCCAGCCCCATGAATTGACGTGGGGCACCAATCTTTCTCTTATTACGTGAATGCTATTTCCAGTTCTATTCTTTTCTTTCTGCTGGGAAACATCATGTTGTCCCTCCCTTTCTTTTCCATGCTGAGTGAATGAAAAAGTAAAGTGGGATGGCAAAGAGGATCAGTGTTACTCAAAATATTTTGAGTTGCGATTTAGGTACCTGTAGTTGTGAGAAATAGGTTAGGGAGCAAGCAACCTGAAACTCAACGTAAATAATGGCTTCATTGAGCTAGAAGCATATTTCTTTCTCACATAAAATAGAGTAAAGGCTGGCAGGAGGCATGGGGTTCCAGACTGTCAGAGACCCAGACCAACCTCCCTCTCACATCTCCCTCACCTCAGCACTAGGTGTCCGCCTTATGTTGGGTTGTAGTCAATATCTTGTTGTAGACAGATGGCCCACAGAGTTTAAATGTTTACTCTCCAGCAGACACTTGCTAAAATTCTTCCTCTCCTGCCTTAGTTCAGGTTGCTATACTAAATAGTGTAGATGGAGTAACTTAGACAGAGAACCTTTATTTCTCACAGTTCTGGGGGCTGAAAGATCCAAGATCAAGGTACTAGCTGATTCAGAGTCTGGTGAGAGCCCATTTCCTGGTTTGCAGATGGTGCTTCTTGCTGTGTCCTTACGAGAGAAAGTGAAAGAGAGACAGAGGGACAGAGAGAGTGAGAGAACTCTAGTCTCTTCTTATAAGGACATTCATTCTATCATGGGAGCTCTGGCCTCATGGTTTTATCTAAAACTAATCACTTCTCCATTTCCTAATATGATCGTTTGGAACTTAGAGTTTTAACATATGAAGTCTGGCAGAACACAAACATTCAGTCCACAGTGCCACCCCACTGCCCCAAATCTGAGTGGACACTAGTCTTGGTTTATATGGACTCAGATGAACGTCTTATGGGCAGGGGGGAGGCAGAGTGGAGATCCCTGGTTCAAGCAGCCATAGCTGTGCAATTTCGACGCCACCCAGCACCAAGAGTAGGCGAGTGACTTTGCAGAGGCAGAGTTAGCTCTCAGTTCAAGTTATGAAGCCAAGGCCAAAAACAAAGTCCTTCTCCCTAGTGGTATGCAGATGTGTGACACTTCTGTGCCTCAGGGAATGAATGTCAGATACTGGGCACAGATGCTGTAGTGCCAGGAAATGGAGGCTTTTATCTTGAAGTTTTCCAGCAAATTTAATATCTGATTACATAAAATAATTGCACTGTAATTCTTAAGAGCAAAATGAATTCTGTCTTGGCCTCAGTGTCTCTTGAAAATTATTAGAAATTATTCTGTAACCAATATCCCAAAAACTCCCGAGAGAAATAAAGGATCTGTTATACTAGGGAGGAAATTATTAAATCTCTCTTAAAACCAAGATTTCATCTACTAGTAGCTTCACTGATTATCTCCAACTTCTTTCTCATTTGCTTGCTTACTACCAATTCAAACCAGCAGACAGACGTAATCAGTGATATCCATGTTAGTGACACTAGTGTTTAGTAATGGGATAGGTTCTATCTCATTCCAAAGCAGATCCATGGTAATTATAAAAGTTTATTACTGATGTTATCCTGTAACCAGAACAGGTACCTTAACGTTTAATTATCTTCTCCTCCTTCAGATTCTGAAAGCAATTTTTCTAAGCTGTGTAATCTCCACTGACATCTATCATTTTATCAGGCCAGGCCTCCCACCTCTTCCAACACAGAGTATTTCTTTGCCTTCAACACTAGTCCATCAAGGTTGACTTGTAAGAGTCAAAATCGTCTCACATCTCTGTGAGTGCATGCTCTTCAGTCAAGGGGAAGAACAATAAATAGCCACAATGAGAGCAACAGAAATAAAAATAATTATTTGCAAACATACTTTGACAATTACAAAGTATGTTTTAAAGTATTTTTTAAAAAGTAAAGTATTTTTTAAAAACCTGAAATCTTATAGCTTATCTTTGTGTTGCTATTGTCAACCGGAGCAAATAATGCTTATTGCATAATTTTTCTTTAACAGAAAAAAAAAGTCCTACAATGGTCTCTGTAAAATTTCAGCAACTTTTGTCAAAGAAAAAGGGGGAAAACTGCTAAATATGTTTGATAGACATCAAACTACCCAGAATGATGGGCGGAACAGCAGGATTACACTGTGGGGATGCTATGAAAATCGAAAGCATTGATTTTCTTGAAGCGGAACACGGGCTCCCAGTACTCAGGGAACACCTGATGCTTGAAGTCTCTGGCTGGGAAATGCGAAGCGAGCCTGGCAGTGGAGACGTGGTGTGGGCGGCTACTGCTGCGTCTACGCAGGCACGTGCCGAAAGACTGTGGGAGGCGATCCAACTCCCCTTGGAGAAAGCAAGGCCAGCCTCTCAGTTGCCACTCTGGATGACCTTACGTGGCATCTCACCTGGCTTTGGGAACTGGGTGAAGTGCCATCAAGTGACTTCTGTCCTTTAAAGCACTGGGTTCCTAAGCATGGTTTGGCTTCCTTCACTGAAAGATGTGGTCCACACATTGCCTGGTCAGGAGCTCCCTGAGGAGAGAGGAGGCCCACGGACAAAGAAATTGGCTTCAGCTGAAGTTTCCCTCTTGGCAGGGTTGGCATCATGGACATTGGTCTCCTGACCCAGGACAGTATGTGATCAACTGAGCTGACATGCTGGATAAAGAAGGCAGGTCCCTCACACCCACCACAGGAAGCGGTGGTTTCCTTCTTTTCTTTTTTTAGTAACTTATGGTTTATTATGTTTAATTTATAAGTGCTGGAAACAAACCAGAAAGACAAATTAAGTCCCTTTGGATCCACCAGTTTCTCTGAAATAACATACACATTGTCCCACAGAACATTTCTGAAGATACTGGTTTAGCAATGACCCTTGGTTTACTAACAGAATCCCTTTTGTGATAACTTAGCGAGTGTAAGCAGCACAAGTCAACACCCTGTGGTTTGGTTCCACCCTTGGCCTCTGTTTACCTCTCAAACTTCAGCTTTTGCTTTTCACTCTTCCTTTCACATTTTGATCTTGCCAGTGAACTTCCGTTTGCTCAAAAACTCCTTACTGCTCCTTCCTGCCTCTGAGAAGCTCCATGCTTTGCTTCCCATATCCATAAGCCTCCCGTCATTCCTGGTTGCCCGGCTTCTAGCCAATTTTCAGCTACCAGCTTGAAATGTAATTTAGTGTGTGAGACATTTTCCACCCCTTAGATACAATTATATCCTTCAGCTAAGCAATTTCATAGCTCTTTGTGCTTCCTTTGTCTGTATGAAAATAATGACAAATACTTATGCAACCCAGGGTTCTAGACACTTTTCTCTTTTTTATTTTTAAAACGTTTTTTAAAGTTTATTTATTTTAAGAGAGAGAGAGAGGGCATAAGTAGGGGAGGGGCAGAGAGAGGGAGACAGAGAATCCCAGGCAGGATCTGCACTGTCAGTGCAAAGCCCAATGTGGGGCTTGAACTCACAAACCATGAGATCATGACCTGAGCTAAAATTGAGAGTTGGATGCTTAACCGACTGAGTCACACAGGCACTCCTAGATACTGTTCTAAGAACACATACATACATATGTACAATACACAAGCATATACACCTATACATGCTTGTATGTTTGTATGTATTATCTCTCTGTCCATCTCTCTATTCAGTGTGAGGATTGGATGACTGAGTATCTATATAGTAGCTATAGATATGAGGGAAGTAGATATATTAGATAGTTAAGTAGATGATAGCTAGATAGGTAGATTGATAGAGAGAGAGAGAGAGAGAGAGAGAGAGAGAGAGAGAGAGAGAGAGAGAGAGATGATAAGTAGATGAATGTAGATGGTCTTACTCTTTTTTGCCATTTCCCTCTAAGAGGAATATGAAATTTCAGATGATGAACACCCAACTGACAATTAACAGGATGCCCTACTGCTGCTTCAGACCATCAGTCTTTGTGTGTATTTTCTCAGGAGCAGTGCCAGCAGAGGTGAAAAGAGCACAAAGCATCATTTTATACGCATGCCTGGTATGACCCACCATTGCCAGAGCTTCATCCAGCCAAGACCATGATGGGCTTTGCCCAGGAAGGAAGAGAATAAATCTCTCAGTAAAGAGTAATACAGGGGGTAAAATAAATCGGACACCAGCTGTACTTGCTTGGATGACAGCAACCATTGTGACAAATCAACCCCAAAAGGAGTAACAGCTTACACACAATAGAAGGCTCCTTTCCTGCTGAGCAGTCCCCAGGACCTGTCTTCTCTGCACAGTATTTCAAGGGCTTGGGAAACTCTACCATCTTCAATATGTGGCTTCTATGTGGCCATGCTTTGGTCCATCCAGTCGTAAAGAGCTTTGAAGATACCATATGGGCAGTGTTCATAGACCACGCCTAATAATATGACCGATCTACTCACATTCAATTGTTTAAAACTCAGGCACATTGAATATTAAGATTTTATCGCTGCTGTAACAAATCACCACAACTCTGATGTTTAAGACAATACACATTTATTCTCTTACAATTTTGGAGGTCAGAAGTCTGAAATCATTTTCACTGGACTGAGATCAAGGTGTTAGCAGGATCACACTCCTTCTAGAAGCTGTAGGGAAAAATCTGTGTCCTTGACTTTACCAGTGTCGGATGCTGCATCTCTTGCATTTCTGTGCCCTTGGCCCCTTCCTCCATCTTCAAAGCCAGCAGTAGCTTGGTGCTCTAGTGGTCACAGGCTTCCTTCTTCTGTGTCAAATCTCCCTCCACCACCCTCTTGCAAGGACACTTGTGACTGCATTTAGGGTCCAGGCCTCTTGACACCAGGTTCTGCATGTTGGATGGTCCTTTTCTTACAAATTGATGAAATCACAGGTTTGGGTTTGTGCTTTAGAGATAAAGAGCCATTTAGCAGTTCTTCATATAGTTCAAGTGGATTATAAGCATTTTACATTGGGCTTTGGGGACAAAGTTCTAAACAACTATGGCATTTTATTACCTTCCTTTATAAACCACTGTCCTCTGACAGTGAGGCCTTTTGGCAAAGTGATGAGTCTGAAGCTGATACATTTTTATTAAGTCCCCTGATGCAATCATACCTTAATTATCTCATGATAGTCTCCAGTGGTCATGGAAGTAGTCAACGTTCTACCATGGAGCTGTTGGTGTGAAGATGGCCGGACTTTATAGTTCTTTTTCTTCTGATTCAGATCTATTAGAGTATACAGCATTTTTTAAAGGAGGAAGAGAATATAGGCAAAGTAGAAAAAAATAAAAGTCTACAAGAAGAACAACGCCTTTAAAATAGGAACAGTGGCCAGGTATAGTAACAGTCAAAGCAGGGGAAATGAGGACATGCAAAATGTAATATATGAGATAAGACTTTAAAGCTAAATGAAATTGAGAGATGGTAAAAGCACTAGCAAAAAGTACTGGTTCTTTGTGAAAGAAGATACTGTGAAGTTACAATTTGGAGTTTAAAATTTTTTTTTTCATTTTGTAACATGAAAAATAGTGTAAGATTTGAACTAGAAGGTCTTTCGTGTTTCTTCCATGTCCAAGATTCTCTAAGATATCCAACATATGTTATTATATTGTTACTGAGCACAGTAATAAGGCGTTCTGCCAACATAAATACTTGACACATTTATGCTAATAGACCCATCAGTCCATGTGCACACATGCATACACAGCACACACAGCACACACACCCATGCCTACGCTCATACTCATGCACCTGTTTTCCTGAATAGATATCCAATGAATAGATATTAAGGGCATTTGGGCAATGTAAGATGGAGATACATCGGCTAATCAGTTAGTCACTGAACACTGCCCTCCCATACGAACAGGATAGAATAAAACCCTAGATTTGGAAAAACATTCATACAGTGGTAATTGTACATGGAAGGAAATACTGCAGATGTAAGAGATGGTGTTATAGTGGTGTGGAGAGAATGGGAGTATGTTTTTAATTAATATCCAGAGTCAAATATTTAAAGCATGATGTCACCATTGACCAATGAAATGCTAATATTCCTCCACTGCCCTGGTCTTATCTCCATGGTCCCTTTGACCTGGGTGGGACCGAGATGTTCTTCATTCAACAAACAACCAGAAATAAGGGGTAGTGAACAGAGCTCACATCCAGAGGTGTGAGATGAGGAGAAATTGCATGGCTTTCTAATATGTTTATGGAACTGGTCAGCTCCATAGTGTATCTCTATACTTAGATTAGGCAAAATGTTCCCTTGATGGAAACATCACCTTTGTTAATGTGTCTGGACTTTTAATGGACTGAACACAAGCACTAAACTTTCAAGAGTTCTGTATATGAGTCTAAGCCTGGGTATATAAAGCAAATAGGAAACCCAAGACTTTTGAGTGGATTTAGACATCTTTGGCAGAAAAATCAATGGGTAAGTCTTTCAGCATAAAGATATTGGATCCCAAATTAGATGCCTCAAATTATAGCTTCTTAATTTGAAATATTATTTTTCTTCCTTGAGAATTGCATTCTGTTTGTCGTGCTTGAATATATTCTATTGCCTGCAAATTGTCTTGCGGTTTTTTCCTACAGCCCAACTTGCAATATTAAGATATGAAGTTTATACATTGGAAAAGTCATTATTACTAGTTAAATCTAAAGAATGTTTGAAATTTTACTTGGTGATGAGATATATATGACATTTTGATACATATAGATGGTGAGGTTTTTTTTTAATAGTTTACTGTCAAATTGGTTTCCATATAACACCCAGTGCTGTTCCCCACAAGTGCCCTCCTCCATTACCTCCACCTTTTTCCCCCCTCCCCCTTCCCCTTCAACTCTCGGTTTGTTTTCAGATTCAATAGTCTCTCAGGTTTTGCTTCCCTCTCTCTCCCCAACTCTCTTTCCCTCTTCCCCTCCCCCTGGTCCTCCATTAGGTTTCTCCTGTTCTCCTGTTAGACCTATGAGTGCGAACATATGGTATCTGTCCTTCTCTGCCTGACTTATTTCGCTTAGCATGACACTCTCAAGGTCCATCCACTTTCCTACAAATGGCCAGATTTCATTCTTTCTCATTGCCATGTAATGCTCCATTGTATATATACACCACATCTTCTTGATCCATTCATCAGGTGATGGACATTTAGGCTCTTTCCATGATTTGGCTATTGTAGAAAGTGCTACTATGAACATTGGGGTACATGTGCCCCTATGTATCAGCACTTCTGTATCCCTTGGGTAAATCCCTAACAGTGCTATTGCTGGGTCATAGGGGAGTTCTATGGATAGTTTTTTGAGGAACCTCCACACTGCTTTCCAGGACGGCTGCACCAGTTTACATTCCTATCAACAGTGTAGGAGGGTGCCCATCTCCCCACACCCTCGCCAGCATCTATAGTCTCTTGATTTGTTCATTTTAGCCACTCTGACCAGTGTGAGGTGGTATCTCAGTGTGGTTTTGATTTGTGTTTCCCTGATGATGAGTGATGTTGAGCATCGTTTCATGTGCCTTTAAATAATCATATTGGATTGAAATTATTTTATTTGTATTTCATCATTTTATTTCAGCTTTATTGAGGTATAATTGACAAATAAAATTGTATGATACTTAAATGTACAACATGATGATTTGATTTATGTACATAGTAAGAAATGATACATCTTTCCCATATTAGCTGTATTTGATCAGGCTGAATGAACCAATTTTGGAACAGAATAATTGAAAGACATTAAGGTATTCTGTGAAGAAAATGACTATTTTATAGAATAAGAATTGACAGAGGGGCACCTTGGTGGCTCAGTCATTTAAGCGTCTGACTTCAGCTCAGGTCAAGATCTCATGGTCTGTGGGTTCAAGCCCAGTGTTGAGTTCTGTGCTGACAACTCAGAGCCTGAGTCTGCTTCAGATTCTGTGTGTCTTTCTTTCTCTCTGCCCCTCCACCACTCACACTCTGTCTCTTTCTTTCAAAAATAAAAAAACATTAACAAATTTAAAAAAAGAATTGACAGAATTTCCTACCACTGCTAGAGCTATCTTGAGTGACCTGTGCCTATATTTTAGAACGTAGAGATAGCTGATCATTAAGAAGAGTGTTTAAGAATATGAACTTTCACCTAAATTCAGTACTTATTCTATTTGATCAGGTTCCTGGAGATTACCGTGTAGATAGGGCAGAAGAGGACATAGCTGAGTATATCTATGTACCATGTAATGATGATCAGAGTGTCTGATGAAAAACATGACCATATTCCCATTTCCAAACTAGATTCCTAGTGGAATCTATAGGCACTTAGGAATGTATATGCAAATACCTAGAATTTCTTTACATGCATAAAGAACATGTCAGAGAGATATATTATTTTATTGCTAAATAAGGCTTTGACCCCAAGTTCCCACCTTGTTTCCTATTTCAGTAGCCTAAGATGGTTCATGTGTGAGCCTAGAGGTATACGTTTGCCTGCCAAGCATAAGGGATAAGACTAGATTCAAAGAGCTAATGCAAACTGCAAAGAGCAATACCAGGCAAACAACTTACATTTAATAAGCATTTACCACTATTATTATCGTCATTATTATTTTAAGTGATAGTCGTCCTCCTCTCCTGAGCAATACACTTCAGTCTCCTGGCCTGGAGGAAAGGCTGCATTATCCAAAGGGAAAAGACAGTATGATTGCAAAGCATTATCTTCCTAACCTACAGGTTTTAATATAATAGTTCTATTTGTTTGTTGGTTTCTCTTGGATTTTTGAAATACAACAGAGACATAGCTATAATCTAAGACTGACCACTTCTACATTTAGAGGAAAGCTGTGATTGTCTCTCAGTGAGATTTCTTTTTTTTTAATTTTTAAAATATTTTTTATTTATTTTTGAGAGACAGAAAGAGACAGCACGAACAGAGGAGGGTCAGAGAGCGAGGGAGACACAGGATCTGAAGCAGGCTCCAGGCTCTGAGCTAGCTGTCAGCACAGAGCCCGCTGCAGGGCTTGAACCCACGAACCGTGAGATCATGACCTGAGCCGAAGTCGGAAGCTGGACGCTTAACTGACTGAGCCACCCAGGTGCCCCTCTCAGTGAGATTTCTTAAAGTAACATAGATGTATAGTCAAGCCACAGTTTTTTGCCCATTACCTTGAGAAATATTCTCATTTAACTACGGGCATCCATCACCATAAAGGAGTGTTGGGGATATAGTTACCCCATAATTCCTTGTGTTCTTTTTTTAAACATTTTTTAAAAATATTATTTTATTTATTTTGAGAGAGAGTGCAAGCTCACACAAGTCCAAGTTGGGGAGGGGCAGAGAGAGAGAGAGAGAGAGAGAGAGAGAGAGAGAGAATCCCAAGTTGATAGTGCAGAGCCCATCATGGGGCTCGAACGCATGAATCATGATATCATGATCTGAGCTGAAATCAAGAGTTGGTCACTTAACTTACTGAGCCACACAGGCACCCCATAATTCCCTGTGTTCTTAGGACAAAAAGACTTAGGTCTTTGGCCCATAAGTAGATTTTAGAGCATAAGGCAGGCACAGATAGAGATATCACTTCATGGTGGAATCAGACAAATGATAGCTTTAGGGGAAATAACATCTGATGAAGACATCTACTTCATATCAGAGCCAAATTAGAGAAGTAAATCAAATCCCAAAGGCTGGATAAAACTGCTGGTTTCATAGAGAGAAAAGGTTTAGAGGTTTATTGAGGAATACTCGTATAGTATTTCTTTCTAAAACAAAACAAAACAAAACCATTATCACAGAGGTTTGCTTCTGCAAGCAGCCACAGCTGTATACAATATGTAAGTATGGGTCTCAGGCTCAAAAACCACATTAAAATAAAGTTATGAGCCTGGCTTACATCCATCAAATTTTGGGTAATATCAAGGTGATGCCAAGTCTCCCAGCCACAGAACATGCTGTGTAATGCCAAACCTCCTCCACTCATCTGGCTCTTTATATTGGGCTGTTTGATCACCAGTCAGTTTGAATCTCTCCAAGCAGAAGATCTGGAAAGCAGAGACCAGGGTTAAAAATCCACTTTGTTTTCATTTTCTTATCCCTTGCAGTAAGTACTACGTCTATGAGTCACCACACTTTCTAAGTCTTCATCTTTGAAGGAATTGCCATTCTAATGAGTAACGTGGGGAGTGAAAAATCCGAACGAAACATAATGGTGGTATCCCACTGCTTCTTGGTGAGAACTAAGAGGAAGACAAGATCAGACCAAAGAACATTCAGGGGATAACAGGATGAGATCCTTGCTCTCGACTGTGGATTTGGAACAAAGAGAAGCCTTCAGTTAAATTTAAGCGAATTCTGTCTTTAAATATTTATTTTTTAACGTTTATTCATATTTGAGAGAGAGAGGGAGAGAGAGACAGAGAGATAGAGAGTGAACAAGGGAAGGCAGAGACAGAGGGAGATACAGAATCCAAAGTAGACTCCAGGCTCTGAGCTGTCAGCACGGAGCCTAACATGGGGCTCACACCCACAAACTATAAGATCATGACCTGAGCTGAAGTTGGACGCTTAACCGACTGAGCCACCCAGGCTCCCTGCAAGTTCTGTCTTTAAAATGAAGTTGCGATTTTCCTCTAATAAAGAGTGAAAAAAATTGCTGTGGAATTGTGTGAGCGTAGTGAATAGTTGATGGAAGTTTCAAATGTAAACAAAATGACAATTACACATTGATAACATAAGTACTCTTAACCTAAACGGATCATGTGCCTCTCCACATATGTGATGTATGTATGTATAAGAGGCAGGAAACATTGTCTGCGCTGACAGATCTTTGACTTGGAGAAAGTGACTGCAAAACAAACTGAGACGGCACAGCTTAAATCCCTCATGGTGAGAAATGTTGAATGTGTATCTATATATTTTGCTGTGTTCGGTGTCAGCCCAACCTCCACCTCGCACCCACTTTGTGACCTTGGGGCAGTAATAAGTTTTCTTCCTGTACTTCATCTCTCTGCCAGTTATAGAAAAATAATTACTAGAAAAAAATTATAAAATCTTGTTTATTTCTTCAAGTTTTTTGGGAGTCCTTGGTACTACCAATCAATGCATTTTATAAGAAAAAAGGAAACATCTCCTTAGAGTCTCCAAACTTTCACAAGTATATATTGCTCACAGTTTCAATGTCCTGATGTTCGTGCAGCACCTCTCATCTCAGACTAAACTGCCATCTCGTTCCTGTCACTGTCACTCTGACCTCTTCTAGAAGTTTCTGTATTCCATTTCTGCCTTCAAAACCTTTCAAGTCAAATTATGAACTATGAAGCATGGCATAGATTCAAGGCACTGTATACAACAGGGAATCCGATCTAGACATAGGTCAAAAAAGATAATTGTTAAAATTTCCATACAAGATATTGTTTCTGTGTTAGCAAATATAATAAAGCTTATGGCACACTTCAAGGATGAAGAAATGAATCTTTCTCAAATGTAATAACTACTTGTGTGTATATTTGGGATCTTGGATAAGTTCTTCCCTTCCCTGGATCTCTATTTCCATACCTGTAAAATGGGGCAATAATAGTACCTAATTTGTAGGTTTATTATGTCAGAACTGGATGACACAGTATGCATAAAGAACTTAGGAGAGCCTAAATCATGAGTGCTGTTATGAGCTCAGCTGCGCTGAAGGTCCAGTACCCCCAAATGTGACTGTGTTTGGGAATTGGGACTTTTAAAGAGATAATTATGTTAAAATGAGGCTGTGATTTTCATTAATAATAATTTAATATGACTGGTGTCCTTATAAGAAGAGATTAGGACACACAGAGACACGACGGGTGCATGTGCACAGAGAGATAGCCATCTGTCAGCCAAGGAGGGGACTTGGAACAGATCCTTCTTTCATGATCGTCAGAGGAAACAACCATATTAACACCTTGATCTTAAACTCTTTGCCTCTAGAATGTAAAGAAAATTCATTTCTGGTGTACAAGCTGCCCCAGTCTGGGGTATTTTGTTACAGCAGCCTGAGCAGACTAATACAAGTGCTCAGTAGACATTTACTCTACAGAAATGGGAAGGGCAGAGATAAGATCATGATTGTGTATGTGGAACATGACAAGGGAATGTGGTTACCACTTCCCCTTGGGTTGACCTCTCTGGATAACCTCAAGGGGCTCTATCTCCCTGCCACCAGAGCAGTGTCAATGGATTGTCTTCTCCAGTCAGTGAGGAAATTCTGGAAAGAATTTCAGGTACTTGCAGACAAAGGAAAATCAGAGCATCTCATCAGTATCACTTTATACATTCATTTTTAAGGAGACTGAGCTTCAAGTCATGCCAAAAACAAAAGGAGCCCTTTTTCTCCCCAAGGTGATTAATGATTTGCAAGTATAAATCAAGAATGCATTTTCAAAATGCCTTCTTTTATGCACATTTTGATTTCTCTAGGCCAAATAATCTTACAGTCCAGAGCGTAAAATAAAATAAGCCAGGACAATATGTATCTGTGTCTATTCATAGGGACCTAATTGGTGCAATCATTAAACAATATGTTCTCAGCCAGTCAGTTGGGTGATGTATGTGAATATGTAATTCCTTACTACAGACCCAGCCTGCTTGCTGATAGATGTCATTCTGCAGTCAGGTCCAGGAGGCTGAGGGAAGTCAGGATTAGAGTTCTATGGAACCTCAATACTCAATATCTCAGTGTTATCTCAACAACAGCACAGATTCAACAAGGATCTAATAGTGTATTGCTGCCAATATCTGGATCTTTTTATTGCTAAGTGTCCTCTTTTTCCTTTGCTTGAAGCATAGCTTTAGAATCATGTACTGCAGCTTATATTATTTAGGAGAAACCAGATGATATCTCTATACCCTGAGGTCAGACCCCAACAACCATCAGTTAGCACTGGACTGCTGTGGGCCGGGCATGTGATGTTTTAAGTACTTCATTAGTCTGGGGCCATGTTCCCTGGGGCTTCCATAGAACAAAGAGAATTATGGATCCTTTCCAAATGTTAATTTGTTTTACATCATTGTTATTAAATGTAGGCAGGATGTGTAAGAAGGAGAAGCCTAGGATTTTAGATGTCACCTCTGAAATCTTCTAGTCCAGGGGTGGCAAATAGATTTTATTTCAATTTTTAACACTTATCAATTGACTGCGGCTACCCAGAGCATGATGTTGAAACTGTGCCAAGGCTAAGTGCAGACTCAACAGAAAATAATGCCAAGGTTGATACTGATGTCTGCTGTGGGCACAAGATTGGAGAGTGGTAGAAAGACACACTAAGTCTCTTCCATCTCTCAGTCTTACCATTTCTTCTTTTATCAGAGGAAACTGAGCTCCAAAGACATTAAATGAAATTCTTAACATCACATAATTAGTTAGCAAAAAGGCCAATATGTCCTGAATCCCTTCCTACCACGTCATTGAAAAAACAATGCATGAATATAACTTTATTCTGCCTTCCAGGTGACTATACTGGTCTTCATTTTCTGATGAAACTGTAATCTGAAAAGAAGTCCTAAAAGCCTCCCCTCCCTAACACACATATCACCTTTCTTCCCTCAAGGATATGTTTATTCTGCACTTACTTAGACATATTTTTCTCCTGAGACCCTTTTCATGTTAGAAATAGGAGAGAAAGTTTGTCTCTAGGTTCTATTTACTCATCTGTAGACAGGGGAGAGTGATACACAAAGTCTGAATTCTGCATGTTGAATTTCCATTCTTAAAGCCCTTTGAATTCTTTAGAAAATTAATTTAAAACTGAAAATCTCTTTGGTTACTGAGGCACCTGGGTGACTCAGTTGCTTAAGCGTCTGATTTCAGCTCAGGTCATGATCTCGCAGTTCGTGGGTTTGAGCCTCACATAGGACCTTGTGCTGACAACTCAGAGCCTGGAGCCTGCTTTGGATTCTGTATCTCCCTCTCTCTCTGTCCTTCCCCCACTCATGTTCTGTCTCTCTCTGTCTCTCAAAAATGAATAAACGTTAAAAATTTTTTTTAATTACAAAAATGTCTTTTGTTATCAATATGCCAAACACAGGTAAGAAAATATAAATCTTATATATGTAAACACAAAATGTTCTGCACATGAGTTGAGTGAATTACAGGGGGAAAATAAGTTTCAAAAAGGGGTAAAAATCTGGTGAACCATCTTAAGAAATAAGAGCAAGGAGTTAAATTCTAATTCTTTTGTAGCAATTATTTTTTCCCCTTGGGAAAGGACATTAAGCACTTTTACACCGCAATGCCATCTATTTTTTATTGCACCAATGAACAAGTACATCTTTCCAAACTGCCACTATTCATCACTTTAAAATAGGAATAGATGAGTTTGAAAAGATATGAAGATTCATTAGTCCCAGCTCTAAATATTGCAGGTGAAATTATTTCCATCCATTGTGGCTGAATGCAGACTCAGAGAAGTGTCACATAATATCCTTGAAGATTATGCTTCTGAAGAATGTGGCCCTTGTTTGGACAAATGTAAAGGTCATGAGACCATGCGTTCATTTCCCCAACCCATGACTTATGTGCCAGATAAAGAATAACATTTGATTTGGTAGGAACGAGGCCCTTCTATTTACTGAGAACATCCAAAAAGCTGGAAGAGGATTTGAAATTGATATGATATTTTAATGAAGTTCTGTAGTCAGTGAAAAAGTTTTATGAAGAGCTACTTCCTGGAGCACCTGAGTGGTTCAGTCAGTTAAACATCCATCCCTTGATTTTAGCTCAGGTCATGATCTCACGACTCGTAGGTTCGAGCTCCACATCAGGCTCTGCACTGGCAGCGATTGCTTGAGATTCTCTATTTCTCTCTCTGCCTCTCCCCTGCTCTCCTCTCTCTCTTAAAAATCAATAAACACTAAAAAGAAAAAAAGGAAAAAAAAGATCCATTTCCTTCCAACCATACCAGAAGCCAATAACTGAGGTAGTATTTACTCCTGAGGAAAAACTGGCATGAGGAAGTCATGAGTTCTCAAAGCACTTACTGCCCAGCGCTGGGTTTGGAAATGTATATCTATCTATTCCCACAGTCATTGTCATGAGACACCCCTAAACAGTACCTGTAATCTGCAAACAGAGACAGTGATCCTGAGGGGGTCAGCGGGTTGAAGTAGTTCAGTGCTCTGGAAGCAGGACTAGACTGTCGCTTGGCTCCTTTCCACCAGCCCCACCTGAAGGCTGTTCCATACTGTACTTACTGACCAAGCCCTATCCCTCAGCATCCTAATTCCTTAAAGATCTTCTTCCGAAAAAACCAAACCTCTACGGTAGCATTGCCATTTGGTTTACCACCACATGCCCAGGTCCTAAATGGGAATACCTAACTCCCCAATACATAGGAAGGACTGGTCCTCCACACTTTCTTGGGGCGGTGTTTTGAGCTTTCCTGAACTATGCAGAGAATAAGACATGACTAGGAGAGATGATCATATCTCATTTACGACATCTATTTTATCTTGCATTTCACTAGGCTTCTGTTACTTACTTGTTGCAGGGCAAGGACTATGTAATGCAGCCTCACACCCCTATCCCCCAGTACCTAGTCCTGTGCCTTGGACATAGTAGGTGCTCAATACTTGTGAGAAGAATGACTGACTAACTGAAGGACTTAATGGGTGGATAATAGCTTACCGAGTGTCCTCAAGTGCCAATCTGTTTCACCCCTTTCACTCACCTTCTACCTCCTGAGCCACTTTATAGACAAAAAGCAACCTTCTTCCCTCTCCTGTGCTCACCTGATGTGCTCTCCCCCATGTCACCCTCTACCGACTTCCACAGTGTAACGAGGGCCTAAGGAGAATGACTCAGCTCAGTGTTGCATCTAGATGTCCCATGACCTTTTCTTCTTTGTCATTTGCTCCTTGCCAGTCTGAATGACTCAGCTTTTGGCTTAATGGAAGTGGTATTTATACAGCATAGACTACTCAATACCTGTATCTATACAAATAATTTATATATATTATATATATATATAATTATATATGTAAATTAAGTTTAATTTATATATTTGCAGGGCACCTGGGTGGCTCTGTTGGTTAGGCGTCCAGCTTTGGCTCAGGTCATGATCTCACAGTTTGTGGGTTCGAGGCCTGCGTTAGGCTCTGTGCTGACAGCTAGCTCAGAGCCCGAAGCCTGTTTCGGATTCTGTGTCTCCCTCTCTCTCTGACCCTCCCCTGCTTGTGCTGTCTCTCTCTGTCTCTCAAAAGTAAATTTTAAAAAGCAGAAAAAATTTAATTTATATATTTGCACTCTCTATATTCATATTTCTTTTCATGCACACACACTACATTTTCTTAAAAATTTTTCTTAATGTTAATTAATTTTTCTTAATGTTTTTTAAAATTTATTTTTGAGAGAGAGATGGTGTGAGCAGGGGAGGGTCAGAGAGGGAGACACAAAATCTATAAACAGGCTCCAGGCTCCAGGCTCTGAGCTAGCTGTTAGGACAGAGCCCAATGCAGGGCTCAAACCCACGAACTGTGAGATCATGACCTGAGCCAAAGTCGGATGCTTAACCGACTGAGCCACCCAGGCGCCCCAACACACACATACGTTTTAAGACTCTCCCACAGCCATGATCTCATTTGACACAGCACCCTCTGAGACCACCAGGACATACCTCAGGAATCTTATCCTCTTCGAAGTAAAGGTGACTTAACCAAGGTCACATAGTTAAACCAGCAAGTGGCAGATTCATGTCCACTCTCTTTTCACTACCACCCATCTCTTCCTTAATTGTTGGTTGACCTTATTTCCATTCTTATGGCAAAGGCCTAACACCCATGACTATTTCAGTCTAGCACAGTAGATGTTATAAACGTGACTGTAGCTTCTAAATGTGAACCCTAACTTTGAAAAAAAATTATCTGAAATATTTAATATTTTTAAAACTCCCGCCTCACTGAAATCTCATCAGGGATGGACACTCCCATCCATTCATTTGTGAGGACTTGAGGCGATGGAAGTAGCATAAAAAGCAAGTATCATGAGAGCTCCTAGAGGTCTGTTTCCCCGTGAAGGGTCCATTGCCAAATATGGCCAGAGAACAAGCCACAGACCGCATGGCTGGGACACAGGTGAGGAGCTGATGGTCCTGATGCTGTTTTGAGAGAGAGGGTACTTCGTCCTGGATGGAGTGATGGTGAAAGGACATTCAGCGGAAGACAGACAACAGATGGGACAGAGACCTGACTGATGGGTACAGAATTGCTGGTCTGGGAGGGCACTAACTAACACAAGATGTGCATTTGTGGGACCACTTGGATGCCTAAAGCATGCATTTAGGCCTTGTTTCTATTTAATTTAGTTTTGTAACAGCTTTAAAATTATTTTTTCCTGAATCCATTTACCTGTGTGTTAAATGAAGACAAATTTACCAGTTCTTAGCTATGGACACGGAAGGACAATTTTAATTTCCCTAAGTCTCCTCTTTCTACTTTGAGGAAATAGAAAGACTATAACCCGCTGCACAGCATTGCTGTGAGAATCAAATGAGATGATCTAAGTGAGGCCTCCAAGACAGTGCTTGGCACAGAGTAGTTCCTCAGTTATTCATTTCCGAGGTTGGTTTTCATGTGCATCTGTCCTTTATACTAAACATACTTATGGACAACAACCATCTCGATTCCCAAAGTCTAGATCTCCTGGAAACACTGATAGTCATTTCTTCAGTCTAGAGATTAGATAGATACATAGATAGATAGATGGATAGATAGATGATTAAGTAAGTAACAAATGGGCAGATGGGCAGAGAGACAGATATAGAGAGAAACACACAGTACATACATACATAAATGGAGAGAGATGGCAGAGGAGAAAATCAAGTCAGAAATGGGAGAAAAAGGGGGATTGATAGGAAGACAGATGGAAACTGATGGATAAGGAATTGAAGCATTGTTCTTGACTCACCCCCACCCCCATGAGACATTACCATTTAATCTCTCCGAATCTGAATTAGAAGATTTCACCACAGGTCCTGGTTATTTATATTTCTTTCTTGTTACTGAGTAATGAGACATCACAGGAAAGGGGAGCTACTAAGTAAGGAAGAAAAACTTTTAAACCTACTCAGATAAAAATGGGCCCAAATGAAAACTGGAGAACTAAGAGTATATAATTTCCCCCAGTCTAATTGTACATTTTCAACCCTTTTCCCCTCTGCCTGACACCTCCTCTCCCCTGCCTAGCATTCCCATGACCTCAGATTTTATGTATAGCTGGGAAGTAACTTCCCACACTTCCACATAGTGTTTATGGGGATCCAGAGGTGCTAAGGTTCACACTGGGTGAATCGGGATAGAGGCTGGTAGGCATAGGTTCTTAGAAAAAAGAGCCCAGTAGAGCAGAGCCCATCGAGACTGGGTGCCTGAGATAAAGGTACACATCTCATACACCTGGAGAAGGGAAGAGTCTTAGGCAATGGTGGCGTCCTCACAGGCCATTACCAATGGCCATTACCAAGGCACGTACAAGAAATGGACATGACAAGTTTCAACAAAGTGGCTCCATGCATGTTGCAACTTGGGACTGATGACAGCAGTTTACAGATTTATGCCCTTTGATGGCAACTGGCTCAGTTCTGCCCAGTTGGACCCCTGGGAGAAAGGTTTCATTTCCAAACTTCTCAGTTATTAGGAATCCATTTTTAAGCACAAAATACTTGATGCCCCCCTCCATGATTATAACTGTCGCTAACATTTTATCATGTGCCAACCCTGCTTAGGTGCTTTCTGTGTGTTGATTATGTTAATGTTCATGCCTTTGTTCTTAGGAAAATAGCATTGCATTTCAACAAGGAGAAAGCCAACGTAAGGGGAAGTCACAGGACAGGTAAGAGGGAACTGAGTTTTGATACCATTCCACAGTCCCTGCTCTTAACAACTATGCTAACCTTTCTCCTGATTGTAGGTGAGCTTTCACTACAAAGAAGTCACATAAGGACAGAAGGATTCCATATACATCCAGCAACACTTTTAAATTAGTCTCTAAAAGCTGAAAAATCGTATGCTGGAGGTATTATTTGTCAGATCCAAAAACAATACTTGAAACAGTAGGTGGATGTGTATTACTTCCTATGATGGCAGCCTTTCCCTGGGCAATGCATGGTCAAACCTTCTCCATGCCTACACGGCCCCAGGGCTTGCTGCTCCAAGGCCTTATTATGCTCTCTTGTACCTTAGCTATATATTGGTTGTGTCCTTGGGATCGGGACAGTGTCTTCTTGATAATTTAATTTATGCATGCATCACTTCTTGCCCATTATAGGTGCTCACTAAATATTTTGAAGTGAATGAATGCATAGTTCTGTATATAGGTCCTCCCTTCTACTGAGGCTATTTGCAAGTACAAAGGATTTGGAAACAACCAGCTTAGAATGTGTAATCAATGAGACTACCAGATTTTATGAGTACCTCTCTTTTTTTTTTTTATAATAGTTTATTATCAAATTGGTTTTCCTATAACACCCAGTGCTTCTCCCCACAAGTGCCCCCCACCATGACCATCACCGCCTCCCCTCCTCCCCCTCCCCCTTCAGTCCATGGTTCATTTTCAGTATTCAGTAGTCTCCCTTGGTCTGTGTCCCTCCCTCTCCTCTGCTCTCTTTCCCCTTCCTCTCCCCATGGCCCCCTGCCAGGTCTGTCCTGTTAGACCTATGAATGCAAACATATGGTATCTATCCTTCTCTGCCTGACTTATTTCGCTTAGCATGACACCCTCAAGGTCCATCCACTTTGCTACAAATGGCCATATTTCATTTTTCCTCATTGCCATGTAATACTCCATTGTATATATACACCACATCTTCTTGATCCATTCATCAGTTGATGGACATTTAGGCTCTTTCCATGATTTGGCTATTGTAGAAAGTGCCGCTATGAACATTGGGGTACATGTGCTCCTATGCATCAGCTTAAAAGACTGTACGGGATCGCCTCCTGGAGGGACCAGTACAAAGAACAAGGCGGTAAGTGGGTTCCTGGAGCCCTTTTCCTGGGCCTCTAAGAAAGCACCTGTTTGAAGATGGTAATGGTCATGGTCCATGAAGGGTCAGGGTCAGCAGACACCTTCAGTGAAGATGGCAGACACCTTGGTCATTCCTGGTCTGAGGGTACTGCAGGCCATGAATTTCATGTGGAACAGAGGACAGACCCTCCTCAAAGACACCTTCCTCAAGCCGTGAGAATACATTGGTTGCTAAAGGGAGGACTTGAGGTGTGGTCACGCTACTAGGGCCCTCTGTCCCTGACTGGCTGTGTAACAGAGGTTTGTACCTTCAGGCCAAAGTCTGGCCAACCCACAGGGACTCTTTCCCTCCCAGCCTTCTTCCAAGGGCATAACACTAGGTGGGATTCACTCATAGCTAATTACAATGAATAACACGGGGAGGTTTCAGGCTGGGCATTATGGATGTGAAATGGACATTGTGGGGTCACAGGTGCCTGGGAGTTTGGCTAGAGAAGCCAGTGCATAACTCTGTGTTTGGTGCTCTTGGGTCTGCCCTCTGCAGGGATGTCTGGGGCTTTTCAGTAGCCTCTCTCACTCCAAGAAACAGCTAAGAAACCCCAAAAGGCCCAGCCTAAGTCTAGGATGGAATAAAAAAAAGTTCTCAAAAGAGAGCAGGAGCTGTATTATATTGCTGAAAATGATCCATGAAAATTGGATAGCAAATCACTGATATAGAGACTTTTTGGTCTGGACTTGGATTATACTTGCAGACTTCAGGTATTGCTCTTTATAATTAATATTACTATCCTAACTACAGAGTTCCAACCCAATACAGAAAAAGGGATACAAAGAATGTGCCCATGTAGTGTCCCATCAAGGGGGCTTATATCAGAGAGGACTACTGTGCTTGAATCCTTGTTCAGAAAGCCCGTTCTGAGCTGACGACATGCTTGTCCTTCTCTGTTCTCTGATATTCCACTCGCCTTTATACCACCACTTGTGACCCTTAGAGAGGCTTTCTTTACAAAATGAATCCTGGAGCCCACCCCATGTGTTCAGCAGAGCAGCACAAATTAGTCATTGCCTATTAAAACTTTAAACTTCTTTAAAACGAGATAGAGAAAATGAGCTTGGTCATAGTGTGTCGGGTGCACACACACAGAATCAACCATTTGATTTCTAGCAGAAATAAATCAAAAGCAGACACTTCTCTTGACCATAGATGAGGTGGTGTCTGGAGCCAGATAGCGGCAGTTTGCTGAGTCTAAAGTGCACGTAAAATCCAATTGTAAGTTGGCTGACCACAGAACACGACTGGATTCACTTACTGCTAATTAGGATGAATAAAAAGAGACACGAGGAGATGTGAAGCTTGGGATTATGGGTAGTAAAAGCCACTTGATGAGAGGAAACCAATTTTTCCTGGTGTTTTGGAAAATCACTTCATATAGAGTCTGGTCCATTATTTATGTCCTGAAAATTGCACGTAGGAAGGACCAAGCATATTCTGATGAAACTTGCACCCCTGGAAGTCCCATGTGAAGGGATCTTAAAGACCCAAGCAGGGAAGAGTGAGTGGGTTTGGCTCCCCATTAAAGAAGGGATCTTCTGTTCCTGGCCTGTATGGAAAGACATATTTCCTTCTGCCTCAAGTGATAAAATGCATGCCACTGAGAAACACTGGATACTCTCAGTTGAGGGTGGTGTGATGGCCAGATGGCCCACAATTACTGATCATTTTATTTGTACCTCCTGGTGTGAAGTTCTCTTTCTTAGGGTGATTTCACTGTCTCTTTACTCTATTTAGAGAGGAAATGAATGGCCAGGCTCATGCAAGCTAGGGGTGACTGTCGGAAGGTGTGAAGCCAGAAGAAACCAGCTACATGGAGCCCTGGTTAATAACATAAAAGAATCTTTGTGGGAATTCTTACTCTATTATGTTGGCACATCCCTTTCCCCCACTTTCTGGCCAGCAGTGATATGGGAGAGTTATTTTAATCTTAACTCTATTTAGAGGATTGGAGTGTTCCAAAGAGAAGGAGAGTTTTGCTGAGTATTTGAAACAATTGATTCTGGATGGATTTGCTCTGTATTCTTTAAGTGAATTCTAAAGATAGAATGTATGTGTTCACCGCATACTGAAGGATGCTGAAATATTAAGCAACGTGCATGGCAAATGTTATTGTGTTCAGGTGTCACTTCAGGTGAATGGTTTCGCTTTTCATTTTTGTTTTGTTTTGCTTTTCTTGGTGCTTCTACAACACGTCTGAGACAGTAATCCTCGTAGGGTAGGGATTACAGGATAAATATGCAGGATGAGTTATCCACATCTCTGCCCAAGTACATACCGGGCAAACATTTTGCAATAATAATGAATGATTTTTATTTCAAACTAGTTTTAGGAGTAATTTTAATTTTAATGAAAAGGGTAGATGTGTGTGTTTGTGGGAGAGAAAGAAAGAGAGATATCAAGAGAGATACAGACACAGACACAGAGAAAGACCCCACAGGAGTCAGGGGCAGAGAGAGAGAGTCCAGTGGAGAAGCAAAAATTAAAAACCAGGATATGATTCCCACTCGTGTTCTTCTGCCCAGTGCCCCTTTCTTTTCAATGGTAATCATCAAATAATCACCATGCAGAATGGTTATCATCAAAGGACACCATGGAGTCAAGACAAATGGTACAGTTCTAGCACCATTCAAATAGAATGAGCGCCAATGGTGAGCTTCTGGGATGGTGTGCATAACGGCACAGGCATGAATACCACCCATCAGCTCAAGTTCCTGAGACCCTGCAGCCCTGTTATACCCATGGACAGAGTGGAGTTACATGTGTTGTCTTGCTCTGTGCCATCAGATATGGGTATCTTGACCACAACAGACTGAACCAGAGATTGGCTCCTTGACTAAAGACTAAAACAACATAACATATGTGGTAGCCCAGTGGCTCACTGGTCAAGTACCAGATCAATGTGCTCCTTCTTGGATGAAGATCAGTGATCCCCGTAAGAGCTTCTTTCTGGAAGAACTGAAAAGATAATATAAGGCATAGAAGGAAGAAATAGAGGCAGGGGAGCCATGGAGGAAACCCAAGAGTAGAGAGAGAACCAGCTAGAAAAGTAGCACAGTGTTGAGAATGGCAGGCTCACTAGATCAGGTGCCAGTGCTGTTGACAGAAAGGACAATAGGGCACCAGAGCTCCTGAGGATCTGGAATGATGCTTTGATTCTTCGTGGCACCTACTGTGGGAGAGCTAAGGTGGCTTCCTGACCCTTCTCACTTTCCTGAATGTTCCTGCTAGATCCTCATCACCTGAGGGAGCTCAAGCCTGTCTCTCCTCTTTGGGAACTAAAATAATTATAATGGTAATAAGTATAATAATCACATGCTTGCTATATGTTAAATGTTTGAGTAGCTTGTTTTAGTGAATCATTTCAGAAACACTATGAAGTAGGTATCCTAATGATGCCATCCTTTCATAGATGAGTAAACTATTGTGAAAAGGGGTCAAGTAGAACAAAAGTCTTCATATTCAATATAGTAAGTGCCAGGAATCAATCAGTTAATTGAAAATACTAATTGAAACAAGGAACTGTTGGGGAACCTGGGTGGCTCAGTTGGTTAAATGTCTGACTCTTGATTTCGGGTCAGGACGTGATCTCTTAGTTTGTGAGTTTGAATCACTCTGATATTGAGGAGCTTGGGCTTCTCTCTCTCTCCCTCTCTCTCTTTGCCCCTGCCCTGCTTGCTTGCTCTCTCAAAATAAATGAAAAGACTTAAAAAAAAGAAGCAAGTAATTGTGAGAAACGGATTCATGCATACCTTAAACATTCTGTTTTTCTAAATGCATAATGTACATCAATTTGATAAGAGCTTTTCTTTTGGTAGAAGTGGCTAATGGGGTTCAGGGATGTTTTCCTGGCAGAGAGCACACATATAATATATGCTTAACATTTTCTAGTTTCAGTTTCTCTGATGTGAAATAAACCTGGAGATACATGTGAAACAATCTGATGCAGAATCCTTTTAGATTTCCTTTTCGTTTTCTATAATCTTCCATAGATATTTTCCCAACATCCAACTTGCAGAGCTCACTCTTACCCAGTCATTCCCCAACACTCAGCCTAGTGTTCACAGGGTGGGGGAGGGGGGAGCACCTTTTTTCGTACTTAATTACATCATTAGTTATATTAAGTTAAATTATGTAAGGACATTGGTATTAAGTGATTTGAGACCTAATTCTTAGAAACTCGTCTGGTAGAAGCGCAAATGTATGTGTCTGTTACAGAAGGTTATATTTCCAAGATGGAAAGATGTACCAACTCAGATGCTCATGTAGACTAGATGTAGTAACTAGATGTACCATCTCAGACGCTCGTGTCGATTCTATGTCCCCTCCCCTTGAACCTGGAGGAGCATCAGTAACTACCTTCACAGAGTATGGCAAAAATGATGTTATGTGACTTCCAACCTTAAGTCATAAAAATGCCACGTACCTCTACCTCGTTCTTTTGCAGCCCTGCCTCTTGGACAGCCACGTGCTGCAAAGAAGCCCAAGCACACTGTAGAGATGTCACATAGAGAGGAACTAAGGCCCTTTGCCCATGGCCCTGAACGAACTCCCAGCTGATACCAACGCCAGCTTGCCAGCCTTGTGAAGGAGCAGTCTTGAAAACAGACCCTGCGACCTCGGGTGATCCCCTCTTACACCGCATACCACGTGGGTAGAGAGGAGACTTCTCTGCTAAGCACGCCCCAACTACAGATTATTGAACAAAATAAAAGGCCGTCATTTGAACCCATCAGTTTAAGTGGTTTGCCGTGCAATGGTAGATCACTAATGAGTAAACACTAATGAGTGTTTCGGTCTCATTAGCATATTTCACAAAAGGAATGGAGAACACAGATCAACTAGTGGATCTGCTAAGTGAACATTCTCTGTAACTCTTCCATGATTATGTAAGTGTTAAAAGGTAGAGCATCGTTTTGAACCCTGAAGTCTGACTTCAGGATTATATTACTATGTTCCTAAATAAGACTTTTAGAAGCCCCTACTAAGTTGTACATAACAGTCAATGATACATAATAATTTGTATTATGTGTTATCTTAACTCCATGCTTACAGACAAGCTCTTAATATCTCCAGGGTTCAGGACAGGAGTAAAAATATCAGATGTCTAATATTTAAAAGTTAAAAATAAAGTTAAAAACTGCCAGATAAGTTTTATCCCCTTTACGTGTACCTTCATGAAATCTACATGGTTAGTCGAGTTCTTGAACCCTATGACTGCACCCCTTCTCTTTTTCCCCCTGGATTTTTTCCTCACTATAAGGGTTTTGGTCATGTGTGTTACCTCCAGCTCATACCACCAGGCTTCATCCACACATCCTCTTGCCCCATCAGCTCTGCTTGGCCAGCCCTAGATCCTAGGGACTGGAGGACAGTCAGTCCTAGAAGAATGAACCCAGGAAAGAGGTCCATGTGAGCTCATGAAGTGGACATGACCAATGTGGGTAGAAACTTCTGGGAATTTAGTGCTTGGTGCACATTCTAGATTGAAAGGTGGGCTCTGGATGGACTCTGGGTCCTTTGGGCAGGTCTTCTTGTGCCATGTGGAGGAGGGTGGCTAGAAGGGGCTGCCAGGGAAGGACGCATGACAGGGGCTCCTTTTTGCAGGTCTAAGGACGGTACTAACTCCACCTCCAAACCCTTTACCCACCCTCTTTCACGATGCCAGGCACATGATTGAGGATCGATAAATATTTACCAGATAAAGTAACCTTGTCCCCAAAGGCAAGCTTTACCTTTTCAATCTTGGGTGCTGCTGGGGTTTCACACTGTCAGCCTGGAGTGAGGTCATAAAGCCGGGATGGGAGCCAACCCCCCCTGCCCCCCCGCCCACATCTCTGAGCACAGCTCAAATTGATTCTAAGTGACTCTGAAGAGCAAGCGGGATGGATGAAAATTAGATTTGGCTCCATGAACGGTGGCACAGACAAGCACCAGACGCTTGACAGTGAACCCTGAGCACTGACTGTCCCAACCTTTTATCCTCCTGATGAATTTTCCCCTGACACTGACAGTCGGCTCTCATCTCCCCGCTACACCCACGCCCACCTCCCTACCCAAGAACCCACACTCTTCTGGTAATGACAACCAAGTAAAGTGGAAATGATTGGAGCTGAAGGTTGTAAAGCACTGCAATTATGCAGTTAGGAGATTTATGTAAAAAGGGCTACTCATCCTGACTATTTCTTCACAGCAGCCTCTGCTACTACAGAACCTTCCAAGTCCGATGCCGGTAATGTTTGGAGCACGCTGTTATTTACCAGACCTGTAAATCAGAGACCTTGAATATGTTATAGACCCAGACCCCCTTCCTTCGTTTTAATGGTGTTTCAAAGCACATTTTCCGCTACATCCAGAAAAATCATTACCCCTGGAAGTAGTTGTTTTAGTTTATTAGACCTAGGTGTTTTCATATTATTCTAGTCCAAATAGAAAGGACTTGAGCTCTAAAATCTTATTAAAAAAAAAAAAAAAAAAAAGCTTGTCTGCTTTTTGATTAAACAGGTTAAGAGCTTCAGAAAAAAAAGACCAAAGTAAGGTACAACCCAGGTATTTTAAGTAAAAGTCGGTGGGGCGTGGGGGGAAGGAGTAGAACATTTTCAGCCCCAAATTCTGTCAATAAATTTATTTGGTTTTTATTTGAAAGCGTGTTAATGCAAATTCTTCATAAACATGGCTAGGTGAAGATTTCTAATGGAACAGAGATTTCTGAGGCATAATTCCCTGAGGGTGTAATTCAAACATGCCCTCTGAATTCTGTTTCCTGTAAGGCTATCAGATCTGAGGCAGATAGGAAAGATTAAATCTGTGAGAAATAAATGTCACACTCTCTTCCTGAACATTCTTCTGACATTTAAAACATCCATCAGCCTCAGGAAATCCATGTCTGCCTAGATTGGTGATTGGTGTTCTGGGCATAGATGTTGACAAAGAATTACATAAATTGATGTTTTAAATGGTACTTTCATCTTTAGAGAGATATTTCATGAATTTGAGAAGAATTTCATGAATTTGGGAAAATAAAGTAAACTGTAGAGAGATAATTTACCAATTATTAGCTAGTAATTAATAGTTTTTCCCCTCTATGTCCATAGGAAACTAAGATGTAAGAGAACAATTTTCCTTTCCTCATCCCCATGGTTATGTTTACATCTTTTTCCTGTTTTATGTTTTTGCTTTGCTTTGATTTTTTTGTTCAAGTATTGTTTATTATTGTTAGTATTACTTTTCCTGAGGAGAACTATAGTGGGTTCTGGAAAGGATGGGAGGTGAGAGATGCAGGGAAGAGATGTAGGGAAGGATGGAATGTCTCCCTCCCAATGTCTCCAAGTTCTAATTCTTGAAACAGCAGACTATGTTACTTTACATGGCAAAGAAAACAAAAGGCAAACATTTTGAGAGTGAATATAGAAGTGGGATTCATGGGGCACCTGGGTGGCTCAGTCGGTTGAGCATCTGACTCTTAATATTGGCTCAGGTCATGATCTCACAGTTTGTGAGTTCGAGCTCCACATTGGGCTCTGGGCTGACAGTTCAGAGTTGGGTTGGGATTCTTTCTCTCTCTGCCCCTCTCCCTGCTCATGATCTTTCTCTTTCTCTTAAAAAAATAAACTTTTTTTTTTAGAAAAGCAGGATTCAGCTATATCCTGTTTACAAGAAATGAAATTTAAATATAAAAACACAAATAGTTTAAAAATAAAAGGATGAAAAAATGTGTACCATTGTGAATAAGACACTATAAGAAAACTGGTATGGCAGAATTAATATCAACCAAGTAAACTTCCATGCCAGAGATAAAGAACATTTCATAATGAAAAAAAGGACAAGACACGGTGACCCTATGTATATGTATATACATCCATTCCAAAAAGCAGAGCTTCAAAACACATGAAATAAAACCAAGCTAAACAGAGAAATAAACAAATCCATATTAGGAAGTAATTGATTTAAAAATAAAAGTTTAAAAATATGTAAGAACATAATTTGAGTAATATTGATCAATTTGTTGTAACAGAACTTTACAGAATATCATACCCAACAATTGCAAGAATATATATATTTTTTGAGTGTCCATAGAAACTTCATGAAATGTAGTACAGTAAACATGACTACAAATTAATTGTCCTTACTCTTGTCAAGAGGCAGAATCCATTTTCCCACTTTTTAAAATTTGAGCTAGTCTTGTGATCTGATTTAATCAATAAAGTATGCTGGAATCAATGCTAGCACTTATGAGTCAAGGCCTCATAGACTTTGCCACTTTGTTGCCCCACTTTTGCAGCTGTGCCATAAGAAAGCCAAGGTCAACCTCTGAGACTGCAAGAGAAACCCAGAAGAAAGACCCTGGGTCACTCAGTTGGTTGAGTGTCCAACTCATGATTTTGGCTTGGATCATGATTCCGGTGTGGAGGGGTCGAGCTGCAAGTCAGGCTCTACACTGAATGTTGAACCTCCTTAGGATTCTTTCTTTCTCTCCCTCTGCCCCTCTCCCCTGCTCATGCTCTCTCTCACTTTCTCTAAAATAAATAAAACAAAATAAAATAAAAAAAGATAAAAGCCTAACCAAGCCAGTGTCCCTGATAAACCCAGCCCCCAACGCTTATTTGAATTCAGTGAGATCAAAAGAAATTAGCAAAAGAATCACCCAGACAACCAACAGAATCGTGAAAAATAATAAATTATGATTTTTAAACCACTAGCTTTGAGGTGGCTTATTTTATAAAGCAACAGATTTATGATACCCTTAAGAAAGGCCATATATTTGACCATAAAATCATCTCAATAAAGTTCAGTGGATTTAAATCATACAAAGTATCTTTTTAACCACAATGAATTAAATTATAAATTTTATAAATTGATAACAAAAAGAGATATAGAAAGTCTACAAATATTTTGAAATGAACCACATAGTTCTAAATACTCTATGGATCAAAGAAGAAGCCACAAGGGAAATTATAAAGTATTTTAAATAGGATAATAGGGAAAACAGTATGTTAAGATATATGAAATGCTGTTAAAAATGGCATTTAGAGAGAAATTTGTAGTTTTCAGTGTTTATTTTAGAAAAGAAGAAAGCTTTTAATTCCATGATCCAAACCCTCACCTTAAGAAGCCAGACAGTCCCCCACCTGAGGTGCCTGGGTGGCTCAGCTGGTTGAGTGACTCGATTTTGGCTCAGGTCATGATTCCAGGGTTGAGGGATGCAGCCCTACATCTAGCTCTATGCTGAGTGTGGAGCCTGCTTAAAATTCTCTCCCTCCTTCTCTCTCGCCCTCTGGCCCACTCATGTTCTCACTCTCTCTTTCTAAAAATATAAAGTAAAAAGTAGAATAAATAAATTAAATAGAAGAATCCAAAGAAGATAAAATTAAACTCAAATTTAGAAAATGGAAAGAAAAATAGTTATTGCTTACAGATGCAGATATGGCTGTGAATATAGAGAACACCAGGACAATACCAACAAGAACCTTGGAGACAATGCGGGAATTTACAAGATCTCAGGATACAAGGTCCACATAGAAAAACCAATATATTACTACTTCTAGCAAAAAATAATTATATAAGGTAAAACATGATCTACAAAAAAACCCATGAAATATTTAGAATAATTTTAACAAAATAGGTAAAGTAACTCCACACTTAAAATGTAAGACGTGGTTGAGATAAAAAAAAAAAAATGAAATCCTGCATAAATGTTAACGTATTGAAAGACTCGACATTGTCTATGTGCCCCTAAGTTTATCTATCACGTCAGCGGAACGTCAAACGAAAGCCCAGCAGGCTTACCGGTGCAGTCAGTCCTGGTCCGTGTGGTGTAGGGGACGCTTTGACCTCACCCCATATTCTAGGATTCTCCCAGTGGTGTCTTGTTCTTGAAGATTTGTTAGCTGTTCTTGTGAGGGAGCGTAAAGTCAGGAACATCTTGGTCCGGAGGTTACCTTCTTCAGGAAACTGTCTCTGAACACTAGGTTTGGGTCATGTCCTTTCTATGCATCCTTTTCTTAAATTCTCACTTCTGGCATCAAAGTGCTTAAACCGCTTCATTAAACTGCCTAAGATCATACACTTCGTGCTCTCAGCTCATCTTTTATTCTCTGTTCCCAGGCAGACTTCCCTCACTGTCACCTCAGGAGCAATCCATTGGGTTTATTGCCCCTGTGGCCCATTTTTTCCTTGTCCTCCCATTGTGGCTGCCTCTTCTGATTCTTTCCTTATCCGTTTTTTGGGGTCAGTCTCTCCAGCCCATGTGGGGAGCTGGTCCTTAGCGACATACCCAACAAGAGCAGCTAGGAGCCTCACTGTGTGCCTGGGGCAGGATACTCTGAACAGTGACATAATGGTGATGGTGTCACTTTGTTGTCCAAGCAGGAGTAATGAATAAGGAAGGGGAGGTAGAGAAGTTAGCACCCTGAGAGCTGCAGCTAACAAAACTAATCACATTGTGAAGTTAAATGGTGTTCAATGGTGTTACTTTTTCTTCTCCTGGTCTCTGAAAGAGCTTTGGCTCTTTCTCATTGTTAAATCTTTACTTTCCTGAGAGTCTCATGGGAAGCATGTCCCACAGAGCATTTCCAGATTCTGTCCACATTGTCCTTATTGTCATAACAGCTTCTGGGCAGAACTCTTGTGTTCCCAAAGCCCTAGGACAGCTGTGATAAGGAGCTAGAGGTATGACGGCATTAGACATTTCTCCCCATGGGTCCACTCACTCACAGTGGATGCCCCTTCTGGGGTCCGGAAGCTGAGATGGGACGTTCCTGCTTGACTGCTGCACGGAGCAGGGTTTTAAAGCACCTTTGTCACCATTTCCACCCTACACTCATTAGGCTCCATTCCTATGTATTTTGCAACAAATCTCTTTTTTCTACTTGCAGCACTAAAAAAAGATAATTTTCTCCTGAAAGGCCATGTTGCATGTAGAAAAACTTCTCAGAAATATGAAGCAGTTACAAGAAAATTAAGTGGCCTCTAACTTGTTTTGGAAAATCAATATCAAATGCTTTGGGGTAACGTTTATGATGTATTTTCTAAAAAAAACCGCATCACCAAAATTTTACCGGAAATCATGCATAGTTTTCATTCTCCCACTGGCTCCCAGTGTCTATACTTCCTAGGGAGAAAATTCCTTAAAATAACTTTGAAGTCTTTGACTAATTTATTAGATAAATCCACGGTGTATAAAATGGCATCTTTATGAGGTAATTAATTAATTTCTAGTTTCCACTGGGACCTGGAACTTTGAGCTTTGCTATAAATTACAGCACCTGCTGCAATTCTGTATTACACACACATTAGGGGAGCTTTTCTTTCCTGAGCCAATAAAATGGGATTGAACTAATCGCCTCAATATCTTCTTAAGATTTTAAACCAATTATTTCTTCATATATTGGATGTCAAATTATTTTTATATTATATCATGTAGGCAAACATGTTTTGAAAATAAAAGACCAAATTTTGCCCCTGAAGTTTGATAAACGATGACCTTGGAAAGAAGAAATTTAAACATCAGATATTTGTAGCCTACCTTCATTAAAATTTGCAAATACCAAAAAAGCAAGCTACAAGAGAACATATGGACAAATTATGACTTTTGTGTAAAATGACACATCAATTATTAGATGATTGCTGATCTAATTCTGGATTGGCAAAGTCAACTTAATTTTGCTGTTTCACTCCATAGATAAGGGAGGAACGATTAGCAAACTATCAAAAATAATGAACTGTCTTAATAATGTCAAAAAAAGACCCAAAAAGGAAAAGAATAATAGTCTTAGACTGAAACAGAAGCAATAAAGACAGCTTGCTTTATTTTGGCATCTACTTAGTTAATGAGACATATGGAATAAAAAATATTAATCATGTTTAAGAAAAATCAGATGATAATCTTTATTCTGAGAAGTGTTTGGGAGTATTCTCAATAATAGAGACACTATCTTCTACTTCACAAGATCTATGATGTGCTTTCCTCTTCAGAATTATGGGTTTTCTTTTCTTCTGAGAGAGGGGAAGAAATCCCACTCAGTGCCCCCAATATTTCCACTGCACTATTCAATTTATAGCAGTAGCACCTGTGTGTGATTGCTGCCTACTATTTTGTAGAATTTTGTAGGATTTCTCCAAATTCTTTTGCGGGTATGACCACAGACCATTTTATTTTAGCTCTACCTTGAGAACAGAGAGTGTTGCCCATAGGAATTGGGTTAGAGGGGGATAATTATCCCCCAGCAATGACCTTGCCAACTCTTACCACCTGAAGCTTGAACACCATCTTCTCATAGTTGCCTGTTGAGTTCAGACCCCACTACCTAGTCAACCCCAAAGAGACGGATCATGTGTTCACAGGTATCTTCTGCCCCCACCAATGAGAAACTTCTCATCATTACTGAAACAGACCTCTCTTTTACCCCCAAGGAGCCATTCCCAAAATTGCTTCTCCATTTGTCTGATTGGTAAACTCCTGCTCATGTTTCAACACCCAAGTAATGTCGGCTCCCCCTGACTCCTTTCCCAGACACCCCAGGGATTTCTGACCACTCCTCTGATCTGCCACCTTCATTTGCTCACCTGTATCCTGTCACACATGTTGCAGTGCACTGTGTCCCCACAGCCTCCCTGCACACCTGGGTCACTCAGTGGCCCACTGCAAAAGTATCTGGCACACGAGATACTCCATAAATGTCCTTCAAATTACTGGTTGAAAAGAGACAAATTGCATGCAGGTTTTATAATACTGGAAAAGATTTTAAAAATAAAGCATTTCCAACTTATTTCCTTACACTAATGTTTTTGATATTTAAGAGAGCCCAGGTTTGAATTACAGCACTTGCAACTGAAAGTTGATTATTTATATCGTAACTCATATTACATATTAAAATTTTAATTATTGTTAAGCAGTGAATTCAATTCCATAAATGCATGCCGCCTCCCCCACCTGGGGTGCTTCTTCTGAGTTTTTATGCAATCATTTCACAGAGGGTACATTTTGTTGAGTGGAAATTCTGCCAGATCCTTATTTCAAGATGGACTTAGGTCTCATGTGGGTGTATGATGTGTGTGCGTGTGTTAGGAGGTGTGAAGGTGATGAGGGGAAACAGAGGTACAGATGAAATGTACACCTAAAGGGCAAGGTGCTGGAGAAGAGGGAAGCCTAGGTCCTTCCAGGCCGTCAAGCTCACTGTGCTCTCTCTTGGTGACATCACCTTGTGCATCCTACACTGAGAGGCATTTTCTATCCATGACTTTTTGTTTTGAGTTGGCATGAACACAAAAGTGTGCACCAATTAGAAGGACAGACTTGCTAAATACGGAGCAGTAATAATCTAATCTGTGTCTGTCTCTTTATCCAGTTTTTTTAAATGTGATGCTCTGAACAGTTCCCACAATTATTCTCCATTAAACGTGTTGCGGCTGATGGCTCCTCATCACGATTAAACTGCCAGGACAAACATCAACATCCATGGGGGTACAGATAATGGGTTGTTTCTTTGACAGCAGATTGGCATTCCCTGGTGTCTCCAGTAATTAATCTGCTTTTCTGTTCCAGGTGACAAGATTCGGAGAGACAGAAACCAAACTCATAGCACTGACCACTACCTCTCAGCGTCTACCCAGGACTGTGCTCGTGTAATATCGGGGAGCACAGTCAGAATAAAACAAGCGACATAGAGAATGAGAATATTTATCACTCTCATTTCCTACAACTGCCCCATAACACTGTTGAGTTCTCCTTCTTTTATAACTTTCTGATTCCTTCTTCCCACTTATGCAAATTAGCACATCCCTAACTCATTTGTGACAGTTTTTAATCTGGGAAAATACTATTTCTAGTTTTGGTGGGATTTGCCATGTAGGAATCACAGTGCTTCCTTTAAACACTAACTATTCTATTATGAATCATCCAAAGGTCATTTTTAGAAAATAGAATGGAAAGCCTTTTATTTCCTATGCTTTAAAATCTACTCAATTACTCCCAACGAATAAAAGCCCAGGGCCAGATGGTTTCCCAGGGGAATTCTATCAGACGTTTAAAGAAGAGTTAACGCCAATCCTTCTCAAGCTATTCCAAAAAATAGAAATGGAAGAAAGACTACCGGACTCATTCTACGAGGCACATATCACTCTTATTCCTAAGCCAGGCAGAGACCCAACGAAAAAAGAGAATTACA